>CM014091.1:30476685-30520176 GCA_004119915.2 Collichthys lucidus
TCCCCTCTGCCTGCCGCCATGCTGATAGGCCCCTAATGAGCCATAATGACAGGTAATCAACCCTGTAATGATGATGACAGAGAGACACAGACAGAGACACAGTGGGAGAGAGAAAGAGAGAGAGAGAGCGAGAGAGAGGTCAAGGAGATGAGATGATGACAGAGACGAAGGCAGATATTAAAGACGGAAAAAAGAAGAGTGGAAAAGACGGAGGACAAGCAAGAATGAGACAGACAGTGGAGGGGAAAAAAAGACTGGATGAGGAAGAGAAAATGAGAGAGGAGGAGTAGGAGGAAGAGGAGGAAGGGGAGGAGGAGGAGATATGGGTTGGGTGACCTATTCTTACCACAATACCTCACCGGGTTATCAAGTACTTGGAACAACATAGCTGCAGGTTTCTGTGGAAACTTGGCACGCTCATGCACACGCGCACGCCGACACTTACGTTCCACATGCTGCGGAGGAAAATTAAATGTCTTTGGACCTAAACTGCAGACATTCATCCTCCTGAACGAGAAGAAAGGGAGCAAAGAAAGGTGGAGCGGGAGCGGGGAGCTGGGTTTGGACCGAGGCCAGAGCGATAAATTAAGACAAAGTTCCCACTAATGCTGAAATTGGAGAGAAGTTTGTTTCCTGCACCCAGAAACAAGACAGGGATTGTTTTATTCCCTGATCTCTGAAGGCTCGAACAGTTTGTGTTGGAGACTCTCTCTGAGCGAATGCTCAGCGTGTTCACAGTGTTTGTTTAAAGAGCAAAAAGGGAACTGCTTTGTTCGGATTCACCACCTGTTCAAAGAGTGATGACTTTTGTTTTGTGAATATTGGCCAGTGATTCAAAAATGAAGATTCTGTGTCAATAAACATAACTCACTACAGGTCTCAGACACCTGACAGAGGGAGAGAGGAAAGTATGTTGTTGTTGTGAAAGTCATCATCTATTAAATCTCTTCCTAAACCTGCGTGGATTGATGTTTTTGGCTTCTCGGGGTGGCGGGACAAGCTGTAAATACAATGCTGACATCACCTTTTAAAGCTGGTGCTGAGAATGTTGTCTTTTGCTCTCCATGAACTCCTGAGAAAAACATTTGGCTCTTAGCTGAATTCCCCACCGTGTTCACCAGCTTCATGTCCACAGGCCTGACTATTGTTGGGCATGTAGTGTGCAGGATTTCGAAGCCAAAGCACAGAGTCTGATAATTATTAGCCTTTTTTACGTTTAATATTTTCTTTCGGCAAAAAAAACACTGAATAATTTGCCCTCTGTTGTCAACTTGTTTGTCCTAAAAGAGCCTGTGCACACTACTCTGCAACATGGCAGCCACAGCATGACCACAGCGGAGCCACGACTTCCCAGCCTATGTGACGCATCACCTGTCCCATGTATTTTAGCTGTACAGTGTGTACAAGTTTGTCACAAATCGAGAGAAATATGGGATAATTGTGAAAAACACTTTCCCCTGAAAGGAGATAAAAGTATTTTTAGGTGTTGATGTTGGTAAAATGGGATCAATATCACCTGGACAAACAGATCAAAGTTACTGTGTACAGTTGAGTTTTACTGTTGTGTTGTAATCTTGATTTAAAAACACCGTGTCCACCTCTCTTTCGAGGGGAAATCCCCATTGCTGTGAAATTCAAGTGGACTTTAAGCGAGGCTGACCCTCTGAGGGGCGAGGGAGTGAGTGGACAATGATGTGGACTCAAGCATTCATTGCTTGGCTGTGAGAACCAGCGTCAGCTGATGTAACCTTTAATTGAAACCTTGCATGTGACCCTTGTTTAACACATAAAGTGGTGTCTGTAACGCTCTACCTGAGAAGCCTCATTGTTTAACTGATGTCACTTATACAGCTTGTTAAAATTATTTGAAGTCTAATAAGTAATAATATATAAGTCTCGTAAGCTTCTTGTCCTTAAGCAGTCTAAACTGTGTCAGGAATATTAGGTCGGACATGGGGGAAATCCCAGGTGTGATTGCAATATTACTGGATGGTCGTGGAGGTAAATGTTCCCGGGCCCAGCATAGAACCTTGGAGGACTCCCAAAGAGACGGGTAAAGGTTCAGACAGCAATCCCTCAGTCCTGACAGCCTCATCATGACTGGGAAAGTCATTTGAGAAGCCCGACTTACGGCTCCGTGAGAACAATGTTGTACAGTCAGTCTCCAGGGCAAAAAAAAAAAAATCATCCACACAATCACTTCCCTTGAAATCAGTGTCTTCCTTTAGAAATAAAAAAATCTAAAGAGCTGGATTTGGCACAGTTCAACATGCAACAGTTACACTGCCTCTCACTTTCCAACTTCTGGGTGTAATCAACTTTAAATACGACCAATTACTGTAAATGCTTTGCCTACTGACGATCTCAAGTCCTAATATGGTATAAAGGAGCCTGTGATTTAAATGGAGAGCATGTATAGGGAGACTTTAAAGGTCCAGCGTGACAGATTTAGGGGGGTTTGATTTACAGAGATGAAATATAAAACACATAACTGTGTTTTCATTAGTGTATAACCACCTGAAAATAAGAAACATTGTGTTTTTGTTAACAGAGAATGAGCCTTTTATTTCTACATATGCTGCAGGTCCAGAATGGACAAATTAAACACTGGCCCTAGATACCGTAGGGCCTTTCACGTTTTCTGCACGTTTTGTGGTCGCTGTAGTTTCAGAGACGGTGACATGAGGGAGCTGCAATCACCAACTACCTGCTCTTGTAGGTTGTTAAATTTCTTCAAAATGAAGCCAGCAGTGATTTTATGCAATAAAGTGACAGTTATTTTTAACATTTGATGCATATTAAGGAATTAATAAATTATTTAAATAGCAGACACCAAAACACTTTGGTTTCTCATTAAGTATTTCTCAACTCTGGACAGTTATCGAGTCGGCAAGAATTTTGTATTTTGTCCTATCGATCACGAGGTAAACAAAAAAATATGGTGTTCATGTTGCAAAGTGATCCACCAGAAATATGTCGATCCCTGGATGTGACATTGCGGACGACCCTGCCTTTGTTTGCCCTCTGCTTTGGTGCCAATGCTGCGCTGCATTGAAATGAATGGTTTTCATTCAGATCCAAATTCAGTCTGAACAAGATTTTAGGGTGGATTTAAGGTCCAATATACACTTAGGACGCAGAGAGGAAATTCTTGTAAATTTCTTGAGTCATATGGAACCAAACTGTTTCAAAAATCCAGACGATATGTTTCATATAAAAACGACACCTGGTCAAACACAATAATGACCCTATGTGGGTCTGAAAGTAAAACCTCAATTCTGCTGATTGGAAACATTTCATGCAGTCTTCAATGGTTCTTTATGTCACCACAAAGCTCAGAGAACCATCTGACTCGGTTCTGCAAAGTGCGTCTTTCTAAAAATGTCCTTTAGTTCTGCGGTGGTACGAGCCTAAAGCCGCACTTCCAGGTACCATATAGAGGATTTTTTTTTTGGTTAAGAGCAGAAGGAAGCCGGCGCGAAACAGGCTGTATGATGGATTCTGGTAAAATAAACAGAGGGCGGGAGAATGTGGGGGTCATGCAAGAATAGCAAGCAGACAGACAGCGTCAGCAACTCTGTTCAAGAGCTGACTGACAGATGGAAAAAGAGACAGCAGAGGGAGAGAGAGAGAGAGAAGAACAAGGAACAAGGGAGGGTGGTTCAGAAAAAAAGAGGAGGATGAAGGGAGAAGGAGACATGGAAAGATAAAAACAAGGTTCAGAAAAGCAGGGAGACAAAAAAAACATGGGAAACTGAAAGGATACAAGAGGGGGAGATATAAATAGGGTTGGTGACAAAAAAAGGAGACAAAGAATGAAGGATGGACAGTTAAAGAGGGGAAAGAGACGAAGAGGAAGGACGTGGAGAGAAAAATGATGCAGGAAGAAGTAGAAGTGAGAAAGAGGGTGAGGAATGAGGTAAGAGAAAGATGAAGCAGACAAGAAGGCTGATGGAGACGAGTGGTCGGAGGAGGGAGGATGAAAACAAAGAAGAGAGGAGCAGAGAGAGAGAGGAGAGAGAGATGAGGAAGGAGGGTGGTTGGGTGGAGGAGGACCAAGAGAGAGAGGAGAAAGAGAGACACAGGAGGAATGTAAGAAGAGGAGGAGGTGTTTGGTTGGCTGCAAAAATGAGATTTAGTTAGATACCACACAGATGCATTCCTCTGGCTCTCCTCCTCTCTCCTCTCCCTCAATCCACCTCATTTAGTGCAGATGGGCACATTTCTCCTTCCTGACCTCCTTCTTCCAAACATATCTGTCTATGGGGCTCAGATGAAGAATTGTGAGTGTGTACAGCTGCTATCAGAGGAATCCTACCTGCTTAAATCATGTCGGGGAAAAACCTCGCCTTGTTTTCTGATTTCTGGCTGCTGCACATTTTTGAAATGTTTTGCACTTTGTACCTCAGCTGGATAATCACATAATCTAGGCTAATGTGACAGATGACATATAGGTCTAAGGTCAAGGAGTTCTGTTACATATTTCATCATGAGTGTGTATGTCTAATGGGATGCAGAGAAGGGGAAGTATAAAGATGAGGATTATTTCAGAACATTTTTTTGGTCTTTACTAGTGTCGAGTCACAGGATTTTCTAATTTTCACCAGTAACTGATGTAGATGTCGTCGGGCTGTATGCAGACTACACAAGCTAAAAACAAAGCAAACTGAACATTCAATCCATGTTTTGATTGAGATTTTAGTTTTCCAAAATAAAATGTTCCGTCCAAAGCTAACGAAGTAAGAACAGTGTTCCTGCAGTCTCCAGTCTTTGTCCATCATCCATGTCATTTTAGGATTACTGAAGTAAAAATATGAACATTTTGGCCATGTTTCAAAGTTCTTCTAAAGGCCAATCACTGAGTGAGTTCACCCAAAATGTTGCATCTTTCTGGAAGAGCTACTGAGCCTATAGACCGGTGGAGCCGCTGTAGGTGAGGCGTGGACGACCAGGAGGAAATATTGAGATGATTGAATGAATAAAACTTTAATGCTGAACCTTATTTCACTAAAATTTAACTTTTATCTGTCACTTCCCATATCATGTCAATAACTGAACGTAACTGACTTAGATCTAGATATGATGAGATATTAAATATTTGATACATTAGATGAATCCATTTCAAATATAGATTAAACGGATGGATGCTGGCTGACAGAATGACATGCAGTGCATTAATATATATGGGCAGTAAGAGTGACTCCTCCCTCTCCGTCTCCCTCCCTCCTCCTCCTTTAACCTTTTTCTGTCTCTTGCTTTAATCCAGCTTCTCCCTCCTCCTCCTGTGGATTTATTCTCATCCACGGCATTCCTGAGATTTACTCCACTGAAAGGAGAAACTCTCTGCGCTCACCTGGAATGACCTACCTGCGCGATCGCAGGAAGAGGTCAAAAGGTTGAGAGAAGAGCGTGATGAAGCATCGTGTGAGATACTGAAAACGAGATTATTAAGCTTTAGTGACTTATTCTGTTGAAACAGCTGCGTGAGGAGCACCAAACTCTGTTTTTCCTCTTTTACTTGAACTTGACTTTTATTACCTGAAAATTTCAGGATTAGTTCCGAGTGCAGTGTTACCCTGACGAGCTGAAACGATCCTTTAGAGGAAAAAGTCGGTTGATAAGTTCAAGGAAAACTGCGTCACCGTCGCTGCGTAGTCATGGCACCGTGTTGGAGAGTGTGTTGTGTTCTCTGAAAATAGCTTGTCAGTGCACCTGTTTGTTTTAATGTTATGGACGTGACCCTGATTACTGCTAATTCACTTAATGCCATTAATCCCATTTAAAATAACATGCACTCACTCACACACACACACACACACACTTAAGCACACAGTCCCCTGAGGCTCATCAACTGACCCTCTAAACTATTCCTGTCCACAATCAGTGTGGGTGTGTGTGTGTGTGTGTGTGTACACTGTAAAATATGTTTTATGTACTGTTGTTTATGACGACACAGATGTTTGTGTGTAACGCGGGTCTGTCAAAGGAGGCTGGAAATAGACTTAGTGGTAATAAGAGGTTGAAGGGACTGATCAGAGCGATGGAAAAAATAACACACACACACACACACACTCGCATACACGCACACACTACACACACTCGCATGCATGCGCACACACGCACACACACAAGTGCAGTACACACTCTCTGAGTCTCTGTGGGGTGAGAAATCTTTCGAGGTCTGACTGCAGCAAATGGAGGAGCTCTGTCAACGCGGCTGATACGGGCTGAGTCCCCAGCAGCATGCACACACACACACACACACCACACACACACACACCACACACACACACACACACACACACACACACACACACACACACACACACACACACACACACACACACACACACACACACACACACACACAATATGTCATGCATTCATGCTCAGACCTATTGTGACCTTGACCTCTTGTGTGTATTTGTGTGTGGATTGTTCAAACACACACACATCTATACACACCTACACACACTGACACACACACACACACACAGACAGCTTTAATACCTTAATCATAAACAGGTACCCCAGAACTCTTAGCGCGGAGCTGACAGGTGAGTGTTGAGTGGCAGAGAGTGAGAGTGTGTGTGTGTGTGTGTGTGTGCATGTGTGTATTCCTCAGGGAGCAGAAGTACTTAATGTATCTTAAAAGTTTTCAGAGTGTGTATTTAAGGCTGTGTTTACCGAGCGGGCTGCAGATGGATAGACAGACACTGACATGTTAATGGCCTCCTGTGTGTGTGTGTGTGTGCGTCGAGTGCGTGGTGCTGTCCTGCAGCAGCGGCAGCAGCGTGGCCTCCAGGATGGCCGTCTGGTCGGGGGTCAGGCCCTGCCACAGCGACAGCAGCAGCACCAGCAGCTGTGTGGCGCTCCGCAGGCGGACGAACGCCTCCTCCAGCAGCGCCCGGTTCTCCTCCGCAGCCTCTGCTAGCGACATCACCTGGAGGAGGGAGGAGTCTCACGTTATCATAATGACTCAGGTGACAAAACACATGGTGTACTGCGTTTCATATCTTGTAATTTAAATGCATCCTTCAAGATCGATAAGGAAGTATTTGGACATACTGCTCTATGCAAATTCATTTTTTATTGCTGTACATATGATTTAATATAACATTTAAAACATTAATACAGCAGCAAACAGCTGTCCTGAGCAGAGAGTGAACAACCTCAGCAAAAATAAGCCTTTTACTGGACAGGCAAAACAAGATTTTCTCATCAAACCGGTGAATTAAGTTTTTATTTAAACCAAACCGGTGCTCGGCGATTGTTAGAAAGAGTAACAAAGACAATCTTGGCGACTTTTATTTTGTTATCTGTTCAGTCTGAAGTGCGTTCTACCATTATCTACAAGGTAAAGTTACTTGTTCGTTCGATCTATCTATCTATGATAGACAGATCGAACGAACAAGTAAGTTTTTCTTACATTTTTACTTTAATCGAAACCACACAAACAAATTCACAATAACATTTAAACGACATCGGCATGCTCTGTAGATTTCTCTATCGGGGACACTGCAACAAACAGCAATGCCTGCTGCCAGCCGTGATACCCTGTGGGACGCACATTACAATGTGAGTCTTTTTCTGTGAGTTCATTCTTGACCTTGTAACAATCTCCAGAATAAAACTGCTACAACGTACTTGCTTGTTCTTAAAAGAAGGTTTGCATGCATATATGCTTGGTGTTTCTGAAGCCTGTGACCTTGAATAATCTCCAGTTCGCAGCTGTTGTATACTCTCGTACGTGCCAAGAGTTTAGAAAGTTGAAGATGTTATATTCCAAGTCCACGCGTTGGGTTGACCATCTGTCGCATCCTCGAGAATGTTAGAATTCTAAGAAACGCTGCACACGTTCCCTCAATTCACAACAACAAGGCATTTATCACTGAAGAAATACATTCGGGTATTAAAAATATAATACAGCATCTAAGATATCATGAATCATCTCTGCTTCTCTGAGGGTGTGGGTCGTTTGATTAAGAGAAGTTTCTCTGCAACACACCCATTTTTCCCAGAAGACCGAGAGTCGACTCCACAACCTGTGTAAACAGTTTTATGAGCATCGGGTCCACGGCTCCTTCATTACCTCCACAGTCTAATCTGTCACGTGGCTGATTTACTCTCATTTACTTTAGCTTAATTCACCCCGAACAACTTCATCAAAGCGTGTTGTTTTTTAAAGCATGTGTGGTCACCAGAGAGCAAAACCGCCGTTAACATTAAGACCTCACAACGTTATTTTTGCCTTTACACTTTGGAGTTGGAGGTTGAAGTTGTGTGTGTGGAGAGAGTGCTTTTGGCCGATTACCAGCGAGAACGAAAAGGTCCAAACACAACACGGAGCCAGAAACAAAAGATGGATCGTTGTACGTGGACGCACGTTGCATGTGTAGCTTCAGTCGAACTTAGATTTATGGCACTTACGATGGATTCCAATCAGCAGCGACAGCACGTGTCTCATGATGGGTGAATGACATCCACAGAAGGAAGACGACTGCAGCATAACTCACTTCTCAACTGTTGACCCGTGTGCTCTAAATAACCATTGATTGGTTAATAAATCAGTAAATATATGACTTTGAGCAGAGTTCTGGAGCTATGAGGAGGCGAACAATGAGTGATTTAAGGAGGATTAGTGAGAATCAAGAAGTTTTGACAGTTCATGTTCGCTGCGAGTTTATTGAAATCCATCCAACCTGGACTGGAACTGCAGGAGGAGCGAGCCAGCAACCTTTCAAGACTCCAACTTAGATAATTAATAAATTATTTTAGACGGTAGAAGTAGCAGACAGTTTATTTTATTGATCCTTTGGTGGGAAAATTCTTGTTTACATTGAACTGGTACCTCTCCAACTACCAGCCAATGTTCCATACCAGGCCACCCTCAAGCAAAGTCCCTATGGACTGAGAGACTGCCGTCGCCAGTGAAGCGCCAGATTACAACCAACTGAATACGCCTCGCCTCATCCGGCCCTTCCAAGCATTAAGGAGAAACTACAGTGGCTGTGAAGGTCGTGAGAAACAGGTGTAACTGTAGAAACGCGGTGGTTCAACATGGCAGACTTCGTGGAAGAGGATTGGCCCACTCTGTAGACATGAATGGTTCATTTTAAAGTTTGGCCTTCAGCGTTTTCATGCTCCTATCACGTGTTTTTCCAAACATGGACGAGCAAACAGAAACTCAATACTGGCTTTGAAAATGAAAACGAGGTCAAGCCACACAAGTGGAGCTTAAGTTCTTCTACGTGTTACTTAAGTACACAGCTCAGGACTGTTGAACACAAGAGCGAGTGAATGTAAGATCGAGGTGTGGCGGGACCAGGTGAACTCTGACCTCCAGCCAGGGGAGGTGGGGTCAATCCCTCCATCCATTACAACAACAGAGGAGTGGAGATGAGTGGAGCGGTGCGAAAAACGAGTGATGACAGAGCAAGACGAATGGTGACGAGGACAACAAGAAAGGACAAGCCGGACGAAGAGAAACGGGAGATGAGGTGAGTAGGAGGAGGAGATATGAACGGACAGAGAGCAAAAAAGAAGAGGTGAAAGCAGATCTGGGACTAATGGACGAGCGAGTGTTCGGATAAATGAGTGATCTGCAGGCCCGCGCGCCAACGTACGCCAGCAGTTTGTTTGACAAATGGATTCAGCGCTCGCCATTTGATACTGCGAAAACAGAGATGGAAGACTCTAAAGTGGAGAGTGTGTGTGTGCGTGTGTGTGTCAGAGTTAAGCAGCGATTGCTTCGTGTAACACTAAACTACAAACATATAGGTACATGAGAACGAGTGCCTCCTCTAAGACTGGCACGCAAAGATGTAAACAGTCGGAGTTTCACCTCCCCGTGTCTCCGTGGTAACCCCCAAAAGTCCCCAACTCTCAGTCATGGCTGAGGTCATGTGTGGGTGCCATGTCACTCACAGCTTGCAGGTAAACCACCCTACATGCACACACTTATCAATCAATGAACACCTAATCCCAACAAATACAGGCTGTTTTTTGACATTTGACTCTGTACTTGTGATGACCTTCACAGACTTTAAAGCTCTTTTATAATCCTAACCTCCAAATAATTCTAATCTTGCCTTAATCATTATTTTTCAGCACAGACTGAGCTGCAGGAAAGTGTTGGAAGTTGGCATTGAATGCTCATCAGATCAGCCATGAGATGATCGGCTTGGTCACCTCAAGATTCACTTCAAGTGAGTCGGTAAAGAAAATACGAACCTGGTTTATGTCAGTTAAAGTTAAAGTCTTCATTCGATGAACAATGTTTTGGACTTGAAAATATGTTTTGGTGCATCCATGGGGACTAAAGAAACATAAATAATCAAGTAATGGACAAATATTCAGACTTTAACCGTAGCGAGTTTTCACTTCTCTTCTGTCTCATTCATTAACCATGCTAATAAATGGTAATGAGTTATATGTTAGTGCTCATGGCGTCTCACAAACTGAATGATGGAGAATAACCGACCCAGCGATGTGTAGCATGTTCATATTGACAAAGTTTAAACATGTATGTTTGTATGTATGAGGCAGCTTTGACTAGTTCAAGCAGGCGACCTGGTTTTAAATATCAAAGAACTGTCAAGTTTTACAGTGAAAGTTCTTTATTTTAACATAGAGGCACTGAGAATTTTAGCATGATTGTAAATTAGAAGAAAAAGAAACAAAAAAAACGATTATATTCCCCAAAAACGATCATCATCGTGGCAATTTTTGCGAACAATAACCAGCTCTATTCCCAAAATGTGTCTTTCAAAGTGTAAAACTGGTCCTCACAAAGATAGAAATACTGCTAGAAACAAGCACAGAAAACCCAAAACTCCGACTAAATGAATTCTTGATATCCTCGTGCACAGTTTGTACCATGCAACACACACACACCAACTTCCTCTACCTCAAGACACACACACACACATACACAACCCCAACCGCCCTCCCTCCAGGGGCTCTAAAAGTGTGTGTGTGTGTGTGTGTGTGTATTGATAAAAGGCTCTAGGTCCAGTGAAGGGCTCCATTGTTGGCAGCAGCTCGGCTCCACACACACTCTGATTGATGCCAGCTGAGAGAACACAAAGACACATTTAGCTCGAACGTGCACACACACACACACACACGCACACTATATATGAACCCTAGTTTGCACATGGACTGACACACACACACACACTCATATGCAATGTATGCAAACATACATGACTCTTTGAACACACAAAGACAAGCTGGAAATCAATTCATGCACACACGCACACACACACACGCACACACGCACGCACGCATGCACGCATGCACGCACACACAGTAGCTGTATGTCAGCAGCTGAACTGCTGGTGACCTCAGACAACCTGCAGTAGACGCTGCTAGGGTCGCGACACCCTGACGTGTCCACAATAAAGTCGGGACTCTATTCAACACACACACACAGAGATTCAGCTGTATCACACACACTTAGAGAGAGATTCAGCTGTATCACACACACTTAGAGAGAGATTCAGCTGTATCACACACACATAAGAGAGATTCAGCTGTATCACACACACATAGAGAGAGATTCAGCTGTATCACACACACTTAGAGAGAGATTCAGCTGTATCACACACACATAGAGAGAGATTCAGCTGTATCACACACACATAGAGAGAGATTCAGCTGTATCACACACACATAGAGAGAGATTCAGCTGTATCACACACACATAGAGAGAGATTCAGCTGTATCACACACACACAGAGAGAGATTCAGCTGTATCACACACACTTAGAGAGAGATTCAGCTGTATCACACACACTTAGAGAGAGATTCAGCTGTATCACACACACTCAGAGCCAGTTCACATCTCAGTAACACGACGTCACCGTCACCTCAAAATAACCAGGCCGTTTTTAATTTGAACGTCCTTTAATCTTCAAAAATATTCTTATAAAATGAAATGTGATGAAATAATGAGGAAATATTCCCAGTCTTTCTTCCCAACCATTCATCCATTTCATATTACTCCTGCAGTTAGAAATCACACACACACACAAGCAAACAAACATTCAGGTTTGTATATTCACGCACAAATGCACTAAGATATGCACACGTGTCGCAAAGCCTGAAGAAATGCACTAAAGAACACAAACGGAAATCATGGCTCCTTTATCTAAGGAGATGCATGATTGAGAGCACACACACACACATGCACACACACGCACATACACACGCACATGCACACACACACACACACACACACACACACACACACACACCACACACACACCACACACACACACACACTCTAACTGAAGTAATTTTAGCTGATGGACTGCATGAGGTTTGGTGGTTGTAACAAGGACGTTGAAGAAGGACCAATCAGAAGACAGAAAAGTCTGAGAGTCTGTCGCTGCGTGTTCACATTAAATCTCTCACATGACTCCAAACGCTGCAGAAACATTTCAGTTGCAGTTGTTACCCAGGACGCAGTGACTGCTGTCTGTCTTCTGATTTCAACAATCGCTACAGAAAACGTGTTTTAAAAGAATCGTGACGCTTCGTTATGAGTTCGGTCAATTAAATGAGGAAACACTTTGAATTAAGAATTATAGAATATTATAAACTCCTGTGTAGTGATGAGTTACTCGGATGATGTTAGTTAGATCAGCCATAGTGGATTATATTTCATTTTCTCACCTGTATTTGCAGCAACACGCCCACACCACACAGAACTTTTCTGATGCAGTCGATGGAGGGTGGAGCCCGTTTCGTAAAGCACCACCTGACACTATCTACTACCTCTGTATGTCAATCATTACACAGCATTAAGCTCGGACCTCCGTCCTGTGATGCTTTCAAACTCGTTTTTCAGCCAGCTCCTGAACTACGCGGCTTCAGGACATCAGAGATGCACAAAATAACATTTTCACAGTGAACACTTATTCCACTTATTGTCAGCGCATGTGTATATGTGCAGATATGTAAATGCCGCCTCCTCCCCTCCTTCCTCTTGGAGCTAAAACCGTGCAGTGGCGCTGTAGAAATAAATAAATGCTGTTTATTTTTCGGTGCCAGCGTTTCAATGCCAGGGTTTCCTTTTCTCATTTCAGGTTTTGTTTTGAATGCCAACGTTAAATGTCACTGCTCTAACCCGACAGGAACACCAGAGCTGGACACACATAGCGGAGGTCAGCACATTTTGAGCCAAATTTCAAATTTGTAAAACTTTAGCCACAGAATGTGGTGCCACTTACAGCTGCACGAGAGAACACAGTCGCTCGCGCCACTGAAAATAATGGCCTTGCTCTGTAAAATGCCACAGTAGTACAGTATTACCGGGCAATTTGTGCAATTGGACGATTATATATCATCCTTTGCCGGTTTTGATTTTTTTTGGGCCGATTTCTGTCATTTCATTTTTATTTTTTTATTTTGCTAATTTAATGGTCGGCCTCCAAAAGAACTGAATGTGAGCTGCTGCACGGCGACAGACTCGTTCATCAGAACGAGCGAGAGGGAAAAACAGCTACAGAGCCAGAATATTCTCACGTCCAACTCCACAGATTAAAGGTTTATTTCAACCAAACCAGCGGGGTTTTTGTTGAATGAAGTGTGTTTTATGATGAGTTAACAAGGCAGCTAAGCTACTCTTATTTGTATTTTTCTGTTTAATGAGGAAAGTGTGTGTAAGAACATTTCCTTTCTTGACATCTTGTGAGTTTATTTTGTTTGTGTGTTGAGATGTAGGTTGAAAATCTGTGGGACGACGGTGGCCGGTTGGAAGATTTTAAACCCATCACCAAACCCTAGTTTGTAAGAGTGACTGCAGCGACCGCCGAAGCGCTGCTCGTGACTTATTAGAAGTCTGAAAACAGCTGAGATATCAGCGGAGACGTCGGCGACAGACGGACGGCGTGCGGACAAAAGCATGAATGAGCTCCTGTCAAGTGAAAGTGAGCAAAAGTCAACATGGCTGCGAGTGGAAGAATGAATCAAAACGATCCGGGGCCAGAATTTTATCCACGGATAAAATGACACAGGCGAAAAACAAAGCTGAGTGTGTGTGAGTGTGCTCCACAGAGCCGACAGATTAGATGTTTCCTGCTCAGTTAGCCACAGCAAGCAGCATGGATAAACTCCAAGCCACACACACACACACACACACACACACACACACACACCACACACACACACACACACACCCACACACACACACACACACACACACACACACACACACACACACACACACCACACACCACACACACACACACGTGTATACGCACTCATCATACAGATATACAGACACAAATACACGCACACGCACACCACCACACACACACACACACACACACACACACACCACCACACACACACAGTGTTGTACTATCTGTCAGTGGAAAACGGCAGCAGCCTGTTTGGCAGAAAGCGACGTGGCAGAACATCCGTCGCTCCCTGGAGGACGACGAGATGAGCGGAGGAGGAAGGGAGAGAGACGAGAAGGGAGAGAGAGAGAGACTGAATGAAAGAGAGGAAAAAAAAGAAAGAAAGAAGAAAGAAAGAAAGCAGAGAGAGAGACGTGTTTACAAGAGAGAGGAAAATGAAGTGATTATGAGGAAGTGAGAAGATGAGAGAGTGACAGTGAGGTACTAGGAAAGAGAGAGAGAGAGAGAGAGAGAGAGAGAGAGAGAGAGAAGGAATAAGAGAAGGGAAGAAGCAAAGAAAACAGTAGAAGGTTCATGTTTGGGTCAAATGAATGCGTTATGGATGGCCGTGTGTGTGTCTGTGTGTGTGTGTGTGTGTCTTTCCATGTCTTAATTAAAGAGCCAATTAGGATCTCAGTTTAACGACGGCTGGAATCACAGAACCCATTTCCTCGCGTGGAATGACTAATACACACACACATGGATACAGTTACACACACAGGCACAAACACACACTCTGGAAGTCTTACATCACTCACTAAAACACACACACCACAC
The DNA here is from genome assembly GCA_004119915.2 of Collichthys lucidus. Lineage (NCBI taxonomy): Eukaryota > Metazoa > Chordata > Actinopteri > Sciaenidae > Collichthys > Collichthys lucidus. The sequence goes on from CM014091.1 coordinate 30,491,652, forward strand.
TAATAAATGTGCTCTCAGTAACACAGGAAGACATTTCCTCAGTAATGGGAGCACTGTAACAGATTCACTGTTTGGTAACAGACACACACACACACACACACGGATGGATGCATGCATGCGTGCAAAGACACTCGAGTGTCGAGATCCAAATCTCTAAATACATGTCTGGTTTAAGTTCCTTTCTGCTGTTGTACGTCTGCTGCCAAACACCTGCACACACACAAACAGATGTACACACACACACACACACACACACACACACACACACACCCACACCACACACACACCACACACACACACACACACCACACACACACACACACACACACACACACACACACACCAAAACACTGCAGTGGGCTGTGAAGGGTTGCAGGGAGTTAACCTAAACATTACAAATTGTCAGATACGAGCTTACGCTATCCGACTACACAAACACACAGACATACCAAACATTTGAGGCGCACGTTTCGTCGCTGAAAACGTTTGAACGCCGAGATGAAAAGGAGCAATCAGTCAACAAGGATCTGGATGCTGTGGACTATGAATGTGCGGTCAGCTCTCCACTTTTAGCCTTCGCTGTTGATGATTGTTAATGATGCAACTGAACCAGCAGATAAAGTTCTTACTTCAGGAGGAGGAAATACTCGTGACACGGCACAATACTAAGAAAAAACAACATTCTCATGATGAAGCTTTTCTGTGACTGTTTGTCCTGACGGTGGCACAAGAGGAAAGGTCGCTGGGTTAAAGTCTAAGCTGTTTGTACTCGAGGGAGCTTAAATGTGCTCTGCAAATTTCATGGCAATCAGCTCGTAATGAAAGGCCGGCCGGAGGAACATTCGGACTTTGTGTGCTCTCTCTCTCTCTCGTGGACTTTGTAAATCTTGGTCTCGCAGTTATAAGACAGACTTCATCCAGTGATCACATCCAAAGCAAATTCAGTGCAAACCTGTCTATCAGGGAGAATATTGATCTGACCAAATGAGCAGTGACCACCCACTGGAGACCTGGAATGTATCCATATCAGATTTAATGACCGATACTTGTCAAAATATTTTGCTTTGGAACAGACATATGGATGCAAAGTTTCCTGTAGTGGTTTATAGCAGCTGCCACACCTGAAAATAAAGACTGCAATCAATGCACTGATCGCAAGGTGAGAAACGGCAGGAATGATAACCTGCTCGAGAGCAGAAGACACTTCGACAACACTGTCAGACTGAAAACAGTTAAAGTGGAGCAGAGCCAGAGATGACGTCTTGTTTCTCGTCATCTGGTGTCGCGATGGTAACCTTAGTTTTGCGAACTCTTGCAAATGTGCACTTGATTCAGCAAAGTCGGCAATAGCAAAAATACCAGGAGGAGCTTCAGATCATTGAGCACAACTGCAGTCAAACGTAGTTATAAACTCAGCAACCAATGGTTTGTGAAAGCCTTTAGAAACATTAACATAGTATAAAGAGGAACACAGTCCATGCAGGGATGAGTTCATGTTGGAACAGACAAGCAGGGTTCTTGTCCTCTGTGACGCCAAAAGGTAACAACAATTTTTTAGTTGACTTTATTATTTTTCAGGTTCAGGTTGCAGCGTTTGGTTTGTTTTCAGCTTCTTTGGTTGGTTGCTTTTTATTCCAGGGTAAGCAAATACACATCACAGTTTAAAACTGGCACATGTGTTGTCACTTTGGGCTACGTTCAGGTGGGTTGTGATACTAGTATCCTCGAGCTATTCTCAGCTTCCAGCAGAGACGTCTTCAACAGGAGCTGAAAGTCAGGCTAATGGAGAGAAAGGGCGCCTACAAGCCTGATTTCACTGGCAGCGATCCATTCAGCTTCATGCCAAGGAGACAAACCGGAGTGAATTGGGGAAAAAAAAAGAAAGAGACAAAGAGGTTGATGGCAGTTTGGGACGTAAACATTCGGAGACGGTGGAGACAGAGCAATCTGGCGGATGAGTATTGGAGCGATCGGCATCTCTTTTCCCGATGTCTGATAGACAGATAGGTCGACAGAGAGACAGTAACCGCTATTGTCCGTGGTCAAAACAAGCGCACACACACACAATGCTGATAACGCTGTCTGTCTACACTCCTGCTGATAAGACGGGAGGAGGAGGAGGAGGAGGAGGAGGAGGAGAGGGGGGAGCAGACGGAGTAGATGAAATGAAGGCGAGGCAGCAGGTGAAGGAAGGAAGCCAGAGGTGGAAATAGGGACGAACAATAAGATGGAAAAGTTGTTTATTTAAGTTTTTGTGGAGTTTTCAGAGCGAGGAGAGGTGGAGGATTACGTGATAGGATCTGGCAACTCGAACCGATCCAACCTTTGATGCTTTATCATCTCCTGTGGAAAGCTCTGGAACGCACCAACCTGCTGATAACCACGACCTACTCCACCCTCCTCTCACTTTCCCCCCCGCCCCTTTTTCATATCCACACTCCGTACTGTCTGGAAAGTTTGGAAGTCATCAGAAATTGTGGCACAGCTTTATATAACTAACATATTCGAAACGGCGTCATCTCAAAACAATTATTGGCCAGCGTGTCACAGCTTGATCATAGGCAGAAGAAAAAAACTGCATCCTGACACTAGGTTGGACACAAATCTGATTTTTCCATCTCTGGTTCCATTTTGACGTTCGATACAGTCGTCCAGAAAACAGCTCACCTCGTGTGGACAGTTAAATGTCTCCTCGAGAGACAGTTTTCTAGTTTTTAAAGCATTCGGCAATCAAGAGAGACGTCTGCTGGATGTCACTTGTCTGAAAACGAAAGGGAGGTTTTTATAAAGGAGGTTGTGTTATATTCCAAACGTATTAGGTGCATGGTGCTATTTTACAAATAAAAGCTTTTTATGAAGTCGTCCAGCAACAAACAAGCGAAACCAGATGATACCAAATGATATCAGCGCCAGCCAGGTGTGTCTCCAGGTGTATTGCGTAAGCTTTTCTCTCTCCATCTGCAAAATGCTGTCACCTGGTAAAGCCGGCGAAAAAACGGATCCACAGAGACGCTCCACATTACAGGAAGCCACAGCGACACCGAGGTAAAGCTGAGCTTTTCTTAATGCAGTGTTTTCTGGGAGAGGTTTTAAACCACAGATCGAAGTAGAAGGAGGCAGGTTGAGGGGAAAAAAAAAAACACCTCGTCGAAATTCACTGATAATCCCTGTCGGGAATAGCTATTGAATTCCGTGACACTTAAGTGGTTCTTTGACCAGTGATGATGGATGTTGGAGATCCAGAAACTGATGCTTGTTCTACCGTTTCGCTCGCTGCAAGGTGATCCAGACGAGCGCGAGTGTGAGCTAAAATGCCCCGAACACAAGAAGTGAGAAGGTGTCTGGGGTTTCTTTTGGTAAGAAAAATAAAGTCGGTCTCCTTTTTTTAAACCTCCTCTCCAATCAACGCTGTCAGAGATGCTATAACAGGCCGTCGCTCAGCGGCACGGACGGCTGCTAAAACACGGCGGCGTGATTTATGAGGTTGTCCTGCTCCGTCAAAGAGCCGGCTGAACTCTCGTGTTTTCTCTGGGACGGCGAGGCTGAGAGGAGGAGGAGGAGGAGGCCTTCTGCTATTCTTTGACACGCGTGTTCACACGGTCACGAACAAAGAGCTTTATTCTCCGCTGATATGTCGTGTGTGTGTGAGAGACCCGCCCGGACTCCATCGCTCTTTAGACTCCCCTCCCTCCCTCCGTGATGGATATGTCTCTTTTTTTTTTTCTAGTTGTCACTCTGAAATATGGGCAGATGAAAACACACATACACACTAGTAGATGTAACCTCACCGCACACCGGTACACAACACACATGCAGATATAACACACAGAGCCTCAGATCAACAAACAAAGCATCCAGTGAGGAGCAAGAAAACTTCATGAGTCCAGGAGGAGAAACGAATTAATGAGTCTTGATTATCTGAGTCAGTCAAACTTGAGTTAAGGTGTCCTTAAAAACAAAATCAGTTGCACAAATAACTGTGTGTTATACTTACAGGGAATCCGTACATTTGGCTCACAGTTACCTGGTTACTGAAAGTAAGCTGCAGGTAACGTGTTTTCGTTTATTTTGTTGTCTACAGTAAAGTGTGATCTCTATTTTTTTGGACAGAACAAACAAGTTGTCACATTTTTCTTGGACCTCTTCATCGAACGTCTGAATTTTTGTTGTTTCCTGTTCATCATTATTTAAAACAGTAAATATGTACTGCTGTAAACGATCTTTCAATGCAGATTAAAGATCCTTAATGAACTTTTAAGGGATTCTGTGCAACTCCCCTAAATAAGTCCCCCAGCTTAGGTGATATTAAGCCTTAAGTGTGATACCTTAAGGTGTTCTGCGCCGGGTTTTTAACATGCTTAACCTCTAATAAAGCCAGAACCAGAACTTTAGTTTAAGCCCCAGAGAAGAGTCCTCCAGTTTATTGACACCGGATATGTCTGGCTGAATTTTAGGACACAATTAATAGGAGTCTTGGGTTTGACTATTTAGTGTAAACATTGTATAGCTTCAATTAATATTTGGGACAAGGTGATAAATAATAAATATGACTCCCAGTAAGTCAGTGTAGACCTGCAAGAGTAAAACTAGAGTTTAAGAAGATTTTGAGTGTCGGTCAGAGAAAAAACTTGGATTTAAAAGACTTAATATTGGGCATTTGTCATTATTTTAACATGTCATGCTCTATAAATAAATAAATAAATAAATAAATAAATAAATAAATAAATAAATAAATAAATATTGGCTAAAGTGCAACACACATGCACTGAGTCACATACTCCCATTGCATACATGCAAATACAGAAATTCCATGTGCACGCATTTGCACACACAAACACCTAAAAACAGACACAAAAAAATATTTTACGTCCACACACCCTCTTTGTTTCTCTTAAACTCACACACACACACACCGAGGTAGGTGCTGCAGTGTGCTGGGTGGTCCTGACAGCCCGGAGGCCCCAGACAGAGCAGGGGACTAAATTACAGAGTGTGACCCACCACAGTGACACCCAACCTGGGGATTAACACCCAGGCTGGGTCCCAGGCCACCAGTAGCCCTGAGCTGTGTAGAGCTGACCTCAACAGGTTCAGAGGTGACCTCACACACACACATGCTGGTGGAGATCAGGCCCACCCAGGACTGGAATAATGAGGGGGTTTGGTCGGTCCAGCTGGATGGAGGAGAGAGGGGGTTCTGGGCGGAGGCTGGACTGGAGAATTTGGCCCCAATCAGACGGAGTATCTCACGTCCAGAAATATCCAGATTGTGTCTACGCCTACGTCTGAGACAGATCGCAGTTCACACCTGGCAGCATGTCCGTCTCTCCTGGGTCACAGGATGAACACTTGTCACTGAATCGTTCTTTCCAGCTCACAGCTGAAACTTTTATTATGAATAAACATTTTTCATGAACTGGTCCCATCATGCCTTTATGAAAACTCAGGTAACAGCAGAAACAGCCAAGGAAAGTGGGATCAGTCATGTGGGATCAGAAATATTGATGCTTTATGTCACCGAATGAAACATTTTCTGTGATAAACTACGCTGGAACATCTGGATGTGACATCACATCGTCTGCACGCGGAGGTCACACCAGGTGAAGGGAAACACACACACACACACACACACACACACACACACACACACACACACACACACACACACACACACACACACACACACCTCATAAAGGGGGCTGATACAGCTGTTTGGAAGTGTGGTCGAGGTCAAAGTTCAAACAGATACATTGACACACTCACGCCCTTAAGCAAGGCACTTAAATCAATTCAGGCTGAAGCGCACACACACACACACACACACACACCTGATCAGTCCTGACACAAACACACTCAGACAACCTCCCAAAGAGACTTTGCGTGCACACACGACACACACACTGTTAGCGGGAGTGTATTAATAGCATGTGATGTGACTTAACCCAAGGGCCCGCTTTACCAGAACAGCTGCGAGTGTGTGTGTGTGTGTGTGTGTGTGTGTATGTGTGTGTGTGTGTGCGCGTTTGGTTTCCTCAAAAGCCAAAATATATATGAACTCTGTTGGCCTGACTAAGAGTTCAATGGTGCAAGAAAACAGACCGACACGCCTGCCACACACACATTTTCTCAGCTGCTTGAGTGAAAACTCACCGTGCTGTCGACTCTGCACGACGATAAACTGGAATCGGAGTTAATAAAATATATTAAAACATCAACGGATGCAGAGCTTTGCAGAAAAATGCGACATTCGTGTCGCTGCGGACATGAATGGGAGAAGCTGCTCAGAAGCAGACTGCAGGTCATGATGCATGCTGTTGATTAAAATCATAACTGCTGTGTTCAACATATATTCCACACGCCTTGTGTGGTTATCTGCTGGCTCTCGAGCAGCAACTACCGATTATTTTCATCAATATCTGCTGAAGATTCTTGTTGAATCAATTTGTTTTCATGTCAGAAAAAAATCAGTGAAATGCCAAATCTAAATTTCCTGAAGCCTGAAGTGAAAAAACAAAACAAAAACACACAAACACCCAAAACCTGAAGATATTTAATAAAATATAAGTTTTCAACTTTCTCCCCAGAACTCTGCCACGTGTTTTACTGTTTGCAGCGGCTCAGTTTCTGTTGAGAAGAAGAAGAAGCCTGTTCACTGATGAGGTTAAAGTTAGAAGAAAACATAATAGTATAATAGTTTATATATGAGTGTCATAAATTGAGGCTTAATTTCCTCAGAAACATCGTGCCTGGTGGCAGACAGGATTGAGAATCACATAGAGAAAGAGTGGACGAATCAAGAGATGGTGTCATCAGCTGTGCAACCAACGATTTGTCATAATGATGAATTAAAACAAAAAGTTTATTTCCAGTATCACAGTGCTCTCGCTGTTTGCTGACCGGCTGCTGGGAATCTTTGAAATACTGCTGACCACAGGAGAAGCGACAGAAACTGATACTTGCTGAGAAATACATGAACGAAAAGAAAAACAGCTTCATTTTGAATTCTTCACACTGACTCTGGGGAATTGTTTAATAGATAGATTTGTTCCAGAATTTGATCTGATCAAAACTTGACGTATGTTGTTTACGACTGAAAGAGCGTGCAGTGAACTCGTGTGGATGCCATGAGGTGTCTTCGTTTGCAAGAGGAACATTCAAGCACTTTCAAGGCACCTAAACCAAAAATTTCAATTACTAAACATATTTTTAGCTTGTTCCTATGAATCCAATTGGGAATAAAATTCCTTCATACCCACAATTAATGTTTATTGTCACTACTTGAACTGTGACGAGGGACTAACAGAGGACTTATGTAGCTGTGGATGAGGAGTGAACACACCAGGAGACACAGATATGATGAGGGATCATTTCATTTCAAATATTAGCTACAGTAAGTAACTGTGTAGGTGAAACTCACATTTTTCAAGTTTATTTCAAGACTCTGTACGAATCCCTTCTTTGTGACATCAAAGTGCCAGTGCACTGTAGGAAAGCAGCAGTTATCCAGACATTTGCAAGGTGGTAATCATCTGCAGTTTCAAAACTAATGAGCAATAAAGTCAGCTGTTATTTTTCCTCACAGGAGTCTGGACTCAAACACTCTATGTCCAATTAGAATTATTCACGCTGGAATCAGAAAACACGGAGAAACCACATGACACGACGCAACAAAGGACTTTAGCGCTTGATGAGATGCAGGTCGGATTCATTTCCGCACACACAGTGTGTGTGTGTGTGTGTGTGTGTGTGTGTGTGTGTGTGTGTGTACCAAAATATCTGCAAGTTATTTTCAGACATTTCTCTTCATATGTGCTGTATGTTGCCAATGTGTATGTGGTCTGTGGTGTGGTGTGTGAGCGTGTGTGTGTGTGTGTGTGTGAGTGTGTGAGCATGTGTGTGTGTGGGGGGTGTTTAGTCTGAAGCCATATTTAGTCTCTCTGGTCCTAAGAGGAGGCCTATAATCACACAGAACCTTTCTCTCTACTCATTACACACACACACACACACAAGCACAAGCACACACACACACACACAAGCACAAGCACACACACACACACACACAGGCCTGTCATTAACAGTTCACACTAACCTCCCAGGCTGCACACGTGCACAAGCGTAAAGTGCACAGAGACACACGCGGCAGGTTGTTTGCATGAACACACACATGTCGAATGCACATTTGTAAAGATGAGCCGTGTGGAAGAAAAGCACATGTGCACACACACAAACACACACGCACACACTCACTCATGCAGAGCCAGATGCGAGTCCAGCTGTGTGTGTGTGTGTGTGTGTGTGTGTGTGTGTCCAGCAGGCGTTCTGCTCCGGGGATCAGATTTATGCTGGCTGTCCTGACTGTGTTGGATATTATTAAAATGTGACTTTAAATTCAATGTGACACACAACAAGAAGCTCAGAGACGATTCCCTGATCCGGACTGAAAGCTGAAATGACGGGTTCACTGTCCCTGCAGACAGAGGAGCCGGTCTGCAGAACAGACTGTCACTCTAACTGCATGAAATATAAGATCTGTGCAGATTCGTATTCATTCAATTATACTTTAATGAATTCATAAATCTTTAGCTGCTCTGGCGAGAGGCGACAGTGCCGACCACTGTGCCGCCCTGCGGTAAAACAATGGTGGAGGAAATTAGTCTGGTAATGAGTATGGTCAGGAATTACATTCATGCTTCGAAAAAAATCACTTAAGAAGCCACATATAATAATAATTTCACAATAAAACAACAGATTTAAAACAAAAAGTGTCGTAAAACATGAATGAAATTAACAAAAAGCTGTTTTTTCAAAGACGAGCAAAGTCCACAGCCTCATCCATCGTGTAGAAATCTGGACTTAGGAACGACCTCGAATGACGCATTTGAAGATATCAGGGAGCGGAGAAGAGCCAAAGGCACTAAAAGATCTGCTAAATAACTCCAGGCCTCGCTTTGCGAGTAATCGATAAAACCTCATGATCAGTTCTAAAAGCCGCGGGAAGCCTTTTGTAAAGGAAAGCCAGGACTGGTGTGACGTGATCATGTTTCTCTGGCGGCGGCGGTTTGGGATGAGCTGGAGCTGGATGTTCTCCTGATGCCAGAGAGGAAGGAATCACAGGAATGTAACCGACTAGTTATGAAGGATTTTGTTTATCCCACTGTTAGATGAAATTATTTATGAAGCTGCTAAGTTGATTTATAATGAAGAGAGAGAGAGAAAAGTTCTCAGGCCCTTCTCGTAAAGATAAAATAATGTCAGACGACACGGGAAACATGATTTAGTTGTTTAGTTTAGTTTACGTTAATTAAAAATAATAGCGGCTGATTAAAATAAATTAATTAAATGCCACTGATATCAGCCATGACATGTCTGTCTGGGACATCATAAATAACGCGGCATATCTTTCACACGCCGAGCTGCGGTTGCGCTGAAGTCCGAGCGTGATATAGGTGAAACATTGGCTTCGAGTGTCGACACGCTCGGCTCGGGACGACCGGCTGAACCGTCAACTCTTAAACAAAGCCACGTCTCCATGACGACAACGCGTGACTTATTAACTTCTGCTGCGTCCATGGCGACGTGCCGCTGGCTCTGCTCCCGGCTCCATACAGACAGACGAACACTCCCTGAAGCCGCTGCGCGCTTTTGTCCGCAGCTCTTTGTCTTCGGGCTTTGTTAGAACAGAAAATGTAATTTCACGTTGCCATCCAAACATATGTTATACGACTCCGACTCTGTAGGTTCAGATCTCAGACGTCGACCTCCAACAGAGACACAACAGGATGTCCCTACAGTACATGGTTGTAATCTCCTTTCTTGTTGTGGCGGTGAAGTTTACTCCAAATCTCCCCAGAAAAGTGTCAGTTACAGATAAAAAAAGGTTGCTGAATTAAATGTAATTTTCCAAAGCTGGTTAGCGTGCCACAGCAGAAATACCAAACACGTGGCTGTGCTCTGTTTAAACATGTAGCTGAGTCCATTTTCATTACGGTCACAACTTCGCATGATAAAATACAACCGGATAGAACAGTGAGAAAGTCAGTCAGGTTTCCTGACAGTGTGTGTGTGTGTGTGTGTGTGTGTGTGTGTGTGTGTGTGTGTGTGTAAACTGTGCATTGTCTGTTTGTGGTCAAAGACCAAAACAAGGCAGTCTAATCTTGGCAGACAAAACACAGAAAGATCATGACTACAAATTAGCACCACACACAGAGGCGCGCACACACGCGCACACACACACGCACGCACGCACACACACACACACACACACACACACACACACACACACACAGACAAGTGCTTTTTCTCTTCACCTGTTTTCTTTCCCCCTGCTGAGTTTGAGTTGGTTTGTTATTTTCCATTGTTCATTTTTGTGTCTGATAGCTTGTGATCAGATAAAACATCGAGGGTGTCGAGTACTTTCAGAACTTTTCCACAAGAGACATGAAGTGATCATGGAGCTTTGTTTTTGTACGATCACTGACTGACTGAATCTTTCACCTCGCTCATGCTCATGTGCAGCATCCTGTTCTTACCTCAGAACAGTGCCTGGGCTTTGTGTACGGCTCGGATGTCGTGGAGAAGAAGGAATTAGGATTTGCTACTTCAGAACTTTGATTTACACATTTTGCTGGGATTTGTTTTGTATTTGCATCTCTCCTGGAGAGAACACACGCAGACCCAGGGAGAATAGGCGCGCTCCTCAGTCGAGGTTCAGACCGGGATAACCTTCTTACTGTGCCAACCGCTGCACCACCGTGCCGCTGTCATTATGTGTCATACTGTATATGCAATTTAATCCAAATTTCCAGATGCTTTAAACTCATCTTATTAACCCTAACCCAGACAGTTCAAGGACGCTATATGATGGTTACACTCAACACAGCAAAATTACAGATATATATGGAGTATACACAGGTATACAACTGTAGAATTACAGATATATATGGAGTATACACACAGGTATATATCTGTAGAATTACAGATATATATGGAGTATACACACAGGTATATATCTGTAGAATTACAGATATATATGAAGTATACACACAGGTATATATCTGTAGAATTACAGATAGATATAGAGTATACACACAGGTATATATCCGTAGAATTACAGATATATATGAAGTACACACACAGGTATATATCTGTAGAATTACAGATATATATGAAGTATACACACAGGTATATATCTGTAGAATTACAGATATATATGGAGTACACACAGGTATATATCTGTAGAATTACAGATAATATATGGAGTATACACACAGGTATATATCCATAGAATTACAGATATATATGGAGTATACTGTACACGGGTATATCTCTGTAGAATTACATCCAATGTAAATATCCTCTGTTAAAATTCATCCTGACACATTCAGTATCAGTGGAAACTTTGCACCCTGAGATTTAAAATAAACTTCGGTGGGTTGAACCTCGTTCAGCTGAGCAGAAGTTTCTAAAGGCCGACGTGCTATTTCGGTGGGTCAAAGAAAATAAACGTGCCGCGGCGCTCTCTCTGCTGCTACTTATCACACTGAGTTTTCCCACAATGCACTGCTGCTGCAAAGACTCCACGTCTGTCCGTTACTTTTTTATCTCAAGTAAAAGAAAAGCAGCTGAAAATAAAGAAAACTGTTTTTCCTCTTACAGAGCAGGAGGAGAAACACACACACACACACACACACACACATAAACACACCTACACACACGGTGTCCCTACGGGTCCAAACGTTGAACCACACACTTGATGCAGTCCAGACCAAAGAGACCTGAGAAGCCAACACACACACACACACACACACACACACACACACACACACACACACACACACACACACACACACACACACACACACACACACACACACAGAGCCAGGTCTGAGGTGATGGTTTTGGTTGTGGTCCCAGTGAAAACGACACTAATTTGGAGCTAAGTAGGGCTGGCAAGCCGAGTCCAGATTCCACGAACTGAGAACTGGGAGCTAATCTAAAGCTAACGATGCTAATGTGGAGCTAAGTGGGCTAATGCTAATTGCTACTGTGATGCTAACACACTGACAACACAGCTCGATGCTCAGATCGCTGATCCCATCAAACACACTGCCGGCTTTGTAATGTGAACACACACACTTTCATAATCACAAACACACACACTCCTGACAAACACACACTGCTAAAACACACCCTTGGCAGCACAGTGTGTGTGTGTGTGTTGCCCCTGCCATGCCTGTTTGCTTTTCTCTCAATGGTCTCCTTTGAAGGACAGAGGGGGAGAGAGAGAGAGAGAGAGAGAGAGAGAGAGAGAGAGAGAGAGAGAGAGAGAGAGAGAGAGAGAGAGAGAGAGAGAGAGAGAGAGGACGACGGAGGGAAAAAAATGAGGCCGCCGCACTCTCTCTGCCTGACACACACGCACACACACCTTGATTACAGAGTAAATATGTGTAATCTTATAAATCAGCCATTGTTTGTGAGGTGGAGGCAACAAACACACACACAAACACACACAAACACACACACACACAACGTGCAGAGACAGACGTGTTGACTTTGGAGAAAGTGAACTGATGGAGGTGATCAGTCATGCACACACACACATACGTATAGATATATATAATTAAACAGTGGTCAAAGACATCGCTTCTTATTTATTCAAATGCCGATAGCTCTCATCGTACTGGCTGCATCCACGCACGCACAGAAAATATGAAAAACAACTTTTACAAACATAATCTTGTCCTGTAATTACATCCGCGTCTACCCGACCACAGGCTCGGGTTACGATAGCCGGTTCAATTTGGATTTGGATGGCGACAAAAAAAACATCAAACCTTTTACTCCGTCTTGACGCCTTTTTTATTTACGCAAAACAACAAACAGGGGAGAGGCGAGCGAGCTTCTCTTCAGCATGACAAACATCAGTGATCGGGTGATTAACATGAATTCTTCAGTGAAACTTTTTGGCTGTTTGTCTGGTTATAATGTGCTCCTCGCTGGCGTCTGGTGCCGAGACAAAGATTGTTTGTGACTGAAAAGAATCATTAGCGTGCGTTCAGACAGGATCAGGCACTGAGGCTCAGGTGAGTGTGTCTCTGTGTGTTGGACGTAACTGCTGTGAAACAACCACGGAATCACTTTTTATTTCACTGATTAACCAAGTTCATCGAGGCCGCCGCTCGCTCACTCTCATTCACTGTCTACTTCTCTAGATCAAAGTCTGTCTCTTTCAAACCATCAGACACAAGTCAGATTAAATTCTTCGCGTCTCTGTTTGCCAGTGTAAATTGTGACAGATTTAGAAGCTGGATTCATGAAATAAACAAAGCCAGAACAGGTAGAGTATCAGAGTTTAGATATTTCAGGCTGACTGTGGTTGTGTCTGATTGGCGGCCACAGCGTGACATCAGGCTGCATTTTTCCAAAAGTTGGATCCAGCTGAACTTCTCCTCTGCAGGACGCTGAACGCAGCCAAAACGGACGACCCCTGCCATCAAATGAATCGAAAAACCTGTAGCACCGGATCTTCTCTGACCTCTTTAAAACTACGTCAGTCTCCCGGGTTAAACGTTCGTGCATATCGCGTTGATCGATTTGCAAGGATCCGGGTTCAGTAAGACGCCATCGCACAAACCGACGAGGAGAAGGGTGATGGAAAAACTGTCGCAGTGGAAGAGGACATTTACATTTCACCTCTCATTGCCTCTCCTCCTCTTCTCCTCTCAGCATTTTGGAGAAAAATCTTCATGGAGTCCAGTTGTTGGTTTGATTTGGCGCTCCTGCACGACTTCACAGCCAGCGCGCTGATGAAAACGCATCAGTGGGTGACAAAACAAAAAAACCTCAGTACACAACAAAAAGTGACTATTTGACTTTGGGTGCAGTTTGGATACAACCCGGCGATTCACTGCATCGGCTACTTAAAACAGAGACATAAACACACGCGCAAACCTTTTCCAGCCTGTGCCCAAAATCCATTAGCTACAGCTCTGAATGCAGATCTGTATATATTGTTCCGCCGCATTACGCTTCCACGGACTGCCAACTTGTCCCGTTGTGCATATGGTTTCCATACGTGCAGGCTATGTCACGCGCTCCGCACGCAGTTATATTTACAGCTAATTAAATAATGGAATGACACGCACACACTGGGATCATTGTTGAAATGGCATTTCCTTAACGAACAGGAATTTATTCATCAAAATTCAGATGCATGAGGTAAATCCCCTCCGTCATGTGGGCGCAGTGTGTGTGTGTGTGTGTGTGTGTGTACACTTGTATGCTAGTGTGTAATCTTATTATTTGGGGTGTATCCTCTGCAGACCTGCAGAGTCCTGCAGGACTGAACAGAGAGCTACTAGACTGAGCTGACCTGAGATATTGAACACACTCAGTCTTTGAATTTGGCTGAATTATCATTATTTATTTGACTTCAATGTCCGCTCCAGAGGATCCTTTGTTCTTTATAACACACATTGTGGTCGATGGCCACTTCTAAACCTCGGCAGCGTCCACTTAATTATTCTGTTTTTCACATCGGTGGCATCATTCCTCCATCTGTTCTCTGCACTGCAGTCACCACCTCGAGCGCACACAAATGGACGTTTTTAACCACCGCTTCGCTGTGGTCTTTTGACTCATAACGTCATCGAGTACAAGCGTACAAGTTTACAGTCTGTGGTCGACACGGCCGACAGCATGAAACTCCACACATTGTCTCGTGTGTGCTGCGAAGTTGATTTCATTTACTCGACGGCCAAACAAAAGCTTCCCACGACCAAAGCAGAATGCAAACAGCAACCCTGCTGCGGTTTTGTATGTTACAGTCAAAACTCTTGTGCCAGAAGAACGAGGTGGGGAGTTCTGAAACCGCGACACACGGTCAGAACCGACCTTTGACACCGAGCGGAGCGAGCTGGGTTCCAGGTCTCAGCAGCGATCTGTCCACTGCGATGGTGGAGCCTCGGATTTCTCAGGTCAGTGTCCACTATCAAAGGAGTATAGAGTCAGTCCTGTTGGCACTGAACTATCAGACTGTTTAATTAAAGCTGGAGGAAAGTCTATAATCTCTGCTTCTCTAATCTCCTCCCAGCATGACAGCTTTCCAACATGGATGATTTATTAAATCTCTGCTTGGTGCCCGGCAACGGGACACAATGAGAAATGATGCGGTAAGCATGGTGGGAAACTTTCTCTTAATATATTCACCGGTCAAAACTCAGTTTGAATATTTTTGGCAGGAAAACTGATAACTGGAACACAGCAGGACTGCACCGATGATGTCTCTGCAGAGTAGTCGAGGAATTTTTAATCTACCCTAAAAAGGACCAGTGTGTGAGCTTCACAAGACTGAATACAGCATAATCAGCTGAATATAAGACTCGTTATGAGTTTTTTAAACTCAGAACGTGTCTTTTATTTTCAGAGAGAGCAGGTACTCCTCCACCTTTCACCTCACACATTACGTGACGTTGTAGCTTTTCCTACACACTTGTAAGGAGAGGGTGAAGTCGAGGGGATGCAATCAGTAAGTAAAATTACTTTTTTCTTTTACTCTTTTTAAACACTTCAGGGTTCATTCAGACGCAGGTTTTTCTCTTCATTTGAGTCGGGCTCGTCTGTTTTGGCAGAAAAGTTGTGCTGAAACCAGTTCTTGGAAAAAAACGTATCCCGACAATCAGACCAGGACCCTCAGGTTGGGCACAGTCAGCGTGATATGTCACTGAAACTGAGGCTATCCAGGTGGATTCATGGACTAAACTCTGAGACTTTGTTTATTTCATGTACCCAGCTTCTGAATCGTTGTCTGACACTCGGTCGGACCCTGCAGGACTCACCGTAGTGCCAGATCCTGTCTGAATGTTCCCACACTCTCATGTTACTCCAAAAAACCACCAGTGTTTAGTCTGATTCACCAAAATCCGACAGATGTGACGAAGTGCTAGGTATTAGGAATACCTTTATAGAAATAGCTTAACCAGTTTGCTCTGTTTATTTTTTGATTCCTTGTCCTGCTTCTTTATGTCATTGATTTCCTTTCAGTCTGTGATCTTCCTTTAAATAATTAATTCACATTTCATATACGTTTTCTCCTTCCCTGCCCTCAGTAACTTTCTCCGTCTTGTTTCCTTCCCCCCGCTCATCTTCCGTCCGTCCGTCCTCTGTGGGTGTGATGGAGAGATCGGATCACTCTTGTCATTTGCGGGACAGACAGCAGACAGATGAAAGCAGATCAATGGGAAATAAAAACAGGCAATAAAAGTCGAGATTTGTTCTTTGATTCTTTCAGCTGCGGGATCAGAGGACAGGAAGGAAAGGAAAGGAAAGGAGGGAGGAGGAGATCGTTTACGACTCTCTGCGCCTCCATCTGCCTGATTCAGATCTTTCTTTTCATGTTACGTTACCTCTGTGGCTTTATCTACATTTCTTCTGTGTCTTCTCCGTTTACCGTTTTGGCATTTTCCATAAAAAGAGTTATTTATTGTCGAATCTTTGCATTTCCATCGTTCCCACGTCTCATTCTGCATCATATATTACTGTGGAGATTGTGTTTCCTTCCTATCCTTCTCTCTCATATTTAGTTTCTTTGTCTTTGCACTTGTCTTCGTTTCCATTTTCCCATCTCTTAATCTCTTTGTATTTCCATCTGTCTCCTCAGTAACCCTCTCTCCTCCTCATCTTTCCATAAGTATTTAGATCTGGTGTATCCAGAGTTCTTTGTATTTATGTCTGTCCTGTCTTTGTAGCACTTTTCATCTGTCTATCTCTTATATCTTTCTATGCATTTCACCCTCTGACCCCCTCCTCGACAGTCTCCTACCCCGCCCACCCCCTGACCACATCCATATGTTAATAATAAAGTCTCCTCCAGCTCCACCACATCTATGAGGAAATCCTCTGGCAGGTCATCTATGTCTGTCTGATAAAAAACAGCACAGATGCTTCGTCCTCGCTCTTCTCTTTCTCCCCTCTGTGATTGTTTTTACACGACTTTCATACTACGGCTCATGTCGGGGTCCAAAAATCTGGCCCGACCAGACTGGAACCCGATGTGGATTGTGTGTTATCCCGCCTGAAACCGCTGCGGCATTTAATGAGCCCGAACCTGATTAAAATCTGGGGAAGATAAATAAAATGAAACTTGACCTGATCAAGCCTGAGGGACTCGAGAGGAATTAGAGCCAGACTCGGCACGAACCCGTCTAGTGGTCAGGGCGGGGCTGATTCGGGTTTTGGGCTGAAAACCAAAGCTCTATCACAGAAACAATTATCTGATCCTACTGATGTTACGAGGTTTTACCCAAGCTAAATGTGAAACTTTTGCTACCTGGAATTGAGAGGAGGACCAATCCAAAATTATGAATAAATGAATTAAGGCATTCAACATGAGCTGATCTTCTATCAGTCTGTAGATTGTTCTGCTAACTCATGGTCGATAAATGAAAGAAGTTAAAGGTCCAGTGTGTCAGATTTACGAATGGACAAACCAAATGCTGGCTTGAGTTCGGGCCTTCAATGATTTTCACACATTACATGGTAAGCAAAGTTTTTCCTTCACGCTAGGAAGCAGAGGTTAAAAGCCAAATTCAACTGGGCGCGTATGTGATCTGTTCCGTGTGCGCCGCGGCTAACAGAGCTAATCATGCCGTTCTAGTCGATGTTTCAAACCCCGCAGTCTGCTTCAGAGGCACGTCTCTGCTTGGCTCTGTCGAGAACACGCAGCTGTTCGATTTCTGACGAACAGCGCGAGCAGACTGCGTCAGTCTGCACAGAGCAGAAGTCAGACACAGAACTAATGGCATAGAGAATCTGGTCGATTTTCAAAATAAAACACCCCGTGCAAACTTCTAATCAACAGTTAGAAGAACATAAACCAAGAAGTCAACAAAGTCTGGTGGCCAAAACGCTTCTGAAATGCTTCTGGTGGAGCTTGAAGTCACGTGGAGAACGGACGTGATGGAGATGTGCTCGGTGGGGTTTGGTCATGAGGTGAGAGGGTTGCTAGACGTCACTAAATCTTACACACCTGGCGCCCAATGAAGCTCTGTAGGTGTGTATGTGTTTGCCTGTATGCAGGTAGAGCTGGCTTTGTTGTGTCTCTTCATCAAAGGATAAAAAGACAATATCCCTCATGTAGGACACACACACACAAACACACACACACATATACACACACACACACACACACACACACACCATAGAGTGTCAGTCAGCTAAATGAAAGACAGCCATTCATTGATAAGACAGACAGTCACATAAACAGACTGTCTGAGGGAAAACAAACCAGACCACCGTCACCCCTGTGTGCTCCATTCAGCCCCGAGTGGAGTTTCAGTGTGTGTGTCTGTAAGTGTGTGGGTGAGAGGGAAAGAGAGGGAGAGTACTGATGGGTGTAAATGTGTGTGTTCCTGAGGTGAAACATCTCCTGGGGGAAGTCAGAAAATGATTGAGAGAGAGAAAGAGAGAGAGCGGGGAGAGGAAGTTACTCGGCTCCTGTCGGTCCTTTAATCTGATACACAAACACACAAGGCACCTAAGAGCCTGCCATTCACACCAGACACACACACACACACACACACTCTCTCTCTCTCTTCATGAACACACATTCGTTAATGTGCAAATACACAGACAGTAAACTGATACACGAGTACATGAACTGACAGACGCGGAGCTGCACACGTACATTTAGAGATATGCACACATCTGGCGACCTTTATGCTTCAATATGTCCTAAAAAAATGACTGTGCAAGAACTTTATCCCCCAAAAATTCAGTAAATATATCAAAATTATTTAAATGAGGACATACTTGAACAAAGAAGAAGTAATCAGGTCCTGCTGCAGGTCCGCACACTGCTCTCTGTCAGCTCAGATGTACGCTGTGTCATAATCACAGCAGGAGAAATGACATGTATTGATGGAAACGTGCTGCTTTTTGTTTATTGCTGCTGCAAACGTTGGTCTTCTATCTGTGTCTCTTTGTTTCCCGATTCTGGATCGAGTCCAGTTCACCTCTGGTCTCCTCGGACTGTCTCTGGATCAGGTCTCTGCTGAAAACATCAGGTTCGAGCAGGTTTTCCATTAGTCTGTTTTAGATTTGGTACAACCCGTAAAAACACATCCAGGAACCGGACGGGCAGGAGAAACATGCGGATATGATTTCCTAAAATGCACTCGCACAAACAGACACATGCGCGTGCCATAACAAGTGTGTAACACAAAATCTACTGAAATATGATTACACACATTAATACACACACACACACACACACACCGTCATGAATGTGAAATGACCAAATGAAACACGAGTACACATGCTTGAAATGCACACACTCTGTGATACACACACACATAGACACAGGGAGTGAGAGGCCCGGCTGTTAATGGCGGTGGTCCTGTGCTCCACAGTGGGATCTGTGTTTAGCCATGTTTAGAGCTCCATTTGGGGCCAGATAAATCAAGCTGCTGTCTACCAGAAGCCTCCATTAGGGGCCCTGCGAGGCCCCTGGACGGCCTGTCAGTCACCCCGTCAGTCAGCGAGCCGCCCTCTTCCAGCGTTTGAACTCGTAATTACAGGGAGGCTCAGCTTGGTTTGGACCGGCCCGGCTCCCAAGCAGCGCACCCCCCGCCACCTCCACCACCTCCCAGACGTCAGCGCTCGCTAGCCCAGCGCTAATGCTAATACTAACAAACGACGGACGTTTCACCTCCAGAGGAAACGGCGGCGGGGAAAATATTTATGGAAAGCCTCCCTCGATATGTTCTGCCCCCTTTGGCCTCCCTTCATCCATTCCCAAAAACTCCTTTTAGGGCTTTTAGTTTTTATTTCTTTGAGTGACAGTCCTGGGTTTCCCCCTCTTGGATATGAGAGGGCAGCGAGTTAGTTGGTAACGCCGGGCTAACCTCTGACTGCCACAGATTAATCAAACACCAGTTAGAGGGGAGAGTGTGAAACACAGGGGCTGCGATGACTGATGGCTTTTTAAGGAGTGACGGGGTGGAGGTGGAGGGAGGTGGAGGAGGAGAAACACACCTCCGTCCGACCGGGACAGAAGACAGAGATGCTCACAGAGGAGAGCTGGAACTTACCAGCGGTGACTAAACAAACCGCTCCATGGCTGCTTTGTCTTCTCCAACAGCCACTTCGACCCGTAACAAACAATCATTCATTGGTCTCGGTCTGTTCTGAAACTCATCAATCATATTCGGCCGGTCGAACGGTTCAAACATCATGTATTTTGGAATCCGGCCACCGTGGTCGGCAGATGAAAAAGTTTCCTGCGCTTACACGTATACACACACACACACATGAAGTCAGACGTGGCCCGCTAGCTCTCAGGAATTCATGAATAAAATATAGGCCCATAAAGGCAGCATGAACAATGGAAATATTATCCTGCGCTGCATAAATGTACAGCAGACCACAGAGTATTCTCACAGGGAGCTCCGTGCCTCTTATCTCTGACGGCTCGTCGGTGATGGCCGGCCGCTGCATGTGGAGACACACACACACACACACACACACACACACCGCTAACGAGGGGGAAATCCCCCCTCCCCACCACCACCACCACCACCCATCACCCAAGATTGATGCAGAAAATTTACCCGGCAGACATTCCTCCGAGCCGAAATGAAAGAGGTGCCTGGTTCACCAGCATTCCTGATTGGCCACACATTCCTTCGCGGCTTCACGAAGTAAACACACACTCGCAAAAAATTCGACTTTCTAAATAATCCTCGAAAGGTTTCACCTCGTGACCAGAACCAGGAACTCATTTATTAAAATGTCTGATATTAAAATCGGAAAAATTGTTGTGGGAGACTTGAAGAAGTAACGTCATAGCTTTTTTTTTTTTGAAGAGCAAAGTGTTTTCTGGATTTTTCCAAGTCAAAATAAGTTAAAAACAAGAATAAATAATAAAAAACTGAACCAGAACTGAACAGAAATTTCAAAAGAAAAAGGAAAATATACTTAAAATTTAATGAGAATAAATAAAAAAAGAGTTAGGGAAAGCCAAAAATTATGAATAAAAGCGATAAAAATCAAAAAGAAGAAGAAAAAAAAGGCACAGTGAATAAAATTAAAAGCATATTTGATTTTAGGATCTTCCAGCTCCCCTGTCAACCCTCTAATAAAAATGTGTGTGATCATGAAATCCGTCCTGTAACAGGACGGCAAACTGCTGAGCTGGCCCTGGCCTCAGCAGCACGACTCCTAATACTGACATGAATTATTAATTTGACGCATTCATCACTCTTCCGACCAGCCGTCGATAGCCTCCATTATGGCGGGTGTGTATACATTACAGAGTGTATAGTGTGTCAGAAACTTCCCGCATACGAGCCGCTGGATGGCGGGAAGAGGGGAAGACGGGGAGAGAGAGGGAGCGAGAGAGAGAGCGGGTGATGGACAGGAGTGACAGCAGAAAGCATTAGCTTTGAGGAGGCCGAGTCGTGATATCAGAGCTAGAGGTATCAGACAGAGCCAAAGAGCTAGAGTAAGACAACGACAGGTAATTCAATCTGCACGTCGGGAGTCAAGAAACGGAAAGTTTGACGAGGTTACACAAGTTTCACAGTCATGAATACATGTACGAATGATATTACAGTGATTCATGCAGCGTCTGACACGACTCAGGGCATAGTAGTAAAATGATTAGGGCTGTTCCGGTCCTCTCGTTTTAAACGTAACCTTGCGAGGCACCTGGAGCTGCGAGATCGTGAAATGGAACCACGATGACGATGATGCGCATGAGCCTGAGAGACGTTAACGTGGATCAGAAATGTCAGAACTGAAAAACATTTCTTCATTTAAGAAGATCTTCGTCTGTCTGCGTTTGTTGACAGACAGATGGCTCATCCCAGCGGTCCACAACCAGCGGGCCACGGACTAGTACTGATACGTTACCCTGAAAATGAAGCCCAGAAGCAGGTAAAATGTCTTTAGAGAACTTTTTTTTGGAGTAATCTGGACATGAGAAAGTTTGGGTGTCATACCCCGAGATGGGACGGCTAATTCAGCGTCATGGTGAGTTGTATCATTTTATTTCATCATATTTATCCCTGACATTTTGAACGACGGTCCATGACAATATTGTCTTACATGAAACCGGTCCATGGTGCAAAAAAATAAAAATTAAAATAAACAAAAAGGCTGGGGGTCCCTGGCTCATCCAATCAGCTGGTTGCACCACAGTTACCAAAGACGACTTCCTCCATGGTTCTGGGTAACAAACCATCTTGCTGAGCTCAGCTGGTTTCAGCTTATTAAACTTAACAAACAGACACAGACAAAAAACAAACCAAAGGACCAAAAGACTTGAGGGTCATCAGTCATTGTCTACAATTCATTCATCTCCTGCATGTCACTCTCAAGCGACTGACCTAAAACTTTTGGATACAGGTGATGATCAGTTTGTCGTACCAGTGGTTAATCGTCATGTGGTTTGATTGACTGTTCATTATATTCTTATAACGGACAGCGTATTAAACTGTGTGATGAACCTGGACTCATTGAAACATCAGTAGCTCCTTGTTTGGTTCTTATAGTGTCTTATGTATAATGTCAGATGTGTCACTGCTACCAAAGTCAAGCTGTGGTCACATGGGGCGTATGTGCTATTTTGAGTAAACAGCTGAGCAGGGGCAGTGCAGGAGTCATATGTAATGTTGTAGCATTGTGTCTCTGCCTCTTTAGAGGTCAGGTGAGACAGGTGCTGAGCGCTGGGTGGAAATTGGCCCCATTTAATAATAGATTCACAAAAAAAAGGGTCTCAATACATGCTACTACCACGACAGTGAAATCAAATTACTAGTTGATTTATTTTATCACTGCTGATGAAGCATGTGTGCAATAAACGCCGCTGATTAAACAGTTAAGGCGGCAGACTTTAAACAAAGAGAGGACATTAACATTCATAAAGGCGGACAAGTTAAGAACCGACTCCCTGATAGCTCGTCGCGGCGACGACCGAGCCAACCCGAGGTGAACGATGTTTATTTGAGTCAGAACGGCATTAAGAACTTCAACAAGCTCATTAATTTTCTCTCATTAAGTTCCAACAATGTTTCTGGACTCTAAGAGTGAATGTGTAATAAATTAATGTATTGTTAGAGAGGGCCGAGAGTGGCTCTGATCACGCAGAGCCAAACGCTGACGTACTGACAGCTTCAACGGCTAATGAAGAGATGATGTCACGGCGCCTCGCCACGCTAACGAGAAGCTAATGGACGGCGGAGCTGACGACTGCCAAGGCGGCCTCTAGAGTAAACAGCGGGGGCAAGGAACCATCACTTTGTTTCACACACACACACACACACTCACACTGCAGAGACACTGAACGTGGTTCCACCCTGCCGTACGTCAAAACTTTAACAAAGGCCGGGACAAAAGCTTAACGGCTGCTGTTTTAAAACAGCTCTACAGCGCACACACACACACACAACACACACACACACAACACAACATATATGTGTAACACACTCTATGTAACAGAGAGAGAGGGTCTGCACATGGGCGTGCAGGTACAAGAGTATCTGTGACAGATTGCATCTGTTTGAACTGATGTGACCTTTTGTGTGTGCGTGTATATGTATATGTGTGTGTGTGCATGTGTGTGAGTGTGTGTCCATCTGGGTGTAAGCTCACAGCTAATCACCTAA
Organism: Collichthys lucidus; assembly: GCA_004119915.2. Lineage (NCBI taxonomy): Eukaryota > Metazoa > Chordata > Actinopteri > Sciaenidae > Collichthys > Collichthys lucidus. Next base: position 30,515,315 of record CM014091.1, read on the forward strand.
GGAGAGGAAGTCCATAAATCAGCGAAACACAACTCTCACACTGTAAATCTACACGAACACGTCACCGCTGTGTGTGCATGTTCTGTGTGTGTGAGAGCGTCTTACTCTCCACGGTGAAAACTTTACCTCCGACAGTCAGACAACGGGAAAACACACATTTTCTGCAGGTTGCAGTAGCGATCAACAAAGTCAGATTGTTTCTTCACCCCCAGCGACGTCACCCACCACAGGCTGCTAGCAGAATTAGCAGAGAGTGTTATGTGTGTGTGTGTGTGTGTGTGTGTGCATGTCTGACCTGGCTGTAAGTGGCGTCCAGCAGCGTGTCCAGGTTCTGCAGGGGTGCTGGTGTTTTGTCTTTGAATCGAGTCAGCAGGCGCCGCTGGATGGCTCTGAACTGGACGGCCCGCTCTGAAAGCAGATCCTGGTACTGCTGAGCACTGACGCGCAGCTAACACACACACACACACAAACCAACAGACATTTACTTTAATTCACTGACTTTCTGAACTGAGGCATTAAGTTGACTCTTTGCAGTCAAGTTAATTTATCATGTGTGCATGTGTGTGTGTGTACCTGGAAGTGGTGGTCTACGGACAGGAAGTACTCCTGCAGCGGGAGCGGTCCGCTGAAGCTTTTCTTGAAGTCTTTGACGCCCAGTTTGGTAAAATGTCGGTCGAATCTCTGGACCAACTCCTTCACCACCAACCACATGTCCTCAAAACTGTCACTCTGAATACGGTAACGCTCTGACAGACAATCAGACAAACAGACAGACAGACTTACACAGGGGCTGGGTTTAAAAAAAGATATGTAAAGACATAAGTCAAAGAAACAATCAGTATTAAAAAGGTGGTAAGGTATGACAGCTGCAAAAGATGTCTGTGGCTCCAGGAGAGAAAATATCAAAACGTTCATAAGAGATGGAAGAAGTGTCAGCTGCTTTAAAGTATCAAGATTTAAAGTTCAAGGTTTTCACACTTAATGAAATGTATCAGGAGATTTTGAACAGGTGTCAACAGGTGTAATTTGGCTAGATCCAAAGATCCAAAAAAAAAAAAAACAGTTTCATGAGGTTTAAAATAGTGATAAGAGAAATAGGAGGTGTCCAAAAGAGCTATAGAGCTACAGTAAGGTGTCCAGAAGTATTAAAGGGCATCATCAGGTATTAAAAGGTATCAAGGGATATCGAATGTTGTTGCACTGTCTGAACTATCAAAATGTGTTCAATGATATCTGCAAATAAAAGCAGAATCTAAAAGGCAAGAACAAGGAGAACTTGGTTTCAGAAAGATTGATTTCGTTGACCAGTCACGTTTGAGCAGCCAAACTGAAATCTCAAAACCCATCGGCTATCGCCTGATTTCACTTTTTCTCATCTCCAACTCCATTCTTGCGTCTCAAGTTGCTCATTGGACTGTAAACAATGACTGGTGCATGGACAAGGAAGTCCTCGCCCGGATCTGTTATCCAGAAATCTGCTCCCAGAGGCTAAACCATCGTCAGACGACGGCCAATGAGAATTGGATGAAGTTGTTTATTATTAATGGCGCTGCAAAAGGTTCAGGACGTATAAAAACAGAGATCAAAAACTGTCCAGAAATCAAAACGGACAAAATCTTGAGAACGTAATTGAGAGGGATCAAAAGACATGAAGAGATGCAGATACCGTTTGAAAATCACATCTGGTCAGATATTTAAAGCCCTGAACACCAGTGTCGAATTAACGACAGACAGTTCCCATGTTTACGTCTAAACCAGTTTTCACTGAGGTAAACCAGTGTCTTATGAAAATCCTGTTCATCATTTAGTGCTGTCCGACTCACGGGAGGTCTTGGAGGCCAGCACGGTAACCTTGGCTCCTGACAGGAACTGGAAAGCCAAACTATTTCCATCCTTATCTTCTGACTTTGCTGAAAACTCTGCAGAGAGAGAGAGAGAGAGACAGACGGAGACAGAAAGACAGACAGCGGTGTGATGAGACAGATAGGACGGCCTATCATGATGCAAGACGCCAACAATATGTGAACAAGATACTGTCACGCTGCTCACAAGATGCACAATAACAGCAGGCATGAGCTTACACAAAAAGAACACACTCAGTGTGCGAGTGTGTGTTTAGACGTCAGAGCTGCTGATTGTAGCAGATTGTTAGATAACTGAGAAACAGAGCCGAGATTCCCAGGACTGAAACACACACACACTGACACAGAATCACAAATAAACATTCATAAACACACTCGTATAAATACACAACCACACTCACAGATACATAACAGTCGAGTGCTCGTATAAATGTATACACACGCACCGCTACACGTCTCGCTCATTCTATTTGGTTTTGCGTAACGCCCTCCCTCAGCTGGTGATCGGGCTGAAGACGCTGCTGTATCTTTAATAATGTTTGTGTATCCTGTGAGTTTCACCCACATAGCATGGGTTCAATTACTGATGTGGAAAATTTTGAACTTTAAAGGTCCAGTGTGTAAGATCTTGTGCCATCTAGTGGTGAGGTTGCAGATCGCAACCAACTATATATGTTTGCCATTAATTACCTCGATTGCCGCGGCTTTGTTAAACTTTGCTCTCGATTTATCTCCCCCTAGAGGGTCTGAGGTCAACCCACTACAGGCTTGCATAATCCTGTGTTGAACACTGGATTACCCCTCGCCTCACCCTCACCGTTACAAGCATGAAGGAGCCGGTACAGTGGCTGCGAAACAGGCGAAAAAACATGAACTCTCCGGGGTTCTCTAGAGTCAGAATTTTAGTTAGCCCATTCCCTCTGAAGATAAAAACATTCATTCTTAGGTAATAAAACACAATTATTCTTATTTTCCTGTGAGTTTACACTAATGAAAAACATGCTTAGATTCCGTTTCTTCCAATAGATCCTCCTAAATCTTACACTTACGTCCTTTAAAGGTTCAGTTAAATAAAAGAACTGCTTGTCCTGCTCGTGCTGTAAAGTGTGTGAAATAAATATATGTTGTTATTTTAAAGTGCTGTCTCATCTTGCACTACCTGCAGGTTCACCTTCTGCACTGGTAGCAGTAACTTGGATCAGCGGTGTGCGTTCGCACATCGGTTTACAAAAACACTGCCAACGTCCCACAGCTGTCTCCACTCTCTTAAATAAAACAGCGTGTTGTGAATTTACAGAAAACGTGATATTCAAATTCAGCCGTGATTGTTTGGGAAACTGAGAAAACCATCAGCACGTGTAAGTGTTTGGACGTGTGTGGGTGTACAATGTGTGTGTGTTTCACCTGGGAAGATGGAGTTGAGGTCGACTGGTGCTTGGTTGGTGTCCACGGTGATCTTAAACTTGGTGGTTTTGGCTGGCGAGGAAGGAACGCATACCAGCGCCAGAGGAAGACAGAACCTGGACTGAAGAACCCTGGGAACCCCTGAGAAAAAGAAAATACACCAAATTTAAAACCTATTTTTATAACCATGTTTCTTTTTTAAGTTCCATTTTGGAGCAAAGCCACTGAGCCGCCGGCACTTGTGGCCACTTCATTAGGTACACTTGTACAATCTGTGTGAGCCGATACATACATGACATACAAAGACACAGACACTGTCAGAGAGGTAGTAATTTAACTATGTTTATTATTGAGATTGTAGTTCGCAGTGGTATTTTTATATATATATATATATTATATATATAATATATATATATAATATATATAATATATATATATGTTATGGTAAATAGATTCTAGTACTGTTAATTTCACGTTTAAGGTTGCCGTTTTATTCCATATTTATATTATTTATAATTTTACGGTGAAAAACTGTCAAACCATGACACATTACAGTGTTTTACTGTACAATTAACAGTCTCTAATATAAAATATTACTTTATTCTGTATAAATTCCCTTAATTGTCGAATAAATAAAGGTTTTAAAATATGACTATTTTACTGTAAAAAAAAAACTGGAAGCTGTGGTTTCCAGAGTTTTACAGTAATAAATACGGCATAACGTCTTCTAATATTACGGTGAATGTTTATACTGTTAGTTTCATGTTTAAGGTTGACATTTGATTTGTCAAACCATGACAGTAAAAGGCTGTAAAATATGCCATTAAATATTACAGTGTTTTACTGAACACTCTCTAATAGAAAATATGACTTACAGTGCACAACTACAACAATACTGACTGATTAATTCTGCATTATTTCACACTTCTCTCCAACCTTTCTCTCACAGCTTGCTTGCCCTTCTCTGCCAAACTCCCCTACGGCGAATAAAACGAGGTCGGCCCGTCGCTTTTCAGGCTTTCTCTCCAAACAGCAGTCAGGTTAACATTTGTTAACACAGTCAACACTGCAGGTATTCAGATTACACGAGTATCTGAAAGCTAAGAGACCGAGAGACTCAACATCAACACCAGATTTGGAAGGGTGTTTGTCGAAGAGCAGAAAAGGAAGTTTTGTGAAAAGTGGGGGGAAATTTTGGAAGAAGAAAAAAAAGAGGAGAGGAGGAGAATTAAGGCCAACTATAACGATGTCCTGAGCTTAAGCAGTGCTGAGTTTGGCAGAAAATCTACACTTAGCTAGAATAACAGAGCGAGGGAAAGGACTGATGGAGGAAAAGAGTTGTTAAGAAGAGATGGAGCGAAGGAACCGGGGGAGAGGTGGAGGAGGAGAGCTAACGACAGGAGAGGGAGAAAACCCGAGTCGGGCATAAAAATGAGTGGAAATAAAACAGCGTGAGAGAGAGACTGAAAGAGGAATAATATGAGAAATGACAGCCGCGGTGGGAGGGAGGGACGCTTTAATTACGGAATGTTCCAGGTTGTTTCAGATAGCAACAATTACCTGCAACTACTGTGCACCTTTTCATTCCATTCATGC
>CM014091.1:30520276-30622776 GCA_004119915.2 Collichthys lucidus
GCATGAATGGAATGAAAAGGTGCACAGTAGTTGCAGGTAATTGTTGCTATCTGAAACAACCTGGAACATTCCGTAATTAAAGCGTCCCTCCCTCCCACCGCGGCTGTCATTTCTCATATTATTCCTCTTTCAGTCTCTCTCTCACGCTGTTTTATTTCCACTCATTTTTATGCCCGACTCGGGTTTTCTCCCTCTCCTGTCGTTAGCTCTCCTCCTCCACCTCTCCCCCGGTTCCTTCGCTCCATCTCTTCTTAACAACTCTTTTCCTCCATCAGTCCTTTCCCTCGCTCTGTTATTCTAGCTAAGTGTAGATTTTCTGCCAAACTCAGCACTGCTTAAGCTCAGGACATCGTTATAGTTGGCCTTAATTCTCCTCCTCTCCTCTTTTTTTTCTTCTTCCAAAATTTCCCCCCACTTTTCACAAAACTTCCTTTTCTGCTCTTCGACAAACACCCTTCCAAATCTGGTGTTGATGTTGAGTCTCTCGGTCTCTTAGCTTTCAGATACTCGTGTAATCTGAATACCTGCAGTGTTGACTGTGTTAACAAATGTTAACCTGACTGCTGTTTGGAGAGAAAGCCTGAAAAGCGACGGGCCGACCTCGTTTTATTCGCCGTAGGGGAGTTTGGCAGAGAAGGGCAAGCAAGCTGTGAGAGAAAGGTTGGAGAGAAGTGTGAAATAATGCAGAATTAATCAGTCAGTATTGTTGTAGTTGTGCACTGTAAGTCATATTTTCTATTAGAGAGTGTTCAGTAAAACACTGTAATATTTAATGGCATATTTTACAGCCTTTTACTGTCATGGTTTGACAAATCAAATGTCAACCTTAAACATGAAACTAACAGTATAAACATTCACTGTAATATTAGAAGACGTTATGCCGTATTTATTACTGTAAAACTCTGGAAACCACAGCTTCCAGTTTTTTTTTTACAGTAAAATAGTCATATTTTAAAACCTTTATTTATACGACAATTAAGAGAATTTATACAGAATAAAGTAATATTTTATATTAGAGACTGTTAATTGTACAGTAAAACACTGTAGTGTGTCATGGTTTGACAGTTTTTCACCGTAAAATTATAAATAATATAAATATGGAATAAAACGGCAACCTTAAACGTGAAATTAACAGTACTAGAATCTATTTACCATAACATATATATATATTATATATATTATATATATATATTATATATATAATATATATATATATATAAAAATACCACTGCGAACTACAATCTCAATAATAAACATAGTTAAATTACTACCTCTCTGACAGTGTCTGTGTCTTTGTATGTCATGTATGTATCGGCTCACACAGATTGTACAAGTGTACCTAATGAAGTGGCCACAAGTGCCGGCGGCTCAGTGGCTTTGCTCCAAAATGGAACTTAAAAAAGAAACATGGTTATAAAAATAGGTTTTAAATTTGGTGTATTTTCTTTTTCTCAGGGGTTCCCAGGGTTCTTCAGTCCAGGTTCTGTCTTCCTCTGGCGCTGGTATGCGTTCCTTCCTCGCCAGCCAAAACCACCAAGTTTAAGATCACCGTGGACACCAACCAAGCACCAGTCGACCTCAACTCCATCTTCCCAGGTGAAACACACACACATTGTACACCCACACACGTCCAAACACTTACACGTGCTGATGGTTTTCTCAGTTTCCCAAACAATCACGGCTCTGAATTTGAATATCACGTTTTCTGTAAATTCACAACACGCTGTTTTATTTAAGAGAGTGGAGACAGCTGTGGGACGTTGGCAGTGTTTTTGTAAACCGATGTGCGAACGCACACCGCTGATCCAAGTTACTGCTACCAGTGCAGAAGGTGAACCTGCAGGTAGTGCAAGATGAGACAGCACTTTAAAATAACAACATATATTTATTTCACACACTTTACAGCACGAGCAGGACAAGCAGTTCTTTTATTTAACTGAACCTTTAAAGGACGTAAGTGTAAGATTTAGGAGGATCTATTGGAAGAAACGGAATCTAAGTGTTTTTCATTAGTGTAAACTCACAGGAAAATAAGAATAATTGTGTTTTATTACCTAAGAATGAATGTTTTTATCTTCAGAGGGAATGGGCTAACTAAAATTCGGACTTTAGAGAACCCCGGAGAGTTCATGTTTTTTCGCCTGTTTCGCAGCCACTGTACCGGCTCCTTCATGCTTGTAACGGTGAGGGTGAGGCGAGGGGTAATCCAGTGTTCAACACAGGATTATGCAAGCCTGTAGTGGGTTGACCTCAGACCCTCTAGGGGGAGATAAATCGAGAGCAAAGTTTAACAAAGCCGCGGCAATCGAGGTAATTAATGGCAAACATATATAGTTGGTTGCGATCTGCAACCTCACCACTAGATGGCACAAGATCTTACACACTGGACCTTTAAAGTTCAAAATTTTCCACATCAGTAATTGAACCCATGCTATGTGGGTGAAACTCACAGGATACACAAACATTATTAAAGATACAGCAGCGTCTTCAGCCCGATCACCAGCTGAGGGAGGGCGTTACGCAAAACCAAATAGAATGAGCGAGACGTGTAGCGGTGCGTGTGTATACATTTATACGAGCACTCGACTGTTATGTATCTGTGAGTGTGGTTGTGTATTTATACGAGTGTGTTTATGAATGTTTATTTGTGATTCTGTGTCAGTGTGTGTGTTTCAGTCCTGGGAATCTCGGCTCTGTTTCTCAGTTATCTAACAATCTGCTACAATCAGCAGCTCTGACGTCTAAACACACACTCGCACACTGAGTGTGTTCTTTTTGTGTAAGCTCATGCCTGCTGTTATTGTGCATCTTTGTGAGCAGCGTGACAGTATCTTGTTCACATATTGTTGGCGTCTTGCATCATGATAGGCCGTCCTATCTGTCTCATCACACCGCTGTCTGTCTTTCTGTCTCCGTCTGTCTCTCTCTCTCTCTCTCTGCAGAGTTTTCAGCAAAGTCAGAAGATAAGGATGGAAATAGTTTGGCTTTCCAGTTCCTGTCAGGAGCCAAGGTTACCGTGCTGGCCTCCAAGACCTCCCGTGAGTCGGACAGCACTAAATGATGAACAGGATTTTCATAAGACACTGGTTTACCTCAGTGAAAACTGGTTTAGACGTAAACATGGGAACTGTCTGTCGTTAATTCGACACTGGTGTTCAGGGCTTTAAATATCTGACCAGATGTCATTTTCAAACGGTATCTGCATCTCTTCATGTCTTTTGATCCCTCTCAATTACGTTCTCAAGATTTTGTCCGTTTTGATTTCTGGACAGTTTTTGATCTCTGTTTTTATACGTCCTGAACCTTTTGCAGCGCCATTAATAATAAACAACTTCATCCAATTCTCATTGGCCGTCGTCTGACGATGGTTTAGCCTCTGGGAGCAGATTTCTGGATAACAGATCCGGGCGAGGACTTCCTTGTCCATGCACCAGTCATTGTTTACAGTCCAATGAGCAACTTGAGACGCAAGAATGGAGTTGGAGATGAGAAAAAGTGAAATCAGGCGATAGCCGATGGGTTTTGAGATTTCAGTTTGGCTGCTCAAACGTGACTGGTCAACGAAATCAATCTTTCTGAAACCAAGTTCTCCTTGTTCTTGCCTTTTAGATTCTGCTTTTATTTGCAGATATCATTGAACACATTTTGATAGTTCAGACAGTGCAACAACATTCGATATCCCTTGATACCTTTAATACCTGATGATGCCCTTTAATACTCCTGGACACCTTACTGTAGCTCTATAGCTCTTTTGGACACCTCCTATTTCTCTTATCACTATTTTAAACCTCATGAAACTGTTTTCTTTTTGGATCTTTGGATCTAGCCAAATTACACCTGTTGACACCTGTTCAAAATCTCCTGATACATTTCATTAAGTGTGAAAACCTTGAACTTTAAATCTTGATACTTTAAAGCAGCTGACACTTCTTCCATCTCTTATGAACGTTTTGATATTTTCTCTCCTGGAGCCACAGACATCTTTTGCAGCTGTCATACCTTACCACCTTTTTAATACTGATTGTTTCTTTGACTTATGTCTTTACATATCTTTTTTTAAACCCAGCCCCTGTGTAAGTCTGTCTGTCTGTTTGTCTGATTGTCTGTCAGAGCGTTACCGTATTCAGAGTGACAGTTTTGAGGACATGTGGTTGGTGGTGAAGGAGTTGGTCCAGAGATTCGACCGACATTTTACCAAACTGGGCGTCAAAGACTTCAAGAAAAGCTTCAGCGGACCGCTCCCGCTGCAGGAGTACTTCCTGTCCGTAGACCACCACTTCCAGGTACACACACACACACGCACACATGATAAATTAACTTGACTGCAAAGAGTCAACTTAATGCCTCAGTTCAGAAAGTCAGTGAATTAAAGTAAATGTCTGTTGGTTTGTGTGTGTGTGTGTGTGTGTGTGTTAGCTGCGCGTCAGTGCTCAGCAGTACCAGGATCTGCTTTCAGAGCGGGCCGTCCAGTTCAGAGCCATCCAGCGGCGCCTGCTGACTCGATTCAAAGACAAAACACCGGCACCCCTGCAGAACCTGGACACGCTGCTGGACGCCACTTACAGCCAGGTCAGACACACACACACACACACACACATAACACACTCTGCTAATTCTGCTAGCAGCCTGGGGTGGGTGACGTCGCTGGGGGTGAAGAAACACTCTGACTTTGTCGATCGCTACTGCAACCTGCAGAAAATGTGTGTTTTCCCGTTGTCTGACTGTCGGAGGTAAAGTTTTCACCGTGGAGAGTAAGACGCTCTCACACACACAGAACATACACACACACACACAGCGGTGACGTGTTCGTGTAGATTTACAGTGTGAGAGTTGTGTTTCGCTGATTTATGGACTTCCTCTCCTTAGGTGATTAGCTGTGAGCTTACACCCAGATGGACACACACTCACACACATGCACACACACACATATACATATATACGCACACACAAAAGGTCACATCAGTTCAAACAGATGCAATCTGTCACAGATACTCTTGTACCTGCACGCCCATGTGCAGACCCTCTCTCTCTGTTACATAGAGTGTGTTACACATATATGTGTGTGTGTGTGGTGTGTGTGTGTGTGTGTGTGTGTGTGTGTGTGTGTGTGTGTGTGTGTGTGTGTGTGTGTGTGTGTGTGTGTGTGTTGTGTGTGTGTGTGTGTGTGTGTGTGTGTGTGTGTGTGTGTGTGTGTGTGCGCTGTAGAGCTGTTTTAAAACAGCAGCCGTTAAGCTTTTGTCCCGACCTTTGTTAAAGTTTGACGTACGGCAGGGTGGAACCACGTTCAGTGTCTCTGCAGTGTGAGTGTGTGTGTGTGTGTGAAACAAAGTGATGGTTCCTTGCCCCCGCTGTTTACTCTAGAGGCCGCCTTGGCAGTCGTCAGCTCCGCCGTCCATTAGCTTCTCGTTAGCGTGGCGAGGCGCCGTGACATCATCTCTTCATTAGCCGTTGAAGCTGTCAGTACGTCAGCGTTTGGCTCTCTGTGATCAGAGCCACTCTCGGCCCTCTCTAACAATACATTAATTTATTACACATTCACTCTTAGAGTCCAGAAACATTGTTGGAACTTAATGAGAGGAAATTAATGAGCTTGTTGAAGTTCTTAATGCCGTTCTGACTCAAATAAACATCGTTCACCTCGGGTTGGCTCGGTCGTCGCCGCGACGAGCTATCAGGGAGTCGGTTCTTAACTTGTCCGCCTTTATGAATGTTAATGTCCTCTCTTTGTTTAAAGTCTGCCGCCTTAACTGTTTAATCAGCGGCGTTTATTGCACACATGCTTCATCAGCAGTGATAAAATAAATCAACTAGTAATTTGATTTCACTGTCGTGGTAGTAGCATGTATTGAGACCCTTTTTTTTGTGAATCTATTATTAAATGGGGCCAATTTCCACCCAGCGCTCAGCACCTGTCTCACCTGACCTCTAAAGAGGCAGAGACACAATGCTACAACATTACATATGACTCCTGCCCCTGCTCAGCTGTTTACTCAAAATAGCACGTACCCCCCATGTGACCACAGCTTGACTTTGGTAGCAGTGACACATCTGACATTATACATAAGACACTATAAGAACCAAACAAGGAGCTACTGATGTTTCAGTGAGTCCAGGTTCATCACACAGTTTAATACGCTGTCCGTTATAAGAATATAATGAACACCTGCCAGTCAATCAAACCACATGACGATTAACCACTGGTACGACTGGAAACTGATCATCACCTGTATCCAGAAGTTTTAGGTCAGTCGCTTGAGAGTGACATGCAGGAGATGAACAAATTGTAGACAATGACTGATGACCCTTAAGTTTTTGGTCCTTTGGTTTGTTTTCTGTCTGTGTCTGTTTGTAAACTTTAATAAGCTGAAACCAGCTGAGCTCAGCAAGATGGTTTGTTACCCAGAACCATTGAGGAAGTCGTCTTTGGTAACTGTGGTGCAACCAGCTGATTGGATGAGCCAGGGACCCCCAGCCTTTTTTTATATTTTTTTATTTTGCACCATGGACCGGTTTCATGTAAGACAATATTTTCATGGACCGTCGTTCAAAATGTCAGGGACAAACATGATGAAATAAAATGATACAACTCACCATGACGCTGAATTAGCCGTCCCATCTCGGGGTATGACACCCAAACTTTCTCATGTCCAGATTACTCCAAAAAAAAGTTCTCTAAAGACATTTTACCTGCTTCTGGGCTTCATTTTTAGGGTAACGTATCAGTACTAGTCCGTGGCCCTCAGGTTGTGGACCGCTGGGATGAGCCATCTGTCTGTCAACAAACGCAGACAGACGAAGATCTTCTTAAATGAAGAAATGTTTTTCAGTTCTGACATTTCTGATCCACGTTAACGTCTCTCAGGCTCATGCGCATCATCGTCATCGTGGTTCCATTTCACGATCTCGCAGCTCCAGGTGCCTCGCAAGGTTACGTTTAAAACGAGAGGACCGGAACAGCCCTAATCATTTTACTACTATGCCCTGAGTCGTGTCAGACGCTGCATGAATCACTGTAATATCATTCGTACATGTATTCATGACTGTGAAACTTGTGTAACCTCGTCAAACTTTCCGTTTCTTGACTCCCGACGTGCAGATTGAATTACCTGTCGTTGTCTTACTCTAGCTCTTTGGCTCTGTCTGATACCTCTAGCTCTGATATCACGACTCGGCCTCCTCAAAGCTAATGCTTTCTGCTGTCACTCCTGTCCATCACCCGCTCTCTCTCTCGCTCCCTCTCTCCCCGTCTTCCCCTTCCCGCCATCCAGCGGCTCGTATGCGGGAAGTTTCTGACACACTATACACTCTGTAATGTATACACACCCGCCATAATGGAGGCTATCGACGGCTGGTCGGAAGAGTGATGAATGCGTCAAATTAATAATTCATGTCAGTATTAGGAGTCGTGCTGCTGAGGCCAGGGCCAGCTCAGCAGTTTGCCGTCCTGTTACAGGACGGATTTCATGATCACACACATTTTTATTAGAGGGTTGACAGGGGAGCTGGAAGATCCTAAAATCAAATATGCTTTTAATTTTATTCACTGTGCCTTTTTTTTCTTCTTCTTTTTGATTTTTATCGCTTTTATTCATAATTTTTGGCTTTCCCTAATTTTTTTTTAAATTTATTCTCATTAAATTTTAAGTATATTTTCCTTTTTCTTTTGAAATTTCTGTTTAGTTCTGGTTCAGTTTTTATTATTTATTCTTGTTTTTAACTTATTTTGACTTGGAAAAATCCAGAAAACACTTTGCTCTTCAAAAAAAAAAGCTATGACGTTGCTTCTTCAAGTCTCCCACAACAATTTTTCCGATTTTAATATCAGACATTTTAATAAATGAGTTCCTGGTTCTGGTCACGAGGTGAAACCTTTCGAGGATTATTTAGAAAGTCGAATTTTTTGCGGGTGTGTGTTTACTTCGTGAAGCCGCGGCTCCACGCCAGCAATCACACTGTTGTTAGAATGGCGAAGGAATGTGTGGCCAATCAGGAATGCTGGTGAACCAGGCACCTCTTTCATTTCGGCTCGGAGGAATGTCTGCCGGGTAAATTTTCTGCATCAATCTTGGGTGATGGGTGGTGGTGGTGGTGGAGGAGGTGGTGGAGGGGGGATTTCCCCCTCGTTAGCGGTGTGTGTGTGTGTGTGTGTGTGTGTGTGTCTCCACATGCAGCGGCCGGCCATCACCGACGAGCCGTCAGAGATAAGAGGCACGGAGCTCCCTGTGAGAATACTCTGTGGTCTGCTGTACATTTATGCAGCGCAGGATAATATTTCCATTGTTCATGCTGCCTTTATGGGCCTATATTTTATTCATGAATTCCTGAGAGCTAGCGGGCCACGTCTGACTTCATGTGTGTGTGTGTGTATACGTGTAAGCGCAGGAAACTTTTTCATCTGCCGACCACGGTGGCCGGATTCCAAAATACATGATGTTTGAACCGTTCGACCGGCCGAATATGATTGATGAGTTTCAGAACAGACCGAGACCAATGAATGATTGTTTTTACGGGTCGAAGTGGCTGTTGGAGAAGACAAAGCAGCCATGGAGCGGTTTGTTTAGTCACCGCTGGTAAGTTCCAGCTCTCCTCTGTGAGCATCTCTGTCTTCTGTCCCGGTCGGACGGAGGTGTGTTTCTCCTCCTCCACCTCCCTCCACCTCCACCCCGTCACTCCTTAAAAAGCCATCAGTCATCGCAGCCCCTGTGTTTCACACTCTCCCCTCTAACTGGTGTTTGATTAATCTGTGGCAGTCAGAGGTTAGCCCGGCGTTACCAACTAACTCGCTGCCCTCTCATATCCAAGAGGGGGAAACCCAGGACTGTCACTCAAAGAAATAAAAACTAAAAGCCCTAAAAGGAGTTTTTGGGAATGGATGAAGGGAGGCCAAAGGGGGCAGAACATATCGAGGGAGGCTTTCCATAAATATTTTCCCCGCCGCCGTTTCCTCTGGAGGTGAAACGTCCGTCGTTTGTTAGTATTAGCATTAGCGCTGGGCTAGCGAGCGCTGACGTCTGGGAGGTGGTGGAGGTGGCGGGGGGTGCGCTGCTTGGGAGCCGGGCCGGTCCAAACCAAGCTGAGCCTCCCTGTAATTACGAGTTCAAACGCTGGAAGAGGGCGGCTCGCTGACTGACGGGGTGACTGACAGGCCGTCCAGGGGCCTCGCAGGGCCCCTAATGGAGGCTTCTGGTAGACAGCAGCTTGATTTATCTGGCCCCAAATGGAGCTCTAAACATGGCTAAACACAGATCCCACTGTGGAGCACAGGACCACCGCCATTAACAGCCGGGCCTCTCACTCCCTGTGTCTATGTGTGTGTGTATCACAGAGTGTGTGCATTTCAAGCATGTGTACTCGTGTTTCATTTGGTCATTTCACATTCACGACTGTGTGTGTGTGTGTGTGTGTGTGTGTATTAATGTGTGTAATCATATTTCAGTAGATTTTGTGTTACACACTTGTTATGGCACGCGCATGTGTCTGTTTGTGCGAGTGCATTTTAGGAAATCATATCCGCATGTTTCTCCTGCCCGTCCGGTTCCTGGATGTGTTTTTACGGGTTGTACCAAATCTAAAACAGACTAATGGAAAACCTGCTCGAACCTGATGTTTTCAGCAGAGACCTGATCCAGAGACAGTCCGAGGAGACCAGAGGTGAACTGGACTCGATCCAGAATCGGGAAACAAAGAGACACAGATAGAAGACCAACGTTTGCAGCAGCAATAAACAAAAAGCAGCACGTTTCCATCAATACATGTCATTTCTCCTGCTGTGATTATGACACAGCGTACATCTGAGCTGACAGAGAGCAGTGTGCGGACCTGCAGCAGGACCTGATTACTTCTTCTTTGTTCAAGTATTTCCTCATTTAAATAATTTTGATATATTTACTGAATTTTTGGGGGATAAAGTTCTTGCACAGTCATTTTTTTAGGACATATTGAAGCATAAAGGTCGTCAGATGTTTGCATATCTCTAAATGTACGTGTGCAGCTCCGCGTCTGTCAGTTCATGTACTCGTGTATCAGTTTACTGTCTGTGTATTTGCACATTAACGAGTGTGTGTTCATGAAGAGAGAGCGTGTGTGTGTGAGTGTGTGTGTGTGTGTGTGTCTGGTGTGAATGGCAGGCTCTTAGGTGCCTTGTGTGTTTGTGTATCAGATTAAAGGACCGACAGGAGCCGAGTAACTTCCTCTCCCCGCTCTCTCTCTTTCTCTCTCTCAATCATTTTCTGACTTCCCCCAGGAGATGTTTCACCTCAGGAACACACACATTTACACCCATCAGTACTCTCCCTCTCTTTCCCTCTCACCCACACACTTACAGACACACACACTGAAACTCCACTCGGGGCTGAATGGAGCACACAGGGGTGACGGTGGTCTGGTTTGTTTTCCCTCAGACAGTCTGTTTATGTGACTGTCTGTCTTATCAATGAATGGCTGTCTTTCATTTAGCTGACTGACACTCTATGGTGTGTGTGTGTGTGTGTGTGTGTATATGTGTGTGTGTGTTTGTGTGTGTGTGTCCTACATGAGGGATATTGTCTTTTTATCCTTTGATGAAGAGACACAACAAAGCCAGCTCTACCTGCATACAGGCAAACACATACACACCTACAGAGCTTCATTGGGCGCCAGGTGTGTAAGATTTAGTGACGTCTAGCAACCCTCTCACCTCATGACCAAACCCCACCGAGCACATCTCCATCACGTCCGTTCTCCACGTGACTTCAAGCTCCACCAGAAGCATTTCAGAAGCGTTTTGGCCACCAGACTTTGTTGACTTCTTGGTTTATGTTCTTCTAACTGTTGATTAGAAGTTTGCACGGGGTGTTTTATTTTGAAAATCGACCAGATTCTCTATGCCATTAGTTCTGTGTCTGACTTCTGCTCTGTGCAGACTGACGCAGTCTGCTCGCGCTGTTCGTCAGAAATCGAACAGCTGCGTGTTCTCGACAGAGCCAAGCAGAGACGTGCCTCTGAAGCAGACTGCGGGGTTTGAAACATCGACTAGAACGGCATGATTAGCTCTGTTAGCCGCGGCGCACACGGAACAGATCACATACGCGCCCAGTTGAATTTGGCTTTTAACCTCTGCTTCCTAGCGTGAAGGAAAAACTTTGCTTACCATGTAATGTGTGAAAATCATTGAAGGCCCGAACTCAAGCCAGCATTTGGTTTGTCCATTCGTAAATCTGACACACTGGACCTTTAACTTCTTTCATTTATCGACCATGAGTTAGCAGAACAATCTACAGACTGATAGAAGATCAGCTCATGTTGAATGCCTTAATTCATTTATTCATAATTTTGGATTGGTCCTCCTCTCAATTCCAGGTAGCAAAAGTTTCACATTTAGCTTGGGTAAAACCTCGTAACATCAGTAGGATCAGATAATTGTTTCTGTGATAGAGCTTTGGTTTTCAGCCCAAAACCCGAATCAGCCCCGCCCTGACCACTAGACGGGTTCGTGCCGAGTCTGGCTCTAATTCCTCTCGAGTCCCTCAGGCTTGATCAGGTCAAGTTTCATTTTATTTATCTTCCCCAGATTTTAATCAGGTTCGGGCTCATTAAATGCCGCAGCGGTTTCAGGCGGGATAACACACAATCCACATCGGGTTCCAGTCTGGTCGGGCCAGATTTTTGGACCCCGACATGAGCCGTAGTATGAAAGTCGTGTAAAAACAATCACAGAGGGGAGAAGAGAAGAGCGAGGACGAAGCATCTGTGCTGTTTTTTATCAGACAGACATAGATGACCTGCCAGAGGATTTCCTCATAGATGTGGTGGAGCTGGAGGAGACTTTATTATTAACATATGGATGTGGTCAGGGGGTGGGCGGGGTAGGAGACTGTCGAGGAGGGGGTCAGAGGGTGAAATGCATAGAAAGATATAAGAGATAGACAGATGAAAAGTGCTACAAAGACAGGACAGACATAAATACAAAGAACTCTGGATACACCAGATCTAAATACTTATGGAAAGATGAGGAGGAGAGAGGGTTACTGAGGAGACAGATGGAAATACAAAGAGATTAAGAGATGGGAAAATGGAAACGAAGACAAGTGCAAAGACAAAGAAACTAAATATGAGAGAGAAGGATAGGAAGGAAACACAATCTCCACAGTAATATATGATGCAGAATGAGACGTGGGAACGATGGAAATGCAAAGATTCGACAATAAATAACTCTTTTTATGGAAAATGCCAAAACGGTAAACGGAGAAGACACAGAAGAAATGTAGATAAAGCCACAGAGGTAACGTAACATGAAAAGAAAGATCTGAATCAGGCAGATGGAGGCGCAGAGAGTCGTAAACGATCTCCTCCTCCCTCCTTTCCTTTCCTTTCCTTCCTGTCCTCTGATCCCGCAGCTGAAAGAATCAAAGAACAAATCTCGACTTTTATTGCCTGTTTTTATTTCCCATTGATCTGCTTTCATCTGTCTGCTGTCTGTCCCGCAAATGACAAGAGTGATCCGATCTCTCCATCACACCCACAGAGGACGGACGGACGGAAGATGAGCGGGGGGAAGGAAACAAGACGGAGAAAGTTTACCGAGGGCAGGGAAGGAGAAACGTATATGAAATGTGAATTAATTATTTAAAGAAGATCACAGACTGAAAGGAAATCAATGACATAAAGAAGCAGGACAAGGAATCAAAAAATAAACAGAGCAAACTGGTTAAGCTATTTCTATAAAGGTATTCCTAATACCTAGCACTTCGTCACATCTGTCGGATTTTGGTGAATCAGACTAAACACTGGTGGTTTTTTGGAGTAACATGAGAGTGTGGGAACATTCAGACAGGATCTGGCACTACGGTGAGTCCTGCAGGGTCCGACCGAGTGTCAGACAACGATTCAGAAGCTGGGTACATGAAATAAACAAAGTCTCAGAGTTTAGTCCATGAATCCACCTGGATAGCCTCAGTTTCAGTGACATATCACGCTGACTGTGCCCAACCTGAGGGTCCTGGTCTGATTGTCGGGATACGTTTTTTTCCAAGAACTGGTTTCAGCACAACTTTTCTGCCAAAACAGACGAGCCCGACTCAAATGAAGAAAAAACCTGCGTCTGAATGAACCCTGAAGTGTTTAAAAAGTAAAAGAAAAAAGTAATTTTACTTACTGATTGCATCCCCTCGACTTCACCCTCTCCTTACAAGTGTGTAGGAAAAGCTACAACGTCACGTAATGTGTGAGGTGAAAGGTGGAGGAGTACCTGCTCTCTCTGAAATAAAAGACACGTTCTGAGTTTAAAAAACTCATAACGAGTCTTATATTCAGCTGATTATGCTGTATTCAGTCTTGTGAAGCTCACACACTGGTCCTTTTTAGGGTAGATTAAAATTCCTCGACTACTCTGCAGAGACATCATCGGTGCAGTCCTGCTGTGTTCCAGTTATCAGTTTTCCTGCCAAAAATATTCAAACTGAGTTTTGACCGGTGAATATAAAGAGAAAGTTTCCCACCATGCTTACCGCATCATTTCTCATTGTGTCCCGTTGCCGGGCACCAAGCAGAGATTTAATAAATCATCCATGTTGGAAAGCTGTCATGCTGGGAGGAGATTAGAGAAGCAGAGATTATAGACTTTCCTCCAGCTTTAATTAAACAGTCTGATAGTTCAGTGCCAACAGGACTGACTCTATACTCCTTTGATAGTGGACACTGACCTGAGAAATCCGAGGCTCCACCATCGCAGTGGACAGATCGCTGCTGAGACCTGGAACCCAGCTCGCTCCGCTCGGTGTCAAAGGTCGGTTCTGACCGTGTGTCGCGGTTTCAGAACTCCCCACCTCGTTCTTCTGGCACAAGAGTTTTGACTGTAACATACAAAACCGCAGCAGGGTTGCTGTTTGCATTCTGCTTTGGTCGTGGGAAGCTTTTGTTTGGGGCCGTCGAGTAAATGAAATCAACTTCGCAGCACACACGAGACAATGTGTGGAGTTTCATGCTGTCGGCCGTGTCGACCACAGACTGTAAACTTGTACGCTTGTACTCGATGACGTTATGAGTCAAAAGACCACAGCGAAGCGGTGGTTAAAAACGTCCATTTGTGTGCGCTCGAGGTGGTGACTGCAGTGCAGAGAACAGATGGAGGAATGATGCCACCGATGTGAAAAACAGAATAATTAAGTGGACGCTGCCGAGGTTTAGAAGTGGCCATCGACCACAATGTGTGTTATAAAGAACAAAGGATCCTCTGGAGCGGACATTGAAGTCAAATAAATAATGATAATTCAGCCAAATTCAAAGACTGAGTGTGTTCAATATCTCAGGTCAGCTCAGTCTAGTAGCTCTCTGTTCAGTCCTGCAGGACTCTGCAGGTCTGCAGAGGATACACCCCAAATAATAAGATTACACACTAGCATACAAGTGTACACACACACACACACACACACACTGCGCCCACATGACGGAGGGGATTTACCTCATGCATCTGAATTTTGATGAATAAATTCCTGTTCGTTAAGGAAATGCCATTTCAACAATGATCCCAGTGTGTGCGTGTCATTCCATTATTTAATTAGCTGTAAATATAACTGCGTGCTGAGCGCGTGACATAGCCTGCACGTATGGAAACCATATGCACAACGGGACAAGTTGGCAGTCCGTGGAAGCGTAATGCGGCGGAACAATATATACAGATCTGCATTCAGAGCTGTAGCTAATGGATTTTGGGCACAGGCTGGAAAAGGTTTGCGCGTGTGTTTATGTCTCTGTTTTAAGTAGCCGATGCAGTGAATCGCCGGGTTGTATCCAAACTGCACCCAAAGTCAAATAGTCACTTTTTGTTGTGTACTGAGGTTTTTTTGTTTTGTCACCCACTGATGCGTTTTCATCAGCGCGCTGGCTGTGAAGTCGTGCAGGAGCGCCAAATCAAACCAACAACTGGACTCCATGAAGATTTTTCTCCAAAATGCTGAGAGGAGAGAGGAGGAGAGGCAATGAGAGGTGAAATGTAAATGTCCTCTTCCACTGCGACAGTTTTTTCATCACCCTTCTCCTCGTCGGTTTGTGCGATGGGCGTCTTACTGAACCCGATCCTTGCAAATCGATCAACGCGATATGCACGAACGTTTAACCCGGGAGACTGACGTAGTTTTAAAGAGGTCAGAGAAGATCCGGTGCTACAGGTTTTTCGATTCATTTGATGGCAGGGGTCGTCCGTTTTGGCTGCGTTCAGCGTCCTGCAGAGGAGAAGTTCAGCTGGATCCAACTTTTGGAAAAATGCAGCCTGATGTCACGCTGTGGCCGCCAATCAGACACAACCACAGTCAGCCTGAATATCTAAACTCTGATACTCTGATACTCTACCTGTTCTGGCTTTGTTTATTTCATGAATCCAGCTTCTAAATCTGTCACAATTTACACTGGCAAACAGAGACGCGAAGAATTTAATCTGACTTGTGTCTGATGGTTTGAAAGAGACAGACTTTGATCTAGAGAAGTAGACAGTGAATGAGAGTGAGCGAGCGGCGGCCTCGATGAACTTGGTTAATCAGTGAAATAAAAAGTGATTCCGTGGTTGTTTCACAGCAGTTACGTCCAACACACAGAGACACACTCACCTGAGCCTCAGTGCCTGATCCTGTCTGAACGCACGCTAATGATTCTTTTCAGTCACAAACAATCTTTGTCTCGGCACCAGACGCCAGCGAGGAGCACATTATAACCAGACAAACAGCCAAAAGTTTCACTGAAGAATTCATGTTAATCACCCGATCACTGATGTTTGTCATGCTGAAGAGAAGCTCGCTCGCCTCTCCCCTGTTTGTTGTTTTGCGTAAATAAAAAGGCGTCAAGACGGTAAAAGGTTTGATGTTTTTTTTGTCGCCATCCAATCCAAATTGAACCGGCTATCGTAACCCGAGCCTGTGGTCGGGTAGACGCGGATGTAATTACAGGACAAGATTATGTTTGTAAAAGTTGTTTTTCATATTTTCTGTGCGTGCGTGGATGCAGCCAGTACGATGAGAGCTATCGGCATTTGAATAAATAAGAAGCGATGTCTTTGACCACTGTTTAATTATATATATCTATACGTATGTGTGTGTGTGCATGACTGATCACCTCCATCAGTTCACTTTCTCCAAAGTCAACAGTCTGTCTCTGCACGTTGTGTGTGTGTGTGTTTGTGTGTGTTTGTGTGTGTGTTTGTTGCCTCCACCTCACAAACAATGGCTGATTTATAAGATTACACATATTTACTCTGTAATCAAGGTGTGTGTGCGTGTGTGTCAGGCAGAGAGTGCGGCGGCCTCATTTTTTTCCCTCCGTCGTCCTCTCTCTCTCCTCTCTCTCCTCTCTCTCTCTCTATCTCTCTCTCCTCTCCTCTCTCTCCTCTCCCTCTCTCTCCTCACTCCTCTCCTCTCTCCTCTCCTCTCTCTCTCTCTCTCTCTCTCTCTCTCTCTCTCTCTCTCTCTCTCTCTCTCATCTCTCTCTCATCTCTCCTCTCTCTCTCTCTTCTCTCTCTCTCTTCTCTCTCTCTCTCTCCCCTCTGTCCTTCAAAGGAGACCATTGAGAGAAAAGCAAACAGGCATGGCAGGGGCAACACACACACACACTGTGCTGCCAAGGGTGTGTTTTAGCAGTGTGTGTTTGTCAGGAGTGTGTGTGTTTGTGATTATGAAAGTGTGTGTGTTCACATTACAAAGCCGGCAGTGTGTTTGATGGGATCAGCGATCTGAGCATCGAGCTGTGTTGTCAGTGTGTTAGCATCACAGTAGCAATTAGCATTAGCCCAATTAGCTCCACATTAGCATCGTTAGCTTTTGATTAGCTCCCAGTTCTCAGTTCGTGGAATCTGGACTCGGCTTGCCAGCCCTACTTAGCTCCAAATTAGTGTCGTTTTCACTGGGACCACAACCAAAACCATCACCTCAGACCTGGCTCTGTGTGTGTGTGTGTGTGTGTGTGTGGTGTGTGTGTGTGTGTGTGTGGTGTGTGTGTGTGTGTGTGTGTGTGTGTGTGTGTGTGTTGGCTTCTCAGGTCTCTTTGGTCTGGACTGCATCAAGTGTGTGGTTCAACGTTTGGACCCGTAGGGACACCGTGTGTGTAGGTGTGTTTATGTGTGTGTGTGTGTGTGTGTGTTTCTCCTCCTGCTCTGTAAGAGGAAAAACAGTTTTCTTTATTTTCAGCTGCTTTTCTTTTACTTGAGATAAAAAAGTAACGGACAGACGTGGAGTCTTTGCAGCAGCAGTGCATTGTGGGAAAACTCAGTGTGATAAGTAGCAGCAGAGAGAGCGCCGCGGCACGTTTATTTTCTTTGACCCACCGAAATAGCACGTCGGCCTTTAGAAACTTCTGCTCAGCTGAACGAGGTTCAACCCACCGAAGTTTATTTTAAATCTCAGGGTGCAAAGTTTCCACTGATACTGAATGTGTCAGGATGAATTTTAACAGAGGATATTTACATTGGATGTAATTCTACAGAGATATACCCGTGTACAGTATACTCCATATATATCTGTAATTCTATGGATATATACCTGTGTGTATACTCCATATATTATCTGTAATTCTACAGATATATACCTGTGTGTACTCCATATATATCTGTAATTCTACAGATATATACCTGTGTGTATACTTCATATATATCTGTAATTCTACAGATATACCTGTGTGTGTACTTCATATATATCTGTAATTCTACGGATATATACCTGTGTGTATACTCTATATCTATCTGTAATTCTACAGATTATACCTGTGTGTATACTTCATATATATCTGTAATTCTACAGATATATACCTGTGTGTATACTCCATATATATCTGTAATTCTACAGATATATACCTGTGTGTATACTCCATATATATCTGTAATTCTACAGTTGTATACCTGTGTATACTCCATATATATCTGTAATTTTGCTGTGTTGAGTGTAACCATCATATAGCGTCCTTGAACTGTCTGGGTTAGGGTTAATAAGATGAGTTTAAAGCATCTGGAAATTTGGATTAAATTGCATATACAGTATGACACATAATGACAGCGGCACGGTGGTGCAGCGGTTGGCACAGTAAGAAGGTTATCCCGGTCTGAACCTCGACTGAGGAGCGCGCCTATTCTCCCTGGGTCTGCGTGTGTTCTCTCCAGAGAGATGCAAATACAAAACAAATCCCAGCAAAATGTGTAAATCAAAGTTCTGAAGTAGCAAATCCTAATTCCTTCTTCTCCACGACATCCGAGCCGTACACAAAGCCCAGGCACTGTTCTGAGGTAAGAACAGGATGCTGCACATGAGCATGAGCGAGGTGAAAGATTCAGTCAGTCAGTGATCGTACAAAAACAAAGCTCCATGATCACTTCATGTCTCTTGTGGAAAAGTTCTGAAAGTACTCGACACCCTCGATGTTTTATCTGATCACAAGCTATCAGACACAAAAATGAACAATGGAAAATAACAAACCAACTCAAACTCAGCAGGGGGAAAGAAAACAGGTGAAGAGAAAAAGCACTTGTCTGTGTGTGTGTGTGTGTGTGTGTGTGTGTGTGTGTGTGCGTGCGTGCGTGTGTGTGTGCGCGTGTGTGCGCGCCTCTGTGTGTGTGCTAATTTGTAGTCATGATCTTTCTGTGTTTTGTCTGCCAAGATTAGACTGCCTTGTTTTGGTCTTTGACCACAAACAGACAATGCACAGTTTACACACACACACACACACACCACACACCCACACACACACACACTGTCAGGAAACCTGACTGACTTTCTCACTGTTCTATCCGGTTGTATTTTATCATGCGAAGTTGTGACCGTAATGAAAATGGACTCAGCTACATGTTTAAACAGAGCACAGCCACGTGTTTGGTATTTCTGCTGTGGCACGCTAACCAGCTTTGGAAAATTACATTTAATTCAGCAACCTTTTTTCTGTAACTGACACTTTTCTGGGGAGATTTGGAGTAAACTTCACCGCCACAACAAGAAAGGATTACAACCATGTACTGTAGGGACATCCTGTTGTGTCTCTGTTGGAGGTCGACGTCTGAGATCTGAACCTACAGAGTCGGAGTCGTATAACATATGTTTGGATGGCAACGTGAAATTACATTTTCTGTTCTAACAAAGCCCGAAGACAAAGAGCTGCGGACAAAAGCGCGCAGCGGCTTCAGGGAGTGTTCGTCTGTCTGTATGGAGCCGGGAGCAGAGCCAGCGGCACGTCGCCATGGACGCAGCAGAAGTTAATAAGTCACACGTTGTCGTCATGGAGACGTGGCTTTGTTTAAGAGTTGACGGTTCAGCCGGTCGTCCCGAGCCGAGCGTGTCGACACTCGAAGCCAATGTTTCACTTATATCACGCTCGGACTTCAGCGCAACCGCAGCTCGGCGTGTGAAAGATATGCCGCGTTATTTATGATGTCCCAGACAGACATGTCGCTGATATCAGTGGCATTTAATTAATTTATTTTAATCAGCCGCTATTATTTTTAATTAACGTAAACTAAACTAAACAACTAAATCATGTTTCCCGTGTCGTCTGACATTATTTTATCTTTACGAGAAGGGCCTGAGAACTTTTCTCTCTCTCTCTTCATTATAAATCAACTTAGCAGCTTCATAAATAATTTCATCTAACAGTGGGATAAACAAAATCCTTCATAACTAGTCGGTTACATTCCTGTGATTCCTTCCTCTCTGGCATCAGGAGAACATCCAGCTCCAGCTCATCCCAAACCGCCGCCGCCAGAGAAACATGATCACGTCACACCAGTCCTGGCTTTCCTTTACAAAAGGCTTCCCGCGGCTTTTAGAACTGATCATGAGGTTTTATCGATTACTCGCAAAGCGAGGCCTGGAGTTATTTAGCAGATCTTTTAGTGCCTTTGGCTCTTCTCCGCTCCCTGATATCTTCAAATGCGTCATTCGAGGTCGTTCCTAAGTCCAGATTTCTACACGATGGATGAGGCTGTGGACTTTGCTCGTCTTTGAAAAAACAGCTTTTTGTTAATTTCATTCATGTTTTACGACACTTTTTGTTTTAAATCTGTTGTTTTATTGTGAAATTATTATTATATGTGGCTTCTTAAGTGATTTTTTTCGAAGCATGAATGTAATTCCTGACCATACTCATTACCAGACTAATTTCCTCCACCATTGTTTTACCGCAGGGCGGCACAGTGGTCGGCACTGTCGCCTCTCGCCAGAGCAGCTAAAGATTTATGAATTCATTAAAGTATAATTGAATGAATATGAATCTGCACAGATCTTATATTTCATGCAGTTAGAGTGACAGTCTGTTCTGCAGACCGGCTCCTCTGTCTGCAGGGACAGTGAACCCGTCATTTCAGCTTTCAGTCCGGATCAGGGAATCGTCTCTGAGCTTCTTGTTGTGTGTCACATTGAATTTAAAGTCACATTTTAATAATATCCAACACAGTCAGGACAGCCAGCATAAATCTGATCCCCGGAGCAGAACGCCTGCTGGACACACACACACACACACACACAGCTGGACTCGCATCTGGCTCTGCATGAGTGAGTGTGTGCGTGTGTGTTTGTGTGTGTGCACATGTGCTTTTCTTCCACACGGCTCATCTTTACAAATGTGCATTCGACACGTGTGTGTTCATGCAAACAACCTGCCGCGTGTGTCTCTGTGCACTGTACGTGTGTGCACGTGTGCAGCCTGGGAGGTTAGTGTGAACTGTTAATGACAGGCCTGTGTGTGTGTGTGTGTGTGCTTGTGCTTGTGTGTGTGTGTGTGTGCTTGTGCTTGTGTGTGTGTGTGTGTGTAATGAGTAGAGAGAAAGGTTCTGTGTGATTATAGGCCTCCTCTTAGGACCAGAGAGACTAAATATGGCTTCAGACTAAACACCCCCCACACACACACATGCTCACACACTCACACACACACACACACACACGCTCACACACCACACCACAGACCACATACACATTGGCAACATACAGCACATATGAAGAGAAATGTCTGAAAATAACTTGCAGATATTTTGGTACACACACACACACACACACACACACACACACACACACACACACTGTGTGTGCGGAAATGAATCCGACCTGCATCTCATCAAGCGCTAAAGTCCTTTGTTGCGTCGTGTCATGTGGTTTCTCCGTGTTTTCTGATTCCAGCGTGAATAATTCTAATTGGACATAGAGTGTTTGAGTCCAGACTCCTGTGAGGAAAAATAACAGCTGACTTTATTGCTCATTAGTTTTGAAACTGCAGATGATTACCACCTTGCAAATGTCTGGATAACTGCTGCTTTCCTACAGTGCACTGGCACTTTGATGTCACAAAGAAGGGATTCGTACAGAGTCTTGAAATAAACTTGAAAAATGTGAGTTTCACCTACACAGTTACTTACTGTAGCTAATATTTGAAATGAAATGATCCCTCATCATATCTGTGTCTCCTGGTGTGTTCACTCCTCATCCACAGCTACATAAGTCCTCTGTTAGTCCCTCGTCACAGTTCAAGTAGTGACAATAAACATTAATTGTGGGTATGAAGGAATTTTATTCCCAATTGGATTCATAGGAACAAGCTAAAAATATGTTTAGTAATTGAAATTTTTGGTTTAGGTGCCTTGAAAGTGCTTGAATGTTCCTCTTGCAAACGAAGACACCTCATGGCATCCACACGAGTTCACTGCACGCTCTTTCAGTCGTAAACAACATACGTCAAGTTTTGATCAGATCAAATTCTGGAACAAATCTATCTATTAAACAATTCCCCAGAGTCAGTGTGAAGAATTCAAAATGAAGCTGTTTTTCTTTTCGTTCATGTATTTCTCAGCAAGTATCAGTTTCTGTCGCTTCTCCTGTGGTCAGCAGTATTTCAAAGATTCCCAGCAGCCGGTCAGCAAACAGCGAGAGCACTGTGATACTGGAAATAAACTTTTTGTTTTAATTCATCATTATGACAAATCGTTGGTTGCACAGCTGATGACACCATCTCTTGATTCGTCCACTCTTTCTCTATGTGATTCTCAATCCTGTCTGCCACCAGGCACGATGTTTCTGAGGAAATTAAGCCTCAATTTATGACACTCATATATAAACTATTATACTATTATGTTTTCTTCTAACTTTAACCTCATCAGTGAACAGGCTTCTTCTTCTTCTCAACAGAAACTGAGCCGCTGCAAACAGTAAAACACGTGGCAGAGTTCTGGGGAGAAAGTTGAAAACTTATATTTTATTAAATATCTTCAGGTTTTGGGTGTTTGTGTGTTTTTGTTTTGTTTTTTCACTTCAGGCTTCAGGAAATTTAGATTTGGCATTTCACTGATTTTTTCTGACATGAAAACAAATTGATTCAACAAGAATCTTCAGCAGATATTGATGAAAATAATCAGTAGTTGCTGCTCGAGAGCCAGCAGATAACCACACGCCTTGAATATATGTTGAACACAGCAGTTATGATTTTAATCAACAGCATGCATCATGACCTGCAGTCTGCTTCTGAGCAGCTTCTCCCATTCATGTCCGCAGCGACACGAATGTCGCATTTTTCTGCAAAGCTCTGCATCCGTTGATGTTTTAATATATTTTATTAACTCCGATTCCAGTTTATCGTCGTGCAGAGTCGACAGCACGGTGAGTTTTCACTCAAGCAGCTGAGAAAATGTGTGTGTGGCAGGCGTGTCGGTCTGTTTTCTTGCACCATTGAACTCTTAGTCAGGCCAACAGAGTTCATATATATTTTGGCTTTTGAGGAAACCAAACGCGCACACACACACACACACACACACACACACACACACACACACACACACTCGCAGCTGTTCTGGTAAAGCAGGCCCTTGGGTTAAGTCACATCACATGCTATTAATACACTCCCGCTAACAGTGTGTGTGTCGTGTGTGCACGCAAAGTCTCTTTGGGAGGTTGTCTGAGTGTGTTTGTGTCAGGACTGATCAGGTGTGTGTGTGTGTGTGTGTGTGTGCGCTTCAGCCTGAATTGATTTAAGTGCCTTGCTTAAGGGCGTGAGTGTGTCAATGTATCTGTTTGAACTTTGACCTCGACCACACTTCCAAACAGCTGTATCAGCCCCCTTTATGAGGTGTGTGTGTGTGTGTGTGTGTGTGTGTGTGTGTGTGTGTGTGTGTGTGTGTGTGTGTGTGTGTGGTGTGTGTGTGTTTCCCTTCACCTGGTGTGACCTCCGCGTGCAGACGATGTGATGTCACATCCAGATGTTCCAGCGTAGTTTATCACAGAAAATGTTTCATTCGGTGACATAAAGCATCAATATTTCTGATCCCACATGACTGATCCCACTTTCCTTGGCTGTTTCTGCTGTTACCTGAGTTTTCATAAAGGCATGATGGGACCAGTTCATGAAAAATGTTTATTCATAATAAAAGTTTCAGCTGTGAGCTGGAAAGAACGATTCAGTGACAAGTGTTCATCCTGTGACCCAGGAGAGACGAACGTGCTGCCAGGTGTGAACTGCGATCTGTCTCAGACGTAGGCGTAGACACAATCTGGATATTTCTGGACGTGAGATACTCCGTCTGATTGGGGCCAAATTCTCCAGTCCAGCCTCCGCCCAGAACCCCCTCTCTCCTCCATCCAGCTGGACCGACCAAACCCCCTCATTATTCCAGTCCTGGGTGGGCCTGATCTCCACCAGCATGTGTGTGTGAGGTCACCTCTGAACCTGTTGAGGTCAGCTCTCCACAGCTCAGGGCTACTGGTGGCCTGGGACCCAGCCTGGGTGTTAATCCCCAGGTTGGGTGTCACTGTGGTGGGTCACACTCTGTAATTTAGTCCCCTGCTCTGTCTGGGGCCTCCGGGCTGTCAGGACCACCCAGCACACTGCAGCACCTACCTCGGTGTGTGTGTGTGAGTTTAAGAGAAACAAAGAGGGTGTGTGGACGTAAAATATTTTTTTGTGTCTGTTTTTAGGTGTTTGTGTGTGCAAATGCGTGCACATGGAATTTCTGTATTTGCATGTATGCAATGGGAGTATGTGACTCAGTGCATGTGTGTTGCACTTTAGCCAATATTTATTTATTTATTTATTTATTTATTTATTTATTTATTTATTTATTTATTTATAGAGCATGACATGTTAAAATAATGACAAATGCCCAATATTAAGTCTTTTAAATCCAAGTTTTTTCTCTGACCGACACTCAAAATCTTCTTAAACTCTAGTTTTACTCTTGCAGGTCTACACTGACTTACTGGGAGTCATATTTATTATTTATCACCTTGTCCCAAATATTAATTGAAGCTATACAATGTTTACACTAAATAGTCAAACCCAAGACTCCTATTAATTGTGTCCTAAAATTCAGCCAGACATATCCGGTGTCAATAAACTGGAGGACTCTTCTCTGGGGCTTAAACTAAAGTTCTGGTTCTGGCTTTATTAGAGGTTAAGCATGTTAAAAACCCGGCGCAGAACACCTTAAGGTATCACACTTAAGGCTTAATATCACCTAAGCTGGGGGACTTATTTAGGGGAGTTGCACAGAATCCCTTAAAAGTTCATTAAGGATCTTTAATCTGCATTGAAAGATCGTTTACAGCAGTACATATTTACTGTTTTAAATAATGATGAACAGGAAACAACAAAAATTCAGATGTTCGATGAAGAGGTCCAAGAAAAATGTGACAACTTGTTTGTTCTGTCCAAAAAAATAGAGATCACACTTTACTGTAGACAACAAAATAAACGAAAACACGTTACCTGCAGCTTACTTTCAGTAACCAGGTAACTGTGAGCCAAATGTACGGATTCCCTGTAAGTATAACACACAGTTATTTGTGCAACTGATTTTGTTTTTAAGGACACCTTAACTCAAGTTTGACTGACTCAGATAATCAAGACTCATTAATTCATTTCTCCTCCTGGACTCATGAAGTTTTCTTGCTCCTCACTGGATGCTTTGTTTGTTGATCTGAGGCTCTGTGTTATATCTGCATGTGTGTTGTGTACCGGTGTGCGGTGAGGTTACATCTACTAGTGTGTATGTGTGTTTTCATCTGCCCATATTTCAGAGTGACAACTAGAAAAAAAAAAAGAGACATATCCATCACGGAGGGAGGGAGGGGAGTCTAAAGAGCGATGGAGTCCGGGCGGGTCTCTCACACACACACGACATATCAGCGGAGAATAAAGCTCTTTGTTCGTGACCGTGTGAACACGCGTGTCAAAGAATAGCAGAAGGCCTCCTCCTCCTCCTCCTCTCAGCCTCGCCGTCCCAGAGAAAACACGAGAGTTCAGCCGGCTCTTTGACGGAGCAGGACAACCTCATAAATCACGCCGCCGTGTTTTAGCAGCCGTCCGTGCCGCTGAGCGACGGCCTGTTATAGCATCTCTGACAGCGTTGATTGGAGAGGAGGTTTAAAAAAAGGAGACCGACTTTATTTTTCTTACCAAAAGAAACCCCAGACACCTTCTCACTTCTTGTGTTCGGGGCATTTTAGCTCACACTCGCGCTCGTCTGGATCACCTTGCAGCGAGCGAAACGGTAGAACAAGCATCAGTTTCTGGATCTCCAACATCCATCATCACTGGTCAAAGAACCACTTAAGTGTCACGGAATTCAATAGCTATTCCCGACAGGGATTATCAGTGAATTTCGACGAGGTGTTTTTTTTTTCCCCTCAACCTGCCTCCTTCTACTTCGATCTGTGGTTTCAAACCTCTCCCAGAAAACACTGCATTAAGAAAAGCTCAGCTTTACCTCGGTGTCGCTGTGGCTTCCTGTAATGTGGAGCGTCTCTGTGGATCCGTTTTTTCGCCGGCTTTACCAGGTGACAGCATTTTGCAGATGGAGAGAGAAAAGCTTACGCAACACACCTGGAGACACACCTGGCTGGCGCTGATATCATTTGGTATCATCTGGTTTCGCTTGTTTGTTGCTCGACGACTTCATAAAAAGCTTTTATTTGTAAAATAGCACCATGCACCTAATACGTTTGGAATATAACACAACCTCCTTTATAAAAACCTCCCTTTCGTTTTCAGACAAGTGACATCCAGCAGACGTCTCTCTTGATTGCCGAATGCTTTAAAAACTAGAAAACTGTCTCTCGAGGAGACATTTAACTGTCCACACGAGGTGAGCTGTTTTCTGGACGACTGTATCGAACGTCAAAATGGAACCAGAGATGGAAAAATCAGATTTGTGTCCAACCTAGTGTCAGGATGCAGTTTTTTTCTTCTGCCTATGATCAAGCTGTGACACGCTGGCCAATAATTGTTTTGAGATGACGCAGTTTCGAATATGTTAGTTATATAAAGCTGTGCCACAATTTCTGATGACTTCCAAACTTTCCAGACAGTACGGAGTGTGGATATGAAAAAGGGGCGGGGGGGAAAGTGAGAGGAGGGTGGAGTAGGGTCGTGGTTATCAGCAGGTTGGTGCGTTCCAGAGCTTTCCACAGGAGATGATAAAGCATCAAAGGTTGGATCGGTTCGAGTTGCCAGATCCTATCACGTAATCCTCCACCTCTCCTCGCTCTGAAAACTCCACAAAAACTTAAATAAACAACTTTTCCATCTTATTGTTCGTCCCTATTTCCACCTCTGGCTTCCTTCCTCCACCTGCTGCCTCGCCTTCATTTCATCTCACTCCGTCTGCTCCCCCCTCTCCTCCTCCTCCTCCTCCTCCTCCTCCTCCCGTCTTATCAGCAGGAGTGTAGACAGACAGCGTTATCAGCATTGTGTGTGTGTGCGCTTGTTTTGACCACGGACAATAGCGGTTACTGTCTCTCTGTCGACCTATCTGTCTATCAGACATCGGGAAAAGAGATGCCGATCGCTCCAATACTCATCCGCCAGATTGCTCTGTCTCCACCGTCTCCGAATGTTTACGTCCCAAACTGCCATCAACCTCTTTGTCTCTTTCTTTTTTTTCCCCAATTCACTCCGGTTTGTCTCCTTGGCATGAAGCTGAATGGATCGCTGCCAGTGAAATCAGGCTTGTAGGCGCCCTTTCTCTCCATTAGCCTGACTTTCAGCTCCTGTTGAAGACGTCTCTGCTGGAAGCTGAGAATAGCTCGAGGATACTAGTATCACAACCCACCTGAACGTAGCCCAAAGTGACAACACATGTGCCAGTTTTAAACTGTGATGTGTATTTGCTTACCCTGGAATAAAAAGCAACCAACCAAAGAAGCTGAAAACAAACCAAACGCTGCAACTTGAACCTGAAAAATAATAAAGTCAACTAAAAAATTGTTGTTACCTTTTGGCGTCACAGAGGACAAGAACCCTGCTTGTCTGTTCCAACATGAACTCATCCCTGCATGGACTGTGTTCCTCTTTATACTATGTTAATGTTTCTAAAGGCTTTCACAAACCATTGGTTGCTGAGTTTATAACTACGTTTGACTGCAGTTGTGCTCAATGATCTGAAGCTCCTCCTGGTATTTTTGCTATTGCCGACTTTGCTGAATCAAGTGCACATTTGCAAGAGTTCGCAAAACTAAGGTTACCATCGCGACACCAGATGACGAGAAACAAGACGTCATCTCTGGCTCTGCTCCACTTTAACTGTTTTCAGTCTGACAGTGTTGTCGAAGTGTCTTCTGCTCTCGAGCAGGTTATCATTCCTGCCGTTTCTCACCTTGCGATCAGTGCATTGATTGCAGTCTTTATTTTCAGGTGTGGCAGCTGCTATAAACCACTACAGGAAACTTTGCATCCATATGTCTGTTCCAAAGCAAAATATTTTGACAAGTATCGGTCATTAAATCTGATATGGATACATTCCAGGTCTCCAGTGGGTGGTCACTGCTCATTTGGTCAGATCAATATTCTCCCTGATAGACAGGTTTGCACTGAATTTGCTTTGGATGTGATCACTGGATGAAGTCTGTCTTATAACTGCGAGACCAAGATTTACAAAGTCCACGAGAGAGAGAGAGAGCACACAAAGTCCGAATGTTCCTCCGGCCGGCCTTTCATTACGAGCTGATTGCCATGAAATTTGCAGAGCACATTTAAGCTCCCTCGAGTACAAACAGCTTAGACTTTAACCCAGCGACCTTTCCTCTTGTGCCACCGTCAGGACAAACAGTCACAGAAAAGCTTCATCATGAGAATGTTGTTTTTTCTTAGTATTGTGCCGTGTCACGAGTATTTCCTCCTCCTGAAGTAAGAACTTTATCTGCTGGTTCAGTTGCATCATTAACAATCATCAACAGCGAAGGCTAAAAGTGGAGAGCTGACCGCACATTCATAGTCCACAGCATCCAGATCCTTGTTGACTGATTGCTCCTTTTCATCTCGGCGTTCAAACGTGTTTTCAGCGACGAAACGTGCGCCTCAAATGTTTGGTATGTCTGTGTGTTTGTGTAGTCGGATAGCGTAAGCTCGTATCTGACAATTTGTAATGTTTAGGTTAACTCCCTGCAACCCTTCACACGCCCACTGCAGTGTTTTGGTGTGTGTGTGTGTGTGTGTGTGTGTGTGTGTGTGTGTGTGTGTGTGTGTGTGTGTGTGTGTGTGTGTGTGTGTGTGTGTGTGTGTGTGTGTGTGTGTGTGTGTGTGTGTGTGTGTGTACATCTGTTTGTGTGTGTGCAGGTGTTTGGCAGCAGACGTACAACAGCAGAAAGGAACTTAAACCAGACATGTATTTAGAGATTTGGATCTCGACACTCGAGTGTCTTTGCACGCATGCATGCATCCATCCGTGTGTGTGTGTGTGTGTGTGTCTGTTACCAAACAGTGAATCTGTTACAGTGCTCCCATTACTGAGGAAATGTCTTCCTGTGTTACTGAGAGCACATTTATTAGTGTGTGTGTGTGTGTTTTAGTGAGTGATGTAAGACTTCCAGAGTGTGTGTTTGTGCCTGTGTGTGTAACTGTATCCATGTGTGTGTGTATTAGTCATTCCACGCGAGGAAATGGGTTCTGTGATTCCAGCCGTCGTTAAACTGAGATCCTAATTGGCTCTTTAATTAAGACATGGAAAGACACACACACACACACACAGACACACACACGGCCATCCATAACGCATTCATTTGACCCAAACATGAACCTTCTACTGTTTTCTTTGCTTCTTTCCCTTCTCTTATTCCTTCTCTCTCTCTCTCTCTCTCTCTCTCTCTCTCTCTCTCTCTTTCCTAGTACCTCACTGTCACTCTCTCATCTCTCTCACTTCCTCATAATCACTTCATTTTCCTCTCTCTTGTAAACACGTCTCTCTCTCTGCTTTCTTTCTTTCTTTCTTTCTTTCTTTCTTTTTTCCTCTCTTTCATTCAGTCTCTCTCTCTCTCCCTTCTCGTCTCTCTCCCTTCCTCCTCCGCTCATCTCGTCGTCCTCCAGGGAGCGACGGATGTTCTGCCACGTCGCTTTCTGCCAAACAGGCTGCTGCCGTTTTCCACTGACAGATAGTACAACACTGTGTGTGTGTGTGTGTGTGTGTGTGTGTGTGTGTGTGTGTGTGTGTGTGTGTGTGCGCGTGTGCGTGTATTTGTCTGTCTGTATATCTGTATGATGAGTGCGTATACACGTGTGTGTGTGTGTGTGTGTGTGTGTGTGTGTGTGTGTGTGTGTGTGTGTGTGTGTGTGTGTGTGTGTGTGTGTGTGTGTGTGTGTGTGTGTGTGTGTGTGTGTGTGTGTGTGTGTGTGTGTGTGTGTGTGTGTGTGGCTTGGAGTTTATCCATGCTGCTTGCTGTGGCTAACTGAGCAGGAAACATCTAATCTGTCGGCTCTGTGGAGCACACACACACACACTCAGCTTTGTTTTTCGCCTGTGTCATTTTATCCGTGGATAAAATTCTGGCCCCGGATCGTTTTGATTCATTCTTCCACTCGCAGCCATGTTGACTTTTGCTCACTTTCACTTGACAGGAGCTCATTCATGCTTTTGTCCGCACGCCGTCCGTCTGTCGCCGACGTCTCCGCTGATATCTCAGCTGTTTTCAGACTTCTAATAAGTCACGAGCAGCGCTTCGGCGGTCGCTGCAGTCACTCTTACAAACTAGGGTTTGGTGATGGGTTTAAAATCTTCCAACCGGCCACCGTCGTCCCACAGATTTTCAACCTACATCTCAACACACAAACAAAATAAACTCACAAGATGTCAAGAAAGGAAATGTTCTTACACACACTTTCCTCATTAAACAGAAAAATACAAATAAGAGTAGCTTAGCTGCCTTGTTAACTCATCATAAAACACACTTCATTCAACAAAAACCCCGCTGGTTTGGTTGAAATAAACCTTTAATCTGTGGAGTTGGACGTGAGAATATTCTGGCTCTGTAGCTGTTTTTCCCTCTCGCTCGTTCTGATGAACGAGTCTGTCGCCGTGCAGCAGCTCACATTCAGTTCTTTTGGAGGCCGACCATTAAATTAGCAAAAATAAAAAAATAAAAATGAAATGACAGAAATCGGCCCAAAAAAAATCAAAACCGGCAAAGGATGATATATAATCGTCCAATTGCACAAATTGCCCGGTAATACTGTACTACTGTGGCATTTTACAGAGCAAGGCCATTATTTTCAGTGGCGCGAGCGACTGTGTTCTCTCGTGCAGCTGTAAGTGGCACCACATTCTGTGGCTAAAGTTTTACAAATTTGAAATTTGGCTCAAAATGTGCTGACCTCCGCTATGTGTGTCCAGCTCTGGTGTTCCTGTCGGGTTAGAGCAGTGACATTTAACGTTGGCATTCAAAACAAAACCTGAAATGAGAAAAGGAAACCCTGGCATTGAAACGCTGGCACCGAAAAATAAACAGCATTTATTTATTTCTACAGCGCCACTGCACGGTTTTAGCTCCAAGAGGAAGGAGAGGGGAGGAGGCGGCATTTACATATCTGCACATATACACATGCGCTGACAATAAGTGGAATAAGTGTTCACTGTGAAAATGTTATTTTGTGCATCTCTGATGTCCTGAAGCCGCGTAGTTCAGGAGCTGGCTGAAAAACGAGTTTGAAAGCATCACAGGACGGAGGTCCGAGCTTAATGCTGTGTAATGATTGACATACAGAGGTAGTAGATAGTGTCAGGTGGTGCTTTACGAAACGGGCTCCACCCTCCATCGACTGCATCAGAAAAGTTCTGTGTGGTGTGGGCGTGTTGCTGCAAATACAGGTGAGAAAATGAAATATAATCCACTATGGCTGATCTAACTAACATCATCCGAGTAACTCATCACTACACAGGAGTTTATAATATTCTATAATTCTTAATTCAAAGTGTTTCCTCATTTAATTGACCGAACTCATAACGAAGCGTCACGATTCTTTTAAAACACGTTTTCTGTAGCGATTGTTGAAATCAGAAGACAGACAGCAGTCACTGCGTCCTGGGTAACAACTGCAACTGTCTGATGAAATGTTTCTGCAGCGTTTGGAGTCATGTGAGAGATTTAATGTGAACACGCAGCGACAGACTCTCAGACTTTTCTGTCTTCTGATTGGTCCTTCTTCAACGTCCTTGTTACAACCACCAAACCTCATGCAGTCCATCAGCTAAAATTACTTCAGTTAGAGTGTGTGTGTGTGTGTGTGTGTGTGTGTGTGTGTGTGTGTGTGTGTGTGTGTGTGTGTGTGTGTGTGTGCATGTGCGTGTGTATGTGCGTGTGTGTGCATGTGTGTGTGTGTGCTCTCAATCATGCATCTCCTTAGATAAAGGAGCCATGATTTCCGTTTGTGTTCTTTAGTGCATTTCTTCAGGCTTTGCGACACGTGTGCATATCTTAGTGCATTTGTGCGTGAATATACAAACCTGAATGTTTGTTTGCTTGTGTGTGTGTGTGATTTCTAACTGCAGGAGTAATATGAAATGGATGAATGGTTGGGAAGAAAGACTGGGAATATTTCCTCATTATTTCATCACATTTCATTTTTATAAGAATATTTTTGAAGATTAAAGGACGTTCAAATTAAAAACGGCCTGGTTATTTGAGGTGACGGTGACGTCGTGTTACTGAGATGTGAACTGGCTCTGAGTGTGTGTGATACAGCTGAATCTCTCTCTAAGTGTGTGTGATACAGCTGAATCTCTCTCTAAGTGTGTGTGATACAGCTGAATCTCTCTCTATGTGTGTGTGATACAGCTGAATCTCTCTCTATGTGTGTGTGATACAGCTGAATCTCTCTCTATGTGTGTGTGATACAGCTGAATCTCTCTCTATGTGTGTGTGATACAGCTGAATCTCTCTCTATGTGTGTGTGATACAGCTGAATCTCTCTCTAAGTGTGTGTGATACAGCTGAATCTCTCTCTATGTGTGTGTGATACAGCTGAATCTCTCTTTATGTGTGTGTGATACAGCTGAATCTCTCTCTAAGTGTGTGTGATACAGCTGAATCTCTCTCTAAGTGTGTGTGATACAGCTGAATCTCTGTGTGTGTGTGTTGAATAGAGTCCCGACTTTATTGTGGACACGTCAGGGTGTCGCGACCCTAGCAGCGTCTACTGCAGGTTGTCTGAGGTCACCAGCAGTTCAGCTGCTGACATACAGCTACTGTGTGTGCGTGCATGCGTGCATGCGTGCGTGCGTGTGTGCGTGTGTGTGTGTGCGTGTGTGCATGAATTGATTTCCAGCTTTGTCTTTGTGTGTTCAAAGAGTCATGTATGTTTGCATACATTGCATATGAGTGTGTGTGTGTGTGTCAGTCCATGTGCAAACTAGGGTTCATATATAGTGTGCGTGTGTGTGTGTGTGTGTGCACGTTCGAGCTAAATGTGTCTTTGTGTTCTCTCAGCTGGCATCAATCAGAGTGTGTGTGGAGCCGAGCTGCTGCCAACAATGGAGCCCTTCACTGGACCTAGAGCCTTTTATCAATACACACACACACACACACACACACACTTTTAGAGCCCCTGGAGGGAGGGCGGTTGGGGTTGTGTATGTGTGTGTGTGTGTCTTGAGGTAGAGGAAGTTGGTGTGTGTGTGTTGCATGGTACAAACTGTGCACGAGGATATCAAGAATTCATTTAGTCGGAGTTTTGGGTTTTCTGTGCTTGTTTCTAGCAGTATTTCTATCTTTGTGAGGACCAGTTTTACACTTTGAAAGACACATTTTGGGAATAGAGCTGGTTATTGTTCGCAAAAATTGCCACGATGATGATCGTTTTTGGGGAATATAATCGTTTTTTTTGTTTCTTTTTCTTCTAATTTACAATCATGCTAAAATTCTCAGTGCCTCTATGTTAAAATAAAGAACTTTCACTGTAAAACTTGACAGTTCTTTGATATTTAAAACCAGGTCGCCTGCTTGAACTAGTCAAAGCTGCCTCATACATACAAACATACATGTTTAAACTTTGTCAATATGAACATGCTACACATCGCTGGGTCGGTTATTCTCCATCATTCAGTTTGTGAGACGCCATGAGCACTAACATATAACTCATTACCATTTATTAGCATGGTTAATGAATGAGACAGAAGAGAAGTGAAAACAGTTAATCGCTACGGTTAAAGTCTGAATATTTGTCCATTACTTGATTATTTATGTTTCTTTAGTCCCCATGGATGCACCAAAACATATTTTCAAGTCCAAAACATTGTTCATCGAATGAAGACTTTAACTTTAACTGACATAAACCAGGTTCGTATTTTCTTTACCGACTCACTTGAAGTGAATCTTGAGGTGACCAAGCCGATCATCTCATGGCTGATCTGATGAGCATTCAATGCCAACTTCCAACACTTTCCTGCAGCTCAGTCTGTGCTGAAAAATAATGATTAAGGCACAAGATTAGAATTATTTGGAGGTTAGGATTATAAAAGAGCTTTAAAGTCTGTGAAGGTCATCACAAGTACAGAGTCAAATGTCAAAAACAGCCTGTATTTGTTGGGATTAGGTGTTCATTGATTGATAAGTGTGTGCATGTAGGGTGGTTTACCTGCAAGCTGTGAGTGACATGGCACCCACACATGACCTCAGCCATGACTGAGAGTTGGGGACTTTTGGGGGTTACCACGGAGACACGGGGAGGTGAAACTCCGACTGTTTACATCTTTGCGTGCCAGTCTTAGAGGAGGCACTCGTTCTCATGTACCTATATGTTTGTAGTTTAGTGTTACACGAAGCAATCGCTGCTTAACTCTGACACACACACACGCACACACACACTCTCCACTTTAGAGTCTTCCATCTCTGTTTTCGCAGTATCAAATGGCGAGCGCTGAATCCATTTGTCAAACAAACTGCTGGCGTACGTTGGCGCTCGGGCCTGCAGATCACTCATTTATCCGAACACTCGCTCGTCCATTAGTCCCAGATCTGCTTTCACCTCTTCTTTTTTGCTCTCTGTCCGTTCATATCTCCTCCGCCTACTCACCTCATCTCCCGTTTCTCTTCGTCCGGCTTGTCCTTTCTTGTTGTCCTCGTCACCATTCGTCTTGCTCTGTCATCACTCGTTTTTCGCACCGCTCCACTCATCTCCACTCCTCTGTTGTTGTAATGGATGGAGGGATTGACCCCACCTCCCCTGGCTGGAGGTCAGAGTTCACCTGGTCCCGCCACACCTCGATCTTACATTCACTCGCTCTTGTGTTCAACAGTCCTGAGCTGTGTACTTAAGTAGCACGTAGAAGAACTTAAGCTCCACTTGTGTGGCTTGACCTCGTTTTCATTTTCAAAGCCAGTATTGAGTTTCTGTTTGCTCGTCCATGTTTGGAAAAACACGTGATAGGAGCATGAAAACGCTGAAGGCCAAACTTTAAAATGAACCATTCATGTCTACAGAGTGGGCCAATCCTCTTCCACGAAGTCTGCCATGTTGAACCACCGCGTTTCTACAGTTACACCTGTTTCTCGCGACTTTCACAGCCACTGTAGTTTCT
Organism: Collichthys lucidus; assembly: GCA_004119915.2. Classification (NCBI taxonomy): domain Eukaryota; kingdom Metazoa; phylum Chordata; class Actinopteri; family Sciaenidae; genus Collichthys; species Collichthys lucidus. The sequence continues at coordinate 30,555,033 of CM014091.1, forward strand.
CCTTAATGCTTGGAACGGCCGGATGAGGCGAGGCGTATTCAGTTGGTTGTAATCTGGCGCTTCACTGGCGACGGCAGTCTCTCAGTCCATAGGGACTTTGCTTGAGGGTGGCCCGGTATGGAACGTTGGCTGGTAGTTGGAGAGGTAACAGTTCAATGTAAACAAGAATTTCCCCACCAAAGGATCAATAAAATAAACTGTCTGCTACTTCTACCGTCTAAAATAATTTATTAATTATCTAAGTTGGAGTCTTGAAAGGTTGCTGGCTCGCTCCTCCTGCAGTTCTAGTCAGGCTGGATGGATTTCAATAAACTCGCAGCGAACATGAACTGTCAAAACTTCTTGATTCTCACTAATCCTCCTTAAATCACTCATTGTTCGCCTCCTCATAGCTCCAGAACTCTGCTCAAAGTCATATATTTACTGATTTATTAACCAATCAATGGTTATTTAGAGCACACGGGTCAACAGTTGAGAAGTGAGTTATGCTGCAGTCGTCTTCCTTCTGTGGATGTCATCCATCCATCACGAGACACGTGCTGTCGCTGCTGATTGGAATCCATCGTAAGTGCCATAAATCCAAGTTCGACTGAAGCTACACATGCAACGTGCGTCCACGTACAACGATCCATCTTTTGTTTCTGGCTCCGTGTTGTGTTTGGACCTTTTCGTTCTCGCTGGTAATCGGCCAAAAGCACTCTCTCCACACACACAACTTCAACCTCCAACTCCAAGTGTAAAGGCAAAAATAACGTTGTGAGGTCTTAATGTTAACGGCGGTTTTGCTCTCTGGTGACCACACATGCTTTAAAAAACAACACGCTTTGATGAAGTTGTTCGGGGTGAATTAAGCTAAAGTAAATGAGAGTAAATCAGCCACGTGACAGATTAGACTGTGGAGGTAATGAAGGAGCCGTGGACCCGATGCTCATAAAACTGTTTACACAGGTTGTGGAGTCGACTCTCGGTCTTCTGGGAAAAATGGGTGTGTTGCGGAGAAACTTCTCTTAATCAAACGACCCACACCCTCAGAGAAGCAGAGATGATTCATGATATCTTAGATGCTGTATTATATTTTTAATACCCGAATGTATTTCTTCAGTGATAAATGCCTTGTTGTTGTGAATTGAGGGAACGTGTGCAGCGTTTCTTAGAATTCTAACATTCTCGAGGATGCGACAGATGGTCAACCCAACGCGTGGACTTGGAATATAACATCTTCAACTTTCTAAACTCTTGGCACGTACGAGAGTATACAACAGCTGCGAACTGGAGATTATTCAAGGTCACAGGCTTCAGAAACACCAAGCATATATGCATGCAAACCTTCTTTTAAGAACAAGCAAGTACGTTGTAGCAGTTTTATTCTGGAGATTGTTACAAGGTCAAGAATGAACTCACAGAAAAGGACTCACATTATAATGTGCGTCCCACAGGGTATCACGGCTGGCAGCAGGCATTGCTGTTTGTTGTGTGTCCTCGTTAGAGAAATCTACAGAGCATGCCGATGTCGTTTAAATGTTATTGTGAATTTGTTTGTGTGGTTTTGATTAAAGTAAAAATGTACGAAAAACTTACTTGTTCGTTCGATCTGTCTATAGATAGACAGATCGAACGAACAAGTAACTTTACCTTGTAGATAATGGTAGAACGCACTTCAGACTGAACAGATAACAAAATAAAAGTCGCCAAGATTGTCTTTGTTACTCTTTCTAACAATCGCCGAGCACCGGTTTGGTTTAAATAAAAACTTAATTCACCGGTTTGATGAGAAAATATTGTTTTGCCTGTCCAGTAAAAGGCTTATTTTTGCTGAGGTTGTTCACTCTCTGCTCAGGACAGCTGTTTGCTGCTGTATTAATGTTTTAAATGTTATATTAAATCATATGTACAGCAATAAAAAATAAATTTGCATAGAAATCCAAAGCAGTATGTCCAGAGTTAGTTAAACAAATACTTCCTTATCGATCTTGAAGGATGTATTTAAATTACAAGATATGAAACGCAGTACACCATGTGTTTGTCACCTGAGTCATTAGTGTGATGATAACGTGAGACTCCTCCCTCCTCCAGGTGATGTCGCTAGCGGAGGCTGCGGAGGAGAACCGGGCGCTGCTGGAGGAGGCGTTCGTCCGCCTGCGGAGCGCCACACAGCTGCTGGTGCTGCTGCTGTCGCTGTGGCAGGGCCTGACCCCCGACCAGACGGTCATCCTGGAGGCCACGCTGCTGCCGCTGCTGCAGGACACACCGCAGCTGGTACGCACACACACACACACACACACACACACAGGAGGCCATTAACATGTCAGTGTCTGTCTATCCATCTGCAGCCCGCTCGGTAAACACAGCCTTAAACACACACTCTGAAAACTTTTAAGATACATTAAGTACTTCTGCTCCCTGAGGAATACACACATGCACACACACACACTCACACACACACACACACTCACACACACTCTCACTCTCTGCCACTCAACACTCACCTGTCAGCTCCGCGCTAAGAGTTCTGGGGTACCTGTTTATGATTAAGGTATTAAAGCTGTCTGTGTGTGTGTGTGTGTCAGTGTGTATAGGTGTGTATAGATGTGTGTGTGTTTGAACAATCCACACACAAATACACACAAGAGGTCAAGGTCACAATAGGTCTGAGCATGAATGCATGACATATTGTGTGTGTGTGTGTGTGTGTGTGTGTGTGTGTGTGTGTGTGTGTGTGTGTGTGTGTGTGTGCGTGTGCGTGTGCATGCTGCTGGGGACTCAGCTCCGTATAAACAGCCGCGTTGACAGAGCTCCTCCATTTGCTGCAGTCAGACCTCGAAAGATTTCTCACCCCACAGAGACTCAGAGAGTGTGTACTGTGCTTGTGTGTGTGCGTGTGTGTGCATGCATGCGAGTGTGTGTGTGTGTTATTTTTTCCATCGCTCTGATCAGTCCCTTCAACCTCTTATTACCACTAAGTCTATTTCCAGCCTCCTTTGACAGACCCGCGTTACACACAAACATCTGTGTCGTCATAAACAACAGTACATAAAACATATTTTACAGTGTACACACACACACACACACACACACACACACACACACACACACTTATACAGACACACTGATTGTGGACAGGAATAGTTTAGAGGGTCAGTTGATGAGCCTCAGGGGACTGTGTACTTAAGTGTGTGTGTGTGTGTGTGAGTGAGTGCATGTTATTTTAAATGGGATTAATGGCATTAAGTGAATTAGCAGTAATCAGGGTCACGTCCATAACATTAAAACAAACAGGTGCACTGACGAGCTATTTTCAGAGAACACAACACACTCTCCAACACGGTGCCATGACTACGCAGCAACGGTGACGCAGTTTTCCTTGAACTTATCAACCGACTTTTTCCTCTAAAGGATCGTTTCAGCTCGTCAGGGTAACACTGCACTCGGAACTAATCCTGAAATTTTCAGGTAATAAAAGTCAAGTTCAAGTAAAAGAGGAAAAACAGAGTTTGGTGCTCCTCACGCAGCTGTTTCAACAGAATAAAAGTCACTAAAGCTTAATAATAAATCTCGTTTTCAGTATCTCACACGATGCTTCATCACGCTCTTCCTCTCAACCTTTTGACCTCTTCCTGCGATCGCGCAGGTGAGGTCATTCCAGGTGAGCGCAGAGAGTTTCTCCTTTCAGTGGAGTAAATCTCAGGAATGCCGTGGATGAGAATAAATCCACAGAGGAGTAGGAGGGAGAAGCTGGATTAAAGCAAGAGACAGAAAAAGGAGGTTAAAGGAGGAGGAGGAGGGAGACGGAGAGAGGAGGAGTCACTCTTACTGCCCATATATATTAATGCACTGCATGTCATTCTGTCAGCCAGCATCCATCCGTTTAATCTATATTTGAAATGGATTCATCTAATGTATCAAATATTTTAATATCCATCATCATAGATCTAAGTTCAGTTCAGTTATTGACATGATATGGGAAGCGACAGATAAAAGAGGAACCAAGTTGAATTTTAGTGAAATAAAGTTCAGCATTAAAGTTTCATTCATTCATTCAACTTAGTTCTATATTTCCTCCTGGTCGTCCGCGCCTCACCTACAGCGGCTCGACGGTCTAGAGGCTCAGTAGTTCTTCCAGAAAGATGCAACATTTTGGGTGAACTCACTCAGTGATTGGCCTTCAGAAGAACTTTGAAACGTGGCCAAAATGTTCATATTTTTACTTCAGTAATCCTAAAATGACACGGATGATGGACAAAGACTGGAGACTGCAGGAACACTGTTCTTACTTCGTTAGCTTTGGACGGAACATTTTATTTTGGAAAACTAAAATCTCAATCAAAACATGGATTGAATGTTCAGTTTGCTTTGTTTTTAGCTTTGTGTAGTCTGCATACAGCCCGACGACATCTACATCAGTTACTGGTGAAAATTAGAAAATCCTGTGACTCGACACTAGTAAAGACCAAAAAAATGTTCTGAAATAATCCTCATCTTTATACTTCCCCTTCTCTGCATCCCATTAGACATACACACTCATCTCTTCAGCATGAAACACAGAAATATGTAACAGAACTCCTTGACCTTAGACCTATATGTCATCTGTCACATTAGCCTAGATTATGTGATTATCCAGCTGAGGTACAAAGTGCAAAACATTTCAAAAATGTGCAGCAGCCAGAAATCAGAAAACAAGGCGAGGTTTTTCCCCGACATGATTTAAGCAGGTAGGATTCCTCTGATAGCAGCTGTACACACTCACAATTCTTCATCTGAGCCCCATAGACAGATATGTTTGGAAGAAGGAGGTCAGGAAGGAGAAATGTGCCCATCTGCACTAAATGAGGTGGATTGAGGGAAGAGGAGGAGAAGGAGGAGCGCCAGAGGAAATGCATCTGTGTGGTATCTAACTAAACGTCTCATTTAGTTGCAGCCAACCAGAACACCTCCTCCTCTTCTTACATTCCTCCTGTGTCTCTCTTTCTCCTCTCTCTCTTGGTCCTCCTCCACACCAACCACCCTCCTTCCTCATCTCTCTCTCTCTCTCTCTCTCTCTGCTCCTCTCTTCTTTGTTTTCATCCTCCCTCCTCCGACCACTCGTCTCCATCAGCCTTCTTGTCTGCTTCATCTTTCTCTTACCTCATTCCTCACCCTCTTTCTCACTTCTACTTCTTCCTGCATCATTTTTCTCTCCACGTCCTTCCTCTTCGTCTCTTTCCCCTCTTTAACTGTCCATCCTTCATTCTTTGTCTCCTTTTTTTGTCACCAACCCTATTTATATCTCCCCCTCTTGTATCCTTTCAGTTTCCCATGTTTTTTTGTCTCCCTGCTTTTCTGAACCTTGTTTTTATCTTTCCATGTCTCCTTCTCCCTTCATCCTTCTCTTTTTTTTCTGAACCACCCTCCCTTGTTCCTTGTTCTTCTCTCTCTCTCTCTCCCTCTGCTGTCTCTTTTTCCATCTGTCAGTCAGCTCTTGAACAGAGTTGCTGACGCTGTCTGTCTGCTTGCTATTCTTGCATGACCCCCACATTCTCCCGCCCTCTGTTTATTTTACCAGAATCCATCATACAGCCTGTTTCGCGCCGGCTTCCTTCGTCTCTTAACTAAAAAAAAATCCTCTATATGGTACCTGGAAGTGCGGCTTTAGGCTCGTACCACCGCAGAACTATTTACAGCACCGTAAAGGACATTTTTAGAACGAAGCTCTTTGCAGAACCGAGTCAGATGGTTCTCTGAGCTTTGTGGTGACATAAAGAACCATTGAAGACTGCATGAAATGTTTCCAATCAGCAGAATTGAGGTTTTACTTTCAGACCCACATAGGGTCATTATTGTGTTTGACCAGGTGTCGTTTTTATATGAAACATATCGTCTGGATTTTTGAAACAGTTTGGTTCCATATGACTCAAGAAATTTACAAGAATTTCCTCTCTGCGTCCTAAGTGTATATTGGACGTTTCCACCCTAAAATCTTGTTCAGACTGAATTTGGATCTGAATGAAAACCATTCATTTCAATAGCAGCGCAGCATTGGCACCAAAGCAGAGGGCAAACAAAGGCAGGGTCGTCCGCAATGTCACATCCAGGGATCGACATATTTCTGGTGGATCACTTTGCAACATGAACACCATATTTTTTTGTTTACCTCGTGATCGATAGGACAAAATACAAAATTCTTGCCGACTCGATAACTGTCCAGAGTTGAGAAATACTTAATGAGAAACCAAAGTGTTTTGGTGTCTGCTATTTAAATAATTTATTAATTCCTTAATATGCATCAAATGTTAAAAATAACTGTCACTTTATTGCATAAAATCACTGCTGGCTTCATTTTGAAGAAATTTAACAACCTACAAGAGCAGGTAGTTGGTGATTGCAGCTCCCTCATGTCACCGTCTCTGAAACTACAGCGACCACAAAACGTGCAGAAAACGTGAAAGGCCCTACGGTATCTAGGGCCAGTGTTTAATTTGTCCATTCTGGACCTGCAGCATATGTAGAAATAAAAAGGCTCATTCTCTGTTAACAAAAACACAATGTTTCTTATTTTCAGGTGGTTATACACTAATGAAAACACAGTTATGTGTTTTATATTTCATCTCTGTAAATCAAACCCCCCTAAATCTGTCACGCTGGACCTTTAAAGTCTCCCTATACATGCTCTCCATTTAAATCACAGGCTCCTTTATACCATATTAGGACTTGAGATCGTCAGTAGGCAAAGCATTTACAGTAATTGGTCGTATTTAAAGTTGATTACACCCAGAAGTTGGAAAGTGAGAGGCAGTGTAACTGTTGCATGTTGAACTGTGCCAAATCCAGCTCTTTAGATTTTTTTATTTCTAAAGGAAGACACTGATTTCAAGGGAAGTGATTGTGTGGATGATTTTTTTTTTTTTGCCCTGGAGACTGACTGTACAACATTGTTCTCACGGAGCCGTAAGTCGGGCTTCTCAAATGACTTTCCCAGTCATGATGAGGCTGTCAGGACTGAGGGATTGCTGTCTGAACCTTTACCCGTCTCTTTGGGAGTCCTCCAAGGTTCTATGCTGGGCCCGGGAACATTTACCTCCACGACCATCCAGTAATATTGCAATCACACCTGGGATTTCCCCCATGTCCGACCTAATATTCCTGACACAGTTTAGACTGCTTAAGGACAAGAAGCTTACGAGACTTATATATTATTACTTATTAGACTTCAAATAATTTTAACAAGCTGTATAAGTGACATCAGTTAAACAATGAGGCTTCTCAGGTAGAGCAGTTACAGACACCACTTTATGTGTTAAACAAGGGTCACATGCAAGGTTTCAATTAAAGGTTACATCAGCTGACGCTGGTTCTCACAGCCAAGCAATGAATGCTTGAGTCCACATCATTGTCCACTCGCTCCCTCGCCCCTCAGAGGGTCAGCCTCGCTTAAAGGCCACTTGAATTTCACAGCAATGGGGATTTCCCCTCGAAAGAGAGGTGGACACGGTGTTTTTAAATCAAGATTACAACACAACAGTAAAACTCAACTGTACACAGTAACTTTGATCTGTTTGTCCAGGTGATATTGATCCCATTTTACCAACATCAACACCTAAAAATACTTTTATCTCCTTTCAGGGGAAAATGTTTTTCACAATTATCCCATATTTCTCTTGATTTATGACAAACTTGTACACACTGTACAGCTAAAATACATGGGACAGGTGATGCGTCACATAGGCTGGGAAGTCGTGGCTCCGCTGTGGTCATGCTGTGGCTGCCATGTTGCAGAGTAGTGTGCACAGGCTCTTTTAGGACAAACAAGTTGACAACAGAGGGCAAATTATTCAGTGTTTTTTTTGCCGAAAGAAAATATTAAACGTAAAAAAGGCTAATAATTATCAGACTCTGTGCTTTGGCTTAGAAATCCTGCACACTACATGCCCAACAATAGTCAGGCCTGTGGACATGAAGCTGGTGAACACGGTGGGGAATTCAGCTAAAGAGCCAAATGTTTTTCTCAGGAGTTCATGGAGAGCAAAAGACAACATTCTCAGCACCAGCTTTAAAAGGTGATGTCAGCATTGTATTTACAGCTTGTCCCGCCACCCCGAGAAGCCAAAAACATCAATCCACGCAGGTTTAGGAAGAGATTTAATAGATGATGACTTTCACAACAACAACATACTTTCCTCTCTCCCTCTGTCAGGTGTCTGAGACCTGTAGTGAGTTATGTTTATTGACACAGAATCTTCATTTTTGAATCACTGGCCAATATTCACAAAACAAAAGTCATCACTCTTTGAACAGGTGGTGAATCCGAACAAAGCAGTTCCCTTTTTGCTCTTTAAACAAACACTGTGAACACGCTGAGCATTCGCTCAGAGAGAGTCTCCAACACAAACTGTTCGAGCCTTCAGAGATCAGGGAATAAAACAATCCCTGTCTTGTTTCTGGGTGCAGGAAACAAACTTCTCTCCAATTTCAGCATTAGTGGGAACTTTGTCTTAATTTATCGCTCTGGCCTCGGTCCAAACCCAGCTCCCCGCTCCCGCTCCACCTTTCTTTGCTCCCTTTCTTCTCGTTCAGGAGGATGAATGTCTGCAGTTTAGGTCCAAAGACATTTAATTTTCCTCCGCAGCATGTGGAACGTATGTGTCGGCGTGCGCGTGTGCATGAGCGTGCCAAGTTTCCACAGAAACCTGCAGCTATGTTGTTCCAAGTACTTGATAACCCGGTGAGGTATTGTGGTAAGAATAGGTCACCCCCAACCCATATCTCCTCCTCCTCCCCTTCCTCCTCTTCCTCCTACTCCTCCTCTCTCATTTTCTCTTCCTCATCCAGTCTTTTTTTCTCCTCCACTGTCTTCTCATTCTTGCTTGTCCTCCGTCTTTTCCACTCTTCTTTTTTCCGTCTTTAATATCTGCCCTCGTCTCTGTCATCATCTCATCTCCTTGACCTCTCTCTCGCTCTCTCTCTCTCTCGCTCTCTCTCTCTTTCTCTCTCCCACTGTGTCTCTGTCTGTGTCTCTCTGTCATCATCATTACAGGGTTGATTACCTGTCATTATGGCTCATTAGGGGCCTATCAGCATGGCGGCAGGCAGAGGGGAGGAAGGGGTGCGGGAGTAAGCGCGAAGGGGAGGGTGGGAGGATACCTGTCAACACACCCTCACCCCCCCGCCCCACTCACATAAAGAGTGTGTGTGTGTGTGTGTGTGTGTGTGTGTGTGTGTGTGTGTGTGTGTGTGTGTGTGTGTGTGTGTGTGTGTGTGTGTGTGTGTGTGTGTGTGTGTGTGTGTGTGTGTGTGTGTGTGTGTGTGCAAGATCCGAGATGTCCAGACCAGATATCTCAGCCATCTCGGAAACGAGAGAAGGAGAGAGAGTGACAAAAGACGTGTTTCTCATCCCCACACTGACTTTTATTACCTGTGTGTGTGTGTGTGCGTTTATTTATATATCTGTGTGTGTGTGTGTGATTCAGTGTTTTATTATTCCGTTGCTCTTTTCTAAATGTCAGGAACATCGTTAAAGCCTCAACATTTAAGGTCAATGATTGTTCATTAAATCTTTTCTGCCTCCTCCTCCTCGCCTCTCATCCCCTCTGTCTCATCAATCCCTCCTTTCCTTTCCTTTCCTCTCCTCCCCATCCTGTCTTCCCTCACCTGTCCTCCTTCTCCTGTCCCTTGTTTTCCACCTTTTTATCCTCCCTTACCTCCTCTCTCCTGCCAGGTTTGAAATCGTGGAATATATGATGTAATAAAAAGAAATAAAAAGAAAGAAAGGTTCCCTGCTGCTGTTTTTAATTCATTCAAAACGTTTTATCCGAATAAAACTCAACAAAACAAGACAAAGTGTCATCATGAAGACATTCACACAGCTGGTTCTCACTCCTCCTGTCTCCTCAGGGCTGGGAGGAGAGCTGCGATGCCGCCGTGTCCCACCTCCTACGGACCTGCCTGTCACGGAGCCCCAAGGACCAGGCCACATCCCTGGCCCAGGCCGGAGGCTCCGTGCTGGGGCTCCCCCGGGACACAGCCCGCCTCAAGAAGCACATCACCCTGCTGTGCGATCGCATCGGCAAGGGCGGCCGCCTCACCCTGGCCTCCGAGGCCAACGTCCAGGTCCCCATCCAGGTCCAGAACCTGGCCGCTCCTGGTGAGTCAGTGAAGGAGTGAAATGTATATTCATGAAGTTGTGCCAAGCTGCATACAAATTGTAGGTGTTGAGGATTAACGAGAAGTGTGTAGTTACCACGGTCGCTTTATGTTGTAGTTGACAACAGTGTGAAATTACAGGTGATTCACGTCCCCCACGGCCCGGGGAGCAGTTTCACATCAGCTCACATTGCAACAGTCCATTTAGCTCACAGCGTTATTTTAGTGACTTTCCAGTCTTTTTTTGGACTTCCTTCTAGTTTAAATGACTTACTCCCACCAAAAACAACAACAGCACATGTCATTTGGTCAGATATTTGCATTTTTTCCTGACAATCAACCTCTTGCGGTCATTCAAAAAAGCGAAGGAGGACGTATGGTGACGTTGCATCGCAACAATCATTGTTGTAGCAAAATGAGGTCGAGCTCGTGATCGGGTGTCAAAAAGATTTGACTTTGACACCAGAGACCGCAGAAATCACACCCTGCTGCTTTTAACCACGATTACTATCTTTAGTTGACAGTAAGATACTTTTATTTTGTAGGAGCAGATCCCATAAACACTCCTATGAGCTGCTCTTGTCATGATAATGTGTGTTATTTGGTGGAAAACTTATTTTGTAGCTTAGGCATGCAGACGTTTGGTTCTTACCCATCAGAGTGTTTCAGAAACTGATGAGATGATTAAAACTAAATAACGTCACGGTGTAAGTGGAGACTCAGACATCCACCTTTTCAAATATAATTATATCATTACAGTGTGTGTGCAATCCCTTCATTTTAAAATCTTTCTAAATTTATAAAACGTTCATTTTTATAATGTCATCGTACGCAACAGCCAAAAAAAGGTGTGGTGGAGTGAAATGAATGTGTTGCATTTAAAGCTGTGTGTGTGTGTGTGTGTGTGTGTGTGTGTGTGTGTGTGTGTGTGTGTGTGTGTGTGTGTGTGTGTGTGTGTGTGTGTGTGTGTGTGTGTGTGTGTGTGTGTGTGTGTGTGTGTGTGTGTTAGGGTTCACCAGGCAAAAACATGAAGCCTATTCATACCTCACTTTACAGTCAACACACACATTTTAAATGCATCCGTACACACACACACACACACACACACACACACACATATGCAAATAAACACTGCAAACAAGTACAAACTACACACTCATATAAAAGCATGAATACCGGCACATAGAGTGTGTGTCAGGTACACACACTCGTAAAATCATACACACACACTTTGCAAACACACACACACACACCTTATGGATCATTAAGTCTTGGCTGAAGTTTATAGAAGTCTTTCTGACAAGATCATCAATTACAGCGTGTCTCCTCTCCTTCCCTCCTTCTCTCCTTCCCTTCTTCTCTTCTTCCCTCCTCCTCTCCTCCTCTCCTTCCCTCCTTCTCTCCTTCCCTCCTTCTCTCCCTCCCTCCTTTCCTCCTTCTCTCCTTCCCTCCTTCCCTCCTTCCTGCTTTCATTCATGCCTCCTTTCCCTCGTCTCACCTTTTCTGTGAATTTCATTTCTGTCTAATTGTGTTGTCGCTGTGCAAAACACTTTATAGAAGTTACACTCGTGCACATCAATTCACTGAACATACAAAAACTGCAGTTCCTCTAACGTCCACTTGAGGCTGGTTCCAGAAGTGAGTCAGTCTCCATAAGTCCCCATGTTTCACAGCAGAAATAAACATGTTTACAGCCTGGTACAAAAAACAGTTTTGGTCTCTGTAGCTAATTTCCCCGTTCATGACAACTGTACTGAGGGTGAATTTATATACAACTCACCTGTTCACATTATATTAAGGCTTAAAGTTATGCAGGGTTAAGAGCGTGGATGCTTGGATTGACAGGTGTGTGTGTGTGTGTGTGTGTGTGTGTGTTGTCTGTGTGTGTGTGTGTGTGTGTATGTGTCTTGTCTGTGTGTGTGTGTGAGAGAGAGTGAAGAGTGGGTCTATAAAACTTTACGAGCTTGTTTAAAAGTCATTATAGTGATTACAGTAATTCTGCACAAAGCTCAGTGAAACAGAACTGAATCAATTAATTTACTGTGTGTGTGTGTGTGTGTGTGTGTGTGTGTGTGTGTGTGTGTGTGTGTGTGTGTGTGTGTGTGTGTGTGTCTAGTGTGTTTGTGTTTATGTTTCCTTGTCATGCGGTCTCCCCTCTCTCCTTTGGTCTGCTGCCAAAATTCACACACACACACACACACACACAGCGCTGCAGTAAACAGTCGTGTGTTAGCCGCTTCAGATGTTGCTTTTTCACCCACCCGTAAACATGTACACTTGTTTACATTTCCAACAACACCGGCGGCAACCGTTTCCCTTCAAAACCACAGACACACACACACACACACACACACACACACACACACATGCACCCGCACACACCCACACAGAGGGATACCACACAACAGGCCCCGTTTCATTGGTTCACAGTGTGTGTGTGTGTGTGTGTATGTCTGTGTGTTAATTTGTTTATGTGACAGTTTTCTGGATATAAAAACTTCACACACACACACACACACACACCCTGAGACTTTACCGCTGTCTTTGTTAGAGGATGGCGTCACCTCTGTCTGTGAGAGGAGCAGGTTGTTAATGCACAGACAGACGAAAGGAAAACTTCTTTAATATTTCCTTTTCATGAAAGATTCAACCTCAAATTAGTTTGTGTTAAAAACATTTAAACATTAAATTAAACATTTAGCAGATCAATCCTCTTTGGAATAAACATGACAGGGCATGATGGGTAATAAAGTAGTCCAGGTTAATTGTAATATTATTTATTAATATCTAAATTATTTGGTACTATTTGTTGTTTTTTACTGACTTGATGAATTGAGACAACAAATCTAAACAAAGCTTCTGCAGTTATAGTTTATCAGTTGTTCTGTTAATGTTCTGTATTGAATATAATGTAAAAATCATAAAGGTTAAATTCCACCGGGCGTGGATGTGGATCTGCTTCACCGTTTTACTTTTGATGGATGACATAAGCAGCCCGAGTCAATCTGCACAGAGCAGCTCCAGCCGCCCGGATGTCAGATGCATACACGGCATAAAGAATAAGGTTGATTTTCAAAATAAAGCACGCTGTGGAAACCTCCAATGAACAATGAAACTGCAGAGCATGTAAACAAGTAGCGAGTTAAACAGGCGAAACGCTTCAGAAACGCTGCGGCTGAGATTTGAAGTCGCGTAGAGAACGGTGCCGTGGTCAGGGGCCCGTGACGAAAACTTCTCCGACGCGCTCACGTTGACTGCTGACTCGTCTTTGCTTCAGAACGTTGAAGACGGAGCAAGTTGAAGAAACTTAGAACCAGTTTTCGCTTCCAGTTATAAATCTAGAAAGCAGTGATACTCCTTCAGTTTGGTGTTTTGCTCTTTACTCAAAGGCCTGTTTCCCTGCTGCGTTGCATTCTGGCCTCTAATGTGTTTGTCTGTTGATGTTCGGTACGAGTTGGCAGCTGTGCGGAGAATCCGGCTCTTTGATTTGGACAGCAGAATCTTTAGCCGGCTCACATTACATCATCTGCAGAGGCAGAGGAAACGCACAAACGGAGCAGATGGAGCCCGAAATGCAAAACATATTGTATCACCAGTTTCTGTTTTGAATAACAACTAAGTTTCTTTTTAATTGAGCCAAAGGATTATTAGTGAATGTCAATAAATTGTGATGATATCTTAGATATTAACATATCACAGCTGTTTTCATCAGTAAGAGATAATCAGATCCAGGTTACGTGTACAGTGGATGATCACTCCCTCTGTCTCTCTCTCTCTCTCCATCAGCTGACCCTCTGTCTCACCCTGATGACATAATTCAGAACAACTGCCTTCAACAGCTGCACTCTGTACACACACACACACACACACACACACACCTGGTGAAATCGGGAGTGTTTATCACATGTATCATTAGTCAGCGTGCTGTCAGCATAGCTTTGAACTGACCTCGGGAGGTTTGTGTATTGAAGTCTTCTTCCACCCACACGTATTAACACACACACACACACACACATACACACACACACACACACACACACTTTATCTCTCTGAATGTTTTTTTGCAGCAGCAGCAGCAGTGAGCAAAACTTTTGGCATCACGTCTCCATTTCTGCTCTAACTGTTGTTTCCTCCTCCGGTTTGTCCTGCCATTAATCTTCAGTGATTGTGTGATTTCATTCTTTGATCAGTCTCCGGTCTGTTGTTTGTCGTCTTCCATGGTTCTTCTTCTCGATGTTGTATCATGTGTAGAATTTTCTGATTTCCTCTTCTCTTCTTTTCTACTAATGGAGTCCAACAAGTTCACTTATGTTCACGGTCCAAAAGCAAGCACACACACACACACACATATCCTGCTATCCACACAGCCCTATAGTGTGTGTGTGTGTGTGTGTGTGTGTGTGTGTGTGTGTGTGTGTGTGTGTGTGTGTGTGTGTGTGTGTGTGTGTGTGTGTGTGTGTGTGTGTGTGTGTGTGTGTGTGTGTGTGTGTGTGTGTGTGTGTGTGTGTGTGTGTGTGTGTGTGTGTGTGTCTGTGTGTGTCTGTGTGTGTGTTGCAGTTATTTTCACAGTGTTCCACTGGTAGCTGTGGTTTGGGGCCTGCATCTATTTTAGACCTAAAGAGAGGGGAGAAGATGGGCTGTGTTTGTGTGCATGAGTGTGTGTGTGTGCACACATGTATTTATGTGTGTGTGGGGATGTGTAAGTTCAGAGGACGCAGAGCAAAGGAAAATACATGTAGTATATGTAAGTGTAGGTCATGTCTTGTGTGTAATCCTGACCAGCTGTCTTTGTTCTGTCTCTGTGGTGTTTCCAAATTGAAGAGTTCTCCTCCAGAACGCTATATATAAAACAGCAGAGCTCTATTTTGGAAAGAATCAATCAGTACCTGCAGTTCATCGTTCAATAAATCTAAGTTAGAGGATTGTTGTTGTTTTTTTTCAGCCCAGGACACTTCTTTACATTCCTAAACTAAAAGAATTATTTAAAATTTTGTGCCTGGCATCGTCTTCTAAAATGCATTTTTGTCTTTTTAGTCACTACAATAATGGCAGAGGTTTCTTTTTACAGTGTTCAATACATATACAACTTCTGTAATGTGTATGTGTGTGTGTGTGCCTTTTGTGGTACTGAGAAGCGGTTTGCAGGTTTAGACAGAAGAGATCAGGTGTCTGATTCATAAACACATGCACACCCATTTTTACATTTTAAAGGAATCACACTTCCCGGTTTTTGATGTGTGTTTTCAAAAGCATGCGAGTGTGCAAATGTGTCGGCCTAACATACCGTGTGTGTGTGTGTGTTATGTGTGCATACGGAGATGTGTACGTTGAGGGGGGATTGAAATAGCGTAAAGCCCACAGCCAAATTGCTGGTAACCACAGCAGCACAGTGTCACCCCCATCTTCATAACCGCAGCCCAGAATAAAGCAGGAATGCGCTGGTGCCTCCACGCTGCAGACCAAGACAGAGCTGTCTATTGGAAGCAGCTTCACCCCTCAACCAAAGCTGTCCAGAGCTGTTCCAAAAGTGGCCCGAAGAGCCCCCAAACTGTCACGGACCAGCCCAAATGGTCCCACAATGTTCCAAGCTGTCACAAAATTACTTTAACTTTCTTCATGCTTTGCTCGAATTGTCGTAGACTGATCCAAACCGACCCCATCTATGTACAAATTGGACCACAAATGTCCAAAATGTCTCGAACTGTTACACAACTGTCCCAGACTGTCTCCGGCTATATCTAAACTGTGCTGATCTTTAAAGTGCTGCAGAATGTAACAAAACGACTTGAACTTCCTTAAAGCTATCCTCAAACTGTCGTGGACTGATCCAAACCATCCCCATCTATGTACAAATTGGACCACAAATGTCCAAAATGTCTCAAACTGTTACACAACTGTCCCAGACTGTCTCCAGCTATATCTAAACTGTGCTGATCTCTAAAGTGCCCCAAAATATAACTACCTCGAACTAACAACATCTAAACTGTCTGCAAACATCTGCAGATCAGATCAACATGTCCTAAAACAACTTAAAGTAGAAATTTCTAGACAGTAACTGCACAAAACATTTAACAGTCTGGGTCACAATCTTCCCTTGTCAAAAGTGTTTTCAGTTTCTGAAACCTCCCAAAGCTCCCCAGCAGTGTTGTTGAATGTATTTGTCTTTGCCTTAGTAACATCCATGAAAGTTTAGACTGAGTTTTCTTCACCACATTGAGCAAACACACACACACACACACCCAACAAATGGCAAACCACAGTAACATCACTGTCAGTCGTCCGTTCTCCTCATTGTCTCCAAACTGACCTAAACGGTTCCCAGTTCTGCTGACTGGGCCTAAATTTGAAGGGTTTTCTTAAGATCCGGGAGGTAGTACAGACATCCATTCTGTAATAATAGAAACTAGAGGCTGTCTGCCATGTTTTACATCCCTGTTTCTGTACTGGAAAAATATTATGACTGCACCATTCCGACAGCGACTAGAAGCATGGCTGCTGCTGTTTTCCTGAGTGAGAATGTAACACTTTTGGAGAGTTTGACACATTTCTGTTGGTTTTTAGTTGGAAAGCGTTTGTGAACCATTTTTAAGAGAATTCTATGGCAGTTTAGGAAATGGTCCAGCACCGTTTTGGGATCACCTAACGAGTAACTTAATCAGGGTTTTGCTGCAACCTCTGGTTGAAAGGTTCAAGTCTGCTGCACCTCTGACCACACCCAGCATCACTGACGACCACACCCTGTAGTACATCACTGCGTCTAAGGATGGAAGCTGCCATAGACTGACTAGTTACACTGCAATAAACATTAGATCATGGTTAGATCCTCGAAGTCCTTTGTGATTTATTCTTGAAAGGGCCAAGACACTATTCTGTTAGCTGACTACCAGTTTGTCCAATGAAACATAAAATTATTACGTAAAATGCCTCAGAATCTTACATTTAACATTAGTAGATATGCTATGTTCTTGCATTCCTGTTCGTTGCTAGTCCTCTTTATAAAATTGGGCCTGGAATGTCCTTGAAAAGTCCATGAATGCACACAATGCATGTTAAAGAAGGTGTTGGAACCCTGTTATATATATACTGGTCTTTCACAACTTATACTTTTGCTATACCATTACTACACCAACTACTTATAGCTCTACTTTAAACGCCTCAACTGCTATTGCTATTTCTACCATTACTGTTACAAATACCACAAACTGTATAATCACAGTGTCATCTTCCACTCCGCTGCTTCTCCGGAGAGTTGAAGTGTTTTAAGTGTGATGCGGTGGAGTATCAGGTCTAAACCTCAGGGTTGTCTAAAACTGATAACGGGACCAGCGCGACAAATATAGACCTGACCACGACCAAGAGAAACACAGATACACACCACAGCTCCGAGCAGGCGGTACTACACCTACTATTTACAGAGAGAGAGATGGAGAGGGAGGAATGTGTGAGAGGTCAGCGGTAAGAGACGTTCTGTATGTGTGTGTGTGTGATTTTGTTTCAGAGTAACTTGCTCCAGAGGTGGGCTATTTCCTCACCTGATGTTGATGTAAGACTGAGGTTAAAACACACACACACACTGACCCACACATTCCCCGTGAAATTGTAAGACAGCGTAAAAAAAAAAAAAAAAGACTCGCCTTAGAAAAACACCTGCCCAATTAAGAGCGGAGCATATCCCATTTCAAACAACTGTGTGTGAGTGTGAGTGTGTGTGTGAGTGTGTGTGTGTGTGTGTGTGTGTGTGTGTGTGTGTGTGTGAGTGTGTGTGAGTGTGTGTGTGAAGCCACAGGCTGTGCTCTCACCAAAGAGAACAAGATTGGCTTTAGAAAAGGCCAGGATAAATATTAGAGAGGGCTTAGGGTAATCTGTGCACACACACACACACACACACACACACAGGCATAGACACAGTGGGGGAGATGGAGACACACACACATACACACACATTCTCAGACACCTTAAGGTAGACATGATGGCAGACACACACATGCACCCTTAGTCACGTACACGCACAAACACAGTGTGTGATGTGTGTAGTGCATGTTCAGTGAAAGCACCGTGAAACTGGACACAATCATCGCGGAGGAGAGGAAATTAAGAGAAAGGGAGGGTGAAAGAAGAAGGGATGGAGAGAAGAACGTGAGAGGAGGAGAGGTGGATGAGGAGTAGTTGGAGCATGAAAAGGGAAGGGGGGAAGAAGAGGATACAGATGATGGAAAAGGGGGATAAGGAGCAGACAGGGGAGGAGAAGAGAAAGAGGAAGAGAAGACAAAGAGGGGAGGAGAGGAATGAGAAAGGGGGATGAAGAGGAGACAGACAGAGAGGGGAGGAGAGGAATGAGGAAGGGGGGATGAGGAGGAGACAGAGAGGTGGGACGCAGGAGAGACAAGGCGTCCAATTCATCGGCCTCAGGAGCTCCCTAAATCCGGACTGATCCATGGGATTCTAGCAGGGATTTCGTCACACACATACAATCACACACGCACACACACATGCAAGCACACACACACACACACACACGCACTTGCAAACCACATGTTCAACACTTATTTCATGCTGCATTTCTTCTAGATTTATTAAACTACACTTAGAAAAAACAAATGTCCATTTCAGACAATTACAACACAGTTATACAACTTTATTGGTCATAATAATGGAGAATTATAAACAAGAAATACAACATACGAGTTCTACTGATCTTTAAATGTCTTTACAATTGGCACAAGAAAGAAAATAAGATTACAGAACTAAAATAACATAAAATTTAATCGTATTGCATCCAAACTCGAGAATCAAACTTGGAACAGTTAAAGCTTGTTCCCCTTCCCAGGATGTTAAATACAAATGTTTGGCGTTTTTGTCCTGTGTGAAACTAAAAGTCAGCGTTGACTTATTTAAAGTGTTACTCACATAACATACTTATCATGATCATGATATTTTCCTGAACCTAACCGGGTAGTTTTGTTGCTCAAACCCAAACCAAACTCGTTTGAGAACATTAACACGTTGGGGCATCACACGAGTTACCCTTTGGCGTCGAGGGTCGTGAAGCAGCGTGGGTGGCTCATACCGTGAGAGAAAATTTGTCTGATGAGTTGAGTCAATGCTGGGAAATAAGGCAGTGACGTGTCGAAGAGCTGATTTTCATCAACCCATAGAAACATACTTCAAGACACCTCTGGTGTTCAGGCTTAGAGGAAGCAGCTATAAGAGCTAGATGTCCACGTGGTCATAAATTTAAAGTTGCAAAACATGCAAAACATTACAAATATGCAGAATCAGAAAGTATACATACGGCTTCACTGTACACACAAAAGTATTAAGGAGTTTAAGTCAAGTTTGACATTTCAAATCTGTTAGTAAAACTTGTTTTTTTTTTGGGTGGGGAATGAAAAATTTCAGGATGGCTCCTGGCCAGGAAATTAAGCTCTTCCTCCTTTTTAGTGAAGCTTGGCCATCTGTTGTCACACCGAGCAGATGTGTACATTTGTAGAGCTTCTATACCAACTGTCTGACATATCCTCTATACGTGTCATCCAGGAGGTGTTGAGCCCATTGCGGAGGTCGCTGACGGTGACGGGGAGGAGCTGGAACTTCCACAGGAAGTGACCAAACTCATCAAGAAGAAACAGCCGTCTAAGAAAGTCAAGAAAGGTAGGAGCACAAACTCCTCTATTAATCCTCACCGTCTGCTGCGCTGTCATCTTTTCTTCCCTTCCTTTGTGTCTTTATTTGGAGCTATCCTCCAGCTCTGACAGCTCTGGTTTGTCAGCTCTGCTTCACCTTGTCACACTTCCAACCGACCCGTGTCAAAATACATCACTCCGGCGGTACATTCGTAGCATTGCTCCCAGCTTGCCACTAAATCCTGACCAGAGCCCTGACACTGATATCTGTTCACTGTCTGTCACACCGTTGTAATCCACCTCTATTTTCCCTCACGGCATAGTGCTCTCCCTCATCTGTTATTCGTACATACCACTTTGACTGCCATTGGCTCGGGGTCTGCAGAATCAGCATGGTTTGGATTCTAGTCTGTGCCAAAAGATGAAATCAAAGAATACATGTGGTTCTGCAGATGCAGCATTAATGTTCACAGAGTTCCTCCCGCCCTACTATCCTGCACTCTTTTTGTTGCCGTGACTTCTGTCTATACGGGTGAAGTCTCGCCAAATCCAAGCCGATCACCAAATGGCACCAACTCAAAATGTTCCTATGTTCCTACTGAACCACTAAGATCAAGATCATTACACCTTCTAACACCTTTCCTCAGCAATTATGGCACTACCCTGCTCACCAAACAGTGCACTGCTCTTTACTGTTGCTAAAATGCTGGAGTTTATATGTATTTTGTCACCAAGAGAACACCTGTGCCTTGTGGTATCTTGTGTTACTGCAAGAACATGGGAAGCCAACCGTTTAGCAGGGTCTGTATTTACCCACAGTGAGTGTGTTCTTGTCCTATTGGGCTTAATTAAGCTTGTTTGTGAGTTTCAAGACCCAATCTAAAGGTGGGGTGATTCCTTATGCCGATGATGTTGTTCTGTTCGTGTGTGTTTGATGCCTCTCCATGGTCTGAGGCCATCGTCCACAGGGTGCCAGAAGTCACCTTCAGAGACGTGGTGAGGTCATCAGACATCTGGTTGCATCTCGGAGTGTTTTCACTCCTCCATTACACTGAAAGTAGATGTGGTTTGGGCGTCTGGTCAAGATGCCTCCCGGGCACTTTCCCTGTTGAGGTATGCTGGGTGTTCCCAACTGGGAGGGCGAACCCAGAAAACCCTGGAAAGATTACATAGATTTACCCCCAGGAAGCTGAAGAATGTGACTAGAGTAAGCATGCCAGCCTCTGTGCGGAGGCCAGACAAGCATGGGAAAGGTGTTTACTTGTCTTACAGTACAAGACGTACAGCAAGCCTGTAATAACCACGAATCAGAGGCTTCACGTGTTTGTTCCTAGTTCTGTCACTACACTTCATAATCCATGATACTATCTGAGACATTTTCCCTGCTGTCCTGTCTGCTTCTGTTTGTTGTCATAGCCATAATCACAGTACAACGTCCTCTTTGTTATCACACTGTGTTATTGCTACAGACAATGTCTTCCGGTGTGGTAAGAGGAGAGCTGGGAGTGTGTGTCCGCCGCTGGCCGCTGGCCTACTGTTGCCAGGTCTACACTCACTGTTTTTTTTCTGTTTGGAGAGTTGGACCACGCTCTCATCCTCCACTCCGAGCCTGTGGTCTCTCGTTCTCACTCGTTTTTCTTTTCTTTTTTTTTCATCATCATCCATCTGGTTCTGGTCAGAGGTCGTTCCCTCTTACTGTCTGTCTGATAGAGACAGAAGAGGATTCTATTTATTTCCCAAATCAACCTAATCAAGCGGCTCGACACCGTGATATTTTTCACTTTCTTCCCTCCTGTCCCGGCTTGTTCTTGTTATCCCATTTACTTATTAACCTGATTTACTTATTACTTTCTTACAACAATATATCAAAGACCTACACACACATTCAACAAACACAAATTTTTTCCTGGCCCTGTCGCTCACACACACACACACACACACACACACACACACACACACACACACACACACACACCAGTTTCCTGCCAGAAAAGGGCTTCTGGTTTGCATTGTGGACAAATCCGTGTTTTATGACAGTTTGTCTTTCCTAAACTGGGGCAGATAGATCCGCTTTGATGGGCTCTACTTTTGTTAGTGTGTGTGTGTGTGTGTGTGTGTGTGTGTGTGTGTGTGTGTGTGTGTGTGTGTGTGTGTGTGTGTGCGTGTGTGTGCGCGCGTGTGTGTGCGCGCGTGTGTGTGCGCGCGTGTGCGTGTGCACACTTGTGGTTAATCCACTCAGGCGTCACCACTAATGAGAAGGGGAGGTGTGTGAGACACAGAGAGGGCGACACAGGGATCATTAGATACACACACGTATACATATACATTCATACACACACATACACAGACACACACACTGCCAGTGTCAGATGTGACAGTGTGTATTTTCTGAACTGAGAAACACACACACACACAAACATGAATATGAATCCTGTAGAAAGTCCTGAAGTTCACCACAGATTTGAGTGAAACAAATCAAACTACCTGTTACTTAATTTTAAAGTAAACTTACTTAAAGTAAATTATTCTATTAATTTCATTTAGTTATTTATTTTCCCTCAGTGATTGGAAACAGAAACCAGGAAACATTCAGTGTTTGTTCTTGATAAATGACCAAAGCGAATAATAAGTTTTATTTCCTGTGAGTCGTGTTGTTTTCTGTCATGAGCGTGATCTTTCTTCATCGTTCTTCACTTTTTCATCTATGTTGTTTGGGGCGTTTCATTCCTTTCCCGCTCTTGCTGCCACAAAAAAAGATTTTCCTGTCATTTTCTTCCTGTTTAATGCCACAGTCGAGCAAATGTTCAGTGATCTGTCTGCGTTAATATGACAACTGGAATGTGAAACTCACTCGATCACTTCGCAGCTGAATGCCAGCACATTGCGGATCGCTGCATCTGATTTGTGGTATTGATTGTACATGTGTTAATCATCCATGTATAAATTAAATGAGCTATTGTTTGAAATGTTCCAGATAAAAACAATTTAAATTGACAAAGAAACTGTATTTGATCTATTTAATCAGGTATCATTACTGTATTCAACTCTGAAACATCAGTTTTATATCATTCGGTCTCTTTGATCTGAGTACAAATAACATACAAATGACACTGTGTGAAATTCATATGTTGAGACCCCCTGAGACCTTCCCGTCAACTTCTCTGGCGCCTTTTGCGTGTCATTTAACAACATCAGGAAGTCCACATTTTAGTTTTGATCGTGCAACACGGTTAAAAATGTGGAACAGTTGCAGACAAGTTAGGTTTAGATTTTAAAACTAAGTTAAGTTACGAAAAGATAGAGTCTCTTGTTCGGTATTCCTCGTCACCTCACAGAAATGAAAAGGTTGTGTTATTCCACAGTTGTGTCATGGTGAGGTGGGCGAGCCTGTAAGATTCTACACATGTCACCATTAAAGTTAAACACAAATACAAAGGTGCAGCACTTTACTTATCCGATTTAATAATGTTTCACTTGTGTCTCTTTCACTTACAAACACACACATCCCATACCTTTCTGTTCCACCCTCAAGACATGATTTAAAAAAGCAAAAGGAAAATGATCCCTAATTAGTATTGTTTGTCATGGAAACCTCCAGAGCAAGTCTGTGGTTTGTTCTTAAAACGAGAGGAAGGAGGGACGGACGGAGGCGGGTTGGGGTTGGGGTTTTGAGAGGGGGGGAGGCAGCATCGTGTCCAGACTTGTCCTGCAGCCACCGCTCGTCGTCCTCAGACAGAAAACAAGAAACGGCGGTAACTTTTGAAGCCTGCGAATATAATAATGTGGTTTAAAGCCGGCAGTGAAATTCTCCTTTCACACCCGGAGCATCTCTGTATCGCTCGAGGACACTTCAGCTTCAGAGGACGGTTCCCGGACTAATCGCTGGACTTAGAAGACAGCAGTAAACATCACATAAATCATCATGATCTGCTTCAATTTACTCCACATTACCCTGCAGTTTGTAATAAAACCAGTCTGTGCTTTTATGTTTTACATTAAATTCACCTTTTCTACATAGTTGAGTAATCAGGGAGTTGGTGGTTCTTCTCCTGCCTCATCCTACCAGAAGGTCATCTGCTCTTGAGCAAGACATTAAAGTAACAGCTTGCTTAAGCAGGAATACAGACCAAAACCAGCCCTGCCTTAAACCAGTATAACAGGTTTGATGTGAGACAATAAAACACAATCCAGAAATTACAGCTGGAGTCACAGAAACGTGTTTAAATGTTTATAAGACACCACGACACTGCACAGGCGTTTGCAATAGTCGAGATTTTACAACCAACAAACGCAGCAGCTATTTTATCTTTGCTCCAGACGATGGCGAGATCACAGTGGAAACATGGCTTTCATTTTCACAAAGTAATCCAGCAGGAATGTGCACTTGCATGCAAAACCGTCGCAGCAGAAGTTGAGCCAGGTTTTTTTTTTTTTTTGGTGGCCGACACATTGGCATCACCTCCCCTACACCGACAGGCTGACTCCATTAAAACGTAATAACGAAGGCTGCAGGAGAAGTCGGCCTGAAGACCCTGCTCCGACATCCTCATTGTATTTTGATAATGATGATAGCTATGCCACTTTTGATGCCGCATTAGCCAAAAACAATTGCATGTTCCAGTGCTCCGTGACAGATAGAGATGTATAAAGTACTGGAGTAAAGGAGTGGAGTAGTACAAGTGGTATATCAAAAAATTGACCTGAGTAGAAGTTGAAGTGTTCTTTAAACACCATACTTAAGTAAAAGTACTAAAGTATTCAAAATAATTTGTACTTAAGTATTGCAAGTAGAAGTATGTCAAAAATTGCTACTCAAGTAATGAAAGTAAAAGTACAAGTACTGTTGTTTATATTATTTCAAATATTTATTAAGGCACAACTTCTAATGTTACAGTGTTACAATGTTCATGGTAGAGTTCTGTGATTTCCAATGGTCTGTGAATGCGTCTGAATGAATGCGAGAGCGAGGGGGCGGGGCAGCAGGTGAGAGAGCGCACCTGGGTGAGTCAGGTGTATGACGTACGGCGCACGAGCGAGGTTGATGTGAGACCGGGACTGTTCAGTTGGTTTTTTGGCGTGGTTCCGGCCGACAGTCACCGAGTCCTGGAACCAAACCGTTCAGCAATAAATGCAGTTTGTTCAATATCGCCTCGTCATTCATCACGTGTCCGGCTGGACGCTACAATAGTAACGAGTAACGACTCATGAAAAATGTATCCGAGTAAAAGTATTAAATTCATCAAAAATATGTAGTGCAGTGAAAGTGGAAGTTGGGGAAAAAAATAATACTCCAAAAAAGTACAGATACTGCATTTTAGTACTTAAGTACAGTACTTAAGTAGTTCCACTTCGTTACTATACATCTCTGGTGACAGAGGAACTCTATCCATGCTGCGCACCCTGGTCACGATGGTGCATTCGTGACTCTCTGGTCATAGACGCACACCAGTCTGTTTCTGTTTAATAGTGGCAAAATGCCAAAATGTTGTGGGCAGCTCATAACTCCCATAAAAAAACATGGAACAAGGTGGTGGAGAACAAATCAGATCAAAGTTCTTATTTTTTTTTAGACAAAGACATAAACCTTCTGCCTACCTGTCTGTGACTTTAAAGTAATTGGGCGCCTTGCAAACCACACACACACACACGCGCACACACACACACACACACACACACACACACACACACACACACACACACACACACACACACACACACACACACACACACACACACACACACACACAGACCTTTCTGTTAGAGTGCATGGCAGCCAGAAAGCACATTTGGTCGACTTGAAAGGCATCAAAAGGCATCTGAGAGTGGGATACAGAGAGAGAGAGAGAGAGAGAGAGAGAGAGAGACAGAGAGAGAGAGAGAGAGAGAAAGAGAGAGAGAGAGAGAGAGATGAGTCTCTCTCCCCTTGGCTTGAAAAGAAGGGATGAAAGAGAGATGAAAGGGAGAGTGTCTTCCTTCTCCTCTTTCCCGGTGCTGCATCCCTTTTTTGTTGTTCTGCTCCTCCCCTACAGCCCACCTGGGATCACAGACACCCTCCAGAGCGCACACACACACACACACACACACACACACACACACACACACACACACACACACACACACACACACACACACACACACACACACACACACACACAGACAGGAAAGTGTAGCTTGATACAAACTAATAGGGCACATATATATACTAATACATGTAAACAGATGTTCCTAATGTCAGAGGCAGACCGCTGAGCTAAATTTGAACTCTGCCTTCAGTCTTTGGAGGAATCATCTGATCCAGGGTCAGTCTGCGGTCACTGGTCTCATTACGTACCAGCTTCATGCAGTCCACCGGCACTGACCTCGGTCCACCTCGTGTATGTTAGCGTCAGCATCTGTCAGTATTGCACCTTGCACATATTAGCAGTTACCATTAGCTATTAGCCTTTCGCCCATTAGTGATGTCCTCTGTGTATTAGCATGAGCTTTAGCTTTTGTCCATTAGGTGATGAATCTGAATAAAAGCCGTTCTCCATTATTGACCGAATCTATAACCACCTCCAAAAAAAAGGTAAAGAGACGCATGAGTCAGAGCCTGGAGTCCGTCTTAAAGGAGCCGCCAGCACAGCTAAAAGGAAACCAGGCGGTATTCAATGTGTTTAGAAGTACCTTTACTAACTAAAAATCCCTTTTTGTGCTTTCCTCTCTGCATTTTAAGAACTGTAAAGTCTAATCAAAAGGACAGCTGGAGTATTGAAATGCATGTGTGCGTATAACAAAACAACAACAGAGTCTGTCACTGTTACAAGACCGATGTCTTAACGGACGTTACAGAGGAAGCACGCAGAGCTGGAAGGGAAAACTGAAAGTTTTAGAGCGATTTCTTTCTGGAAATTAAACTACTGCTAAAAATGTCACATAATCTGGTTGCAGCTTCTCAAATTTGAGGATTCTGATGCTTGTTTTTCTCTTACTTCAGAGTCGAAACAGACAAACCAGAAGACATCACATTGTACTGACACTTTACGTTTACAACCAGAGTTAAATAATCAAACGATTGTCAGATTAATCGATGATAATCGGTTTACTTTATTGAAAGACTACCAGAAAAGGTCCACACACTAAAATCAGCCTCTGCGTTCTCGGCTCCTGTAAACTCTGATGTGGCTGATAAGGGTTATTTATGTCTGCTGATGGTTTTAGAGCTTCAGCCTGACAAGAATCACCTTTTAGAGGAAACCCTATCTTGGTAATTTGTTATATTTTGGCAATCAAAAAGTCAAATTATGAGGTAGTAAATATCATACAAAACACTGTCTGCCCACAGGCAGCTTTCAGTCCATTGGTGTCTAATTTCAGGAAGTTGGTTGTAATTAGTTTCATGTCAGCTTCGAGTCTTACATCTTCGCTCTTATTTATACAACGTGTACAGTCACATCCTCCTTTTTATCCACATAAAAAGAAGTACAGACATACCTCTCCGCTGCATCCTTCCCTTCCTCTCAGGTGAGTCGTGTTATCAGCGGCGCAGTGAGGGCGCACAGGTAATGAAAGTGGCGACTGGAGGAGACTTGTACTAACACGGCTGAGTTACACAGTCCTGCTGTGTCAGTCTGTCTGTCAGATTACAGAAACACAGCAAACAGAGCTATCAGCTTACTGTCACATACTGCGGCTGCTGTTCACATCCAGCTCCTGCGCACACACACACACACACACACACACACACACACACACACACACACACACACACACACACACACACACACACACACACACACACACACACACACACACACACACACACAGCGGGCAGGTTTCCTCATCCTGAACAGGATTCTCCCGGGCCCTGGCCAGAATTTCTGACCCATAGATCTCTGTTCTGGACGTGTGTGTGTGTGTGTTTGTTGATG
This sequence comes from Collichthys lucidus, assembly GCA_004119915.2. Classification (NCBI taxonomy): domain Eukaryota; kingdom Metazoa; phylum Chordata; class Actinopteri; family Sciaenidae; genus Collichthys; species Collichthys lucidus. The sequence goes on from CM014091.1 coordinate 30,582,679, forward strand.
TGTGTGACAGATAGAGGTCTCTCTATTTCCAGCTCACCCCCCACGAATAAAAACACAGACAGAAAATGAACCCTTGTTTGGCCATCGACACACACACACACACACACACACACACACACACACACACACACACACAGGCTTTCTGAGGCTAAGTGTCCTCGCAGATGGAAAGTAAAATATGTGGCTCGTGAAACTACGCTTCAATGTCGTATGTGTGCGGTGTGTTTGCTGGAAATGAAGTGTGTGTGTGTGTGTAAATGTTTAATGGTGTTTATAGTAATAATGTAGGTGTGGTCATTGCAGACGTGTGTGTGTGTGTGTGTGTGTGTGTGTTCAAACCTGAGAGGATACACAGCCGTTCCTCTATTAAACACTTCTGTTTCCTCTCTCTCGCTTAATGCAGATGAGGGTTGACGGTGTTCCCGTATCCGACCAGTACATCCAGTAACACCGCTCACTGGCTGAAGCTTTTTTGGAATCATCTCTGTTTCTTCTCCGCTTCATCTTTACGGGAAATCTTTCTTCTCACACAATTCAGAAGGTGGTTGGGTGTGGTAACCTGAGAAAAAAATCTATGTTTTTAGATTTAGTTGCATGTTGGAGCGCCGCAAGAGTTTGTATTTTTGCCTCATCGGGGGGTTACATGGCATTTTAATTGGTGCGGTGTCTTCTCCAAATTACAGCTGGTTTCCGAACGCGTGTCCCCCCCCAAGTCAAACATGTCAAAAGCGCGTGCTCAAAATAAAACAGGCTTGCTCGTTTTTTGTTTTTTTCTTCTTCCAGTTTGTTACATGTGTGTGTGTGCTCCTCCTCGGGTCCAACCGGGTGTCGAGCGTAAGCTCCATGTGTCTGAACGTTTGTCATCCACCGACTGGACATCGACAGCTTGTCGCGTGTGCACTCGCACCAAATCCAACTCATCACCACCCGCGTGTTCTCCAAATCTTTCATCCTTCAATCCTTCAGTGTGTTCAAGAAGTGTTAAGTTGTGTTGCACGCTGTTTCCAGTTTATACTGGTGGAGAAATACTAAATATTTTCAAATTTAAAGATATTTCATGTAAAATCAGACCAAGAAACGTGTTTAAAAGTCAGAATCAGAGTGTGAACCTCTTCAGGTTGTTACAGTCGGTAATAATTCTGAGGACATGACTTCAGTGTCATCAAGCCAACACTACAATAAAAGTGAGCACTGGTCATCCCACCGTCACTCTGAACTCTTGACTGCTTTTAATCTGGCTCGTCGCTTGTCAACAACATTTTTAGGTAGCGACATTTGCTCTCGTACTGTAACTCCAAAGCTCATGCGTGCCAGCAAAATCCCCACCGCATGGCTATCACGCCATCTCCGGAGCTATTTGTTGGCCTTGGCTGTGTTGACGGGGCGCTGATGAGATGCTTGGCTTGTTTAATGTGTGTGTAATGTTCCACTAATGTCTCCGCGACAGCATTATCTGATCGGCTATTCTTGGCCGGAGGCTAATGCTTGTGGTGATTACAGATAGAGATGAGGACAACGTTCTTTTTCGACTGACTTGTGGCACCCCGTGACGGAAAGTTCAGGGTTTTTTTTTAAGCCTTACAGCAGCCGTCAAGTCCTGTCACTGACCTTGTGTTGGAATTGCTCACTCATTGTAATTTTTCTTGGATAAATTTAGCAGCAGGAATACTGTAGAACGTCATGACGAATCTTAATGTGGCAGTACTAATATTACATATGACAAGGCTGTCCAGATGTTTGACTCTTTGGCTCAGCCAGTTTGCAGTAAGTCAAGAAAATCTCATAGTGCTCTTGAACATTATAAATCACCAAGTACAGTAGCAGTAACATTTGACACGTATCACACTGAACATATTATACAGAGTGAAGAAGTAGTTAGCTTGAGTACAATTGTGGGGGCAACAGCCAACATTTCGGTGCTTCTCGTGACGCCAGCAGAATCCTGGATAACGGATTTCTGAACTTTCTCCACAGTCCAATTAGTAACCTGATATGCAAGAATAACAAGGAAGACACATTTTGGCTTATCTCGATAAAGAGATGTCTGCATATTAATGCACGGAACGCTAGATCACGGTCCGATCATAGTCGTTTAGTCGTTCCAAGTTTACATTTCGCCAGTGTGTCCACATGCACTGCAACCAAAATCTGCTTGAATGTGATTGGTCAGTACTACTCGGGCTACAGGCAGAAATCAGAATCAATTTGTTTGCTGATATCTGTTATAGAGATTGTAGTAGCTGGTATGTGTCGGTATTGGGAGCGTAACTGATAAAATCGTCATGAAAATTTCATTCACATCAACGCAAGAGCGATGTTTTATCTGAACAAGGTGATTGTTTATATTAAGAATTTATGATCTATTTCTTTACTGACACCCAGATAACTATAAAATCCGGCCCGCCTAAACAATTGGAGTGGCCCACTTAACGATCCCAAACAATCCCTCTAAACATGGCCTGTTTTTCAAAATTGCACTTTCCTATTATAAAATATCCACACTTAATGATTAAGCTTGGCATTCTAATTAAAATCATCCCCTCACACAATAGTATATTCCGACATGACTTTGCTCGTGATCAACTTGCGCACAGTCTGCCCGGGGGATTGAACTCGGCCGCACGGTGCAGTAGGATCCCCTCGTGGGACCTCTCCCTGGCGCTGGCTGGCCTCCGCGGGCACATTTCCTCCGTGGCGGGGCGCCGCAACCGGCTCTGGGTTGGCTTGGAAAGACTCGGGGGTGAAGGTGGCTCACGGCTAGCTTTACAGCGCCCTCCTGCCCGGACCTCACCGCTTCTTGGGGCCGTGGACTTAGTGCTCGCTGCACCCTCTCCGCGACTGTCGAATCGCAATTTATCGCAACTTTCACTTTCTCCCACAACAAAAATGTAAAAAGCAACTTTAACCGCAATTTTTTTCAAAACCTCATGCAACATCAGGGATTTTAGGCTGCAACTATTTCAAAAAAGGCCGTGAAATCCTGGTTGGACTGATATCATTTCCGGTTATAGACTGACCCCGGCCCCCCATCATTGTAAGGCAAGTTGGTGTGGCCCGCACCGAAAAAAACTTGGGGACCCCTGGACTACACTGTAGAGCGATGGGAAAATCTAGATTTAATAGCATTTCATTTTAAAAATGAGAGATTTGAAAGATTTGATGGAGCAAACAGCAGCGTAGAAAATGTTCTTGTGTGTATTTTAAACACAGGGTGGCAACATTTGAACCAGAATAACAGCTGTCACTATGGGAAAAATATATCAAGTGTTTATTAGGCCGGCGTGACGCAACAGGGAGTTTCATCAAAGCGATCTAATTAATCAAAGGCGTGTTGATAAGTTCTGTAAATTATGGCCAAGAGAGACAGAGGGAGGGAGAGAAAAAGGAACGAGATTTAGGGAAGAGAGGGGGAGGAATGGAGAGGTAGAGAAGGGAGAGGCAGGAACTATTCTGGCTACGATAACCATCAACAAACCAGACAGTCTTTCAGAGGTGGAAACCCAGATGTGTGTGTGTGTGTGTGTGTCCCCTCAGGTCATGTAACATGTGGTAAGGAGGCAGTGTTTTTGCGGTAGTGTCCATTCAGACTCCGACTCCTGAGGGAACCGTCCAGAAGGAATGAACGCTCTTCCTCTGGGAGGCCCGAGTAGGAAGTGCAGCTTCCAGCGGGGAGGAACCGGCCTTCACACCCCCTGCTGCTTTTCGCATTAAGGCCACGGCAGCTATGTTATAGGATATAACCGTTAATCTAACGTAGTTTATGGTCGCTACCAGTTCGGTTCATACATTTCATGGATCACTTCGGCTGTACAAGGGTTTGGACCCCATAACTTTGTGCACTTGATGTTTTAATATCCTGTGAAAAGAGTGGGATGTTTGACTGTCAGAATAACATAGTGGCACAGCTTGCACTCTTAAATCAAAGCACATGATGATAGCTAATATTATTGTAGATATATTGAGACATTTGATCCTATTGTATTCCTGCACGAGGGAGCAGAGCACATGCCACTTCTGCAACCGTGTTCAAATGCTCATCAAACATCGATAAAACGTTCCTGGTCATATTGTCAGCAGTATCGCAGAAACACCCTGAAATATCAGGACATTACTTTATATTGGCACACAATATAAGAATATAAAAGCTGGTGTATGTGTACATTTCATGTAACGTGGAAGGCAACATTAAATCATGTGTGCAGTATTAACATATCAAGACACACACGATTAGTTTGGCTGCACTACAGACAGCACTTGTTCTTATTATTACCTGTTTAGCCATGACTTTAAGTGCACAGCTGAAGTTATTACAACATCAAAGTATGTTTTTATGACGTGAAAATAAGCTGGAATCAATACACACGCATGAATAATCAAAAAAATCTGATCTTTTACACTATTAAAACTAAAAACAAATCATTTAGAGGCAAACCAAGTAGGAAGAAATATTTTTGTGGGAGTAAAGAATGACCAAAATGTATTAAACACATGGCTTAGTCTTATGGTAACCAGTATTCAACCATACATACGTTACATACACGTTAATAAAATATAATTAAGCTCAAATTCTGTTACCGGGGTGGTCGGTAGTGTAGTGGCTTAAGCAGCCGCCCCGTGTGTGGAGGCTGTAGTCCTTGTTGCAGCTGGCCCCGACATCGGACGGCTAATTTACTGTGTGTCACTTCCCCTCTCTCTGTCCCCTGCTTCCTGTCTATCTTCAGCTGTACTATCATTAAAAGGCATAAAAGGCCAAATAATGTTTAAAAAAAATACTGTTACCAAAGCTACATATTTACCCTTTAACCTCACATAAAGCTTTAAATATTCTAGCGACGGTTCCGTTTGTTGGAGCTGTTTGTCAGGCAGCAGTGACCTGATACACGAACACTTAATCTAATACACACACACACACTATAAAAGCTAATGGTTAGGCTAATGCACCACAACATAACAGTGTTGAGACTCGCCGGTTCACCTCTTGTGTGTGTGCAGCTCGCGGTTATGGCTAATGTATTCCAACATAACTGTGCTGAGAGGCCCGACCGGTGCATTCCACCTTTGTGATGGTTAGCGGTCAGGCTAAAGGGTTCCAACATCAAGGTCGGTTCTCCTAATCTGCTTCAGAACGGTCTCCCAACGTTTGAACAGGTTTAGCTGGACTTCATTTGACTTTCCGACCACAGAACAAGACAGGCCTGTTTAGTCAAATAATCCACATCGACCGCTCTGTTAGTAAAATAAATGTTCTGCATGTTTTACACGAGCACTGTCTTAATTTTAAGTGACTGGGAACCGACGCACACTTCTTCTTCTTCTGCTGCTCTTTACTCCAGTATTTGTTTCTGTCGGTGTTCCTTCTCGCTCACACGCTCTCTGAAAGCTCGGAGGAAACTTGAAATTACATGTAATTACGAATAAACGCACAGAAAAGGGGAATAAAAAAAAAAGTTGGTCACCAGCAAAGAAGATATAATGCTTACCAACTAGAAACCACATATCACAAAGTTTAAAGTGTGCGCTCTCATCGTGCAGACGGAGATGAGGCACGATCAGGGGCTGTTCCTGCTCTGTAATAAAAGCCCCCCTTTGTTGCCCCATTCCCCTCGAATCCCCTCACCCCTCCAGCCCCCCATTTTTTTTAACAAGGGACCTTTAATTTGGCGAGAAGGAAGCAATGAATTGTAGAGTATACTTTTCCACAGGCGGCCTGGGAAGTGTAGGCCTCTCCTTCTCGCTCTCTCCTTGTCCCATGCAAAAGTCAATAGGTAACACATGTGGGAGCGGAGCTGCTACTGCACTCCTCCTCGTCCCTCAGTGTTCCCTTGTCCACGCTCTCTCTCTCTCTCACTTCGATGTTCACTCTCTTTTAGCCTCTTAGAAACTTAAATTTAGGAACGAGGGGCAGGATACAGAAATAATCATTGCGACTGAAGACAAACAAGAGTTTATAAATATAGAAAGGGTAGTCCTTATTTTTGCACTAAACTAGTTTGTGTCTAGTCTGCGTCTGTCTTCCAGCCTTCCACCCTACAAAGCTCTCTCCAGAGACTGAAAGTCCATCCCAGATTTACTCTCGTCTGGCGGCATCTTGGTCAGTATGTTGCTATTACGTTGTGCAAAACAGTGCAGCTTCTTTCTGACTATTTATATTCCAATTTGTATTTTAAATCAATAATGTGTCACACTGTACGACACGGCTTTCACACAGGATGCGTTCAGGCACAGTACCGAGCGTGGGTCATCTGGGTTTGGCAGTGGTCAGACTGAGTTATGTGTGTAAAACAGAAGAAATGCACACAATGCATATAAATACCAACTCATGCATGCCATGTATGAAATAATGCGTGCACTGCTGAACTGAATGATAAATCCTGAGACCGTCTTTCACACGGCTGCGTCACTGAAAGTCTGTATCGTGATGTTTGGGTAGCTTTTGTCATTGTGTGTGTTCAGGGGGATGTGTGCGTGTGTGTGTGTGTGGAGAGAGAGTTTATCAGAGTAGACATGTCAATTAGCTGGGGGGTACAGAAGGCAGAGCCAGAGGTCAGAGGTCACGGCGGGGGGATTCGTCAGCTGTCACTAACTATAAAAACTTACTGTGTTCTCGTGTGTGTGTGTGTGTGTGTGTGTGTGTGTGTGTCTGTGTGTGTGTGTGCGATGCTGAGGGCCTCGTTGCGGGTCAGTAGCTACTGAGCCGAGACTGAGAACACATGCTTTCTCACACACAGACACACACACAGTCCCAGCTCACCGTGTGCGGTGACTCTCCTGCTAATAGACTGACAGCTCAGGAATCAAAACTAATAATAATAATTACCTTTTAAAATCGAAGCTCCATGGTTTTTATTCCTCCTGCATAATTTTGACTTGAAAGCTCAAATTTGTGTTCTTACAAAGTCTAAACATGATTTCTTCTTGCTTAACATCACTTTGATGAGCAGCTCTTCCTTCGCCTTCTCCTCCAGACGTTTGATTATAGTTTTGTCCGTCTGCTCATTCGTTCGTTCGTCTTCTTCCGCTTTATCCATGATCGGGTCGCGGGGGCAGCAGCTTCAGCAGGGAAACCCAGACTTCCCTCTCCCCAGCCACTTCTGCCAACTCTCCCAGGGGGACCCCAAGGCGTTCCCAGGCCAGCCGAGAGACATAGTCCCTCCAGCGTGTCCTGGGTCTTCCCCGGGGCCGCCTCCCGGAGAGACGTGCCCGGAACATCTCACCAGGGAGACGTCCAGGAGGCATCCTCACGAGATGCCCGAGCCACCTCAACTGGCTCCTCTCGATGCGGAGGAGCAGCGGTTCTACTCTGAGCTCCTTGCGGATGGCCGAGCTTCTCACCCTATCTCTAAGGGAGACCCCAGCCACCCTGCGAAGGAAGCTCATTTCGGCCGCTTGTATTCGCGATCTTATTCTTTCGGTCACTACCCAAAGCTCGTGACCATAGGTGAGGGTAGGAACGTAGATCGACTGGTAAATCGAGAGCTTCGCCTTTCGGCTCAGCTCCTTCTTCACCACGACGGACCGGTGCAGAGTCCGCATCACTGCAGAAGCCGCACCGATCCGCCGGTCGATCTCCCGTTCCATCCTTCCCTCACTCGTGAACAAGACCCCGAGATACTTGAACTCCTCCACTTGAGGCAGGATCTCATCCCCGACCCGGAGACTGCACTCCACCCTTTTCCGGCTGAGCACCATGGCCTCGGATTTGGAGGTGCTGATTCTCATCCCAGCCGCTTCGCACTCGGCTGCAAACCGCTCCAGAGAGAGCTGAAGGTCACGATCCGATGAAGCCAACAGGACTAGATCGTCCGCAAAAAGCAGCGACCCAATCCTGAGGCCACCGAATCGCAGCCCCTCGACGCCCTGACTGCGCCTAGAAATCCTGTCCATAAAAGTTATGAACAGAACCGGTGACAAAGGGCAGCCCTGGCGGAGTCCAACTCTCACAGGAAACAGGTCCGACTTACTGCCGGCAATGCGGACCAAGCTCTGGCACCGACAGTACAGGGACCGGATAGCCCGTATCAAAGGGTCCGGAACCCCATACTCCCGGAGCACCCCCCACAGGACCCCCCGAGGGACACGGTCGAAGGCCTTCTCCAGGTCCACAAAACACATGTAGACTGGTTGGGCGAACTCCCATGCACCCCCGAGGGCCGCGCTAAGGGTATAGAGCTGGTCCACAGTTCCACGGCCAGGACGAAAACCACACTGTTCCTCCTGGATCCGAGGTTCGACAATCTTGCGGACCCTCCTCTCCAGGACCCCCGAAAAGACCTTCCCGGGGAGGCTGAGGAGTGTGATCCCCCTATAGTTGGAGCACATCCTCCGGTCCCCCTTTTTGAAGAGGGGAACCACCACCCCGGTCTGCCAGTCCAGAGGCACTGCCCCCGATGTCCACGCGATGTTGCAGAGACGTGTCAACCAGGACAGCCCCACAACATCCAGAGCCTTGAGGAACTCCGGGCGGACCTCATCCACCCCCGGGGCCCTGCCACCGAGGAGTTTTTTGACTACCTCAGCGACCTCAGCCCCAGAGATGGGCGAGACCACCACAGGGTCCCCAGGCTCTGCCTCCTCGAAGGAAGACGTGCTGGTGGGATTGAGGAGGTCTTCGAAGTATTCCCTCCACCGACCCAAGACATCCCCAGTCGAGGTCAGCAGCACACCGTCCCCACTGAACACAGTGTTGACAGTGCACTGCTTCCCCCGCCTGAGCCGCCGGATGGTGGTCCAGAACCTCCTCGAAGCCGATCGAAAGTCGCTCTCCATGGCCTCACCGAACTCCTCCCACGCCCGAGTTTTTGCCTCCGCAACCGCCGAGGCCGCATTCCGCTTGGCATGTCGATACCCGTCAGCTGCTTCAGGGCTCCCACAGGCCAGAAGGGTTCTGTAGGCCTCCTTCTTCAGCTTGACGGCATCCCTTACCGCTGGTGTCCACCAGCGGGTTCGGGGGCCACCGCCACGACAGGCACCGACCACCTTACGGCCACAGCTCCGGTCGGCCGCCTCGACAATGGAGGAACGGAACAAGGTCCACTCGGACTCAATGTCCCCCGCCTCCCCCGGGACATGGGCGAAGCTCTCCCGGAGGTGGGAGTTAAAACTCTTTCTGACAGGAGATTCAGCCAGACGTTCCCAGCAAACCCGCACAGAACGCTTGGGCCTGCCAGGTCTGACCGCCATCCTCCCCCACCATCGGAGCCAACTCACCACCAGGTGGTGATCAGTTGACAGCTCCGCCCCTCTCTTCACCCGAGTGTCCAAAACATGTGGCCGCAAGTCCGACGACACGACCACAAAGTCGATCATCGAACTACGGCCGAGGGTGTCCTGGTGCCAAGTGCACATGTGGACACCCTTATGCTTGAACATGGTGTTCGTTATGGACAGTCCATGACGAGCACAGAAGTCCAATAACAAAACACCACTCGGGTTCAGATCAGGGGGGCCGTTCCTCCCAATCACGCCCCTCCAGGTCTCACTGTCGCCGCCCACGTGAGCATTGAAGTCCCCCAGGAGGACGAGGGAGTCCCCAGAGGGAGCGCTCTCCAGCACCCCCCCTAAAGACTCCAAAAAGGGTGGGTACTCAGAACTGCCATTCGGTGCATAAGCACAGACGACGGTCAGGACCCGTCCCCCCACCCGAAGGCGAAGGGAGGCTACCCTCTCGTCCACCGGGGTGAACCCCAATGTGCAGGCGCCGAGCCGGGGGGAAACAAGCAGTCCCACCCCCGCCCTGCGCCTCTCGCCGGGGGCAACTCCAGAGTGGTAGAGCGTCCAGCCCCTCTCAAGGAAACTGGTTCCGGAACCCACGCTGTGCGTCGAGGCGAGCCCGACTATATCTAGCCGGTACCTCTCAACCTCGTGCACCAGCTCAGGCTCCTTCCCCGCCAGAGAGGTGACGTTCCACGTCCCCAGAGCCAGCTTCTGCAACCGGGGGTCAGACCGCCAGGGTCCCCGCCTCCGACTGCCGCCCATCTCTCTACGCACATGTCCACCCCTGAGACCCCTCCCATGGGTGGTGGGTCTGCTCAGTTGTTGTTTATTTCTTCTCCCAGCTCCCCAAAAGTGAAGCCAAAACATCTCCATCACCCGACGGTTAGTCGCCTGGTTTGATACAGTGATTTGAGTTTTCTGTGAGCAGAGCACATCATTCTGTGATCCTGATTAATATTGGGTTCCTTGCGCATCCCTAAAGGAAAGTTAGTCAGCACCAAGTCAAGAAAAAGACACTGTTATTCTGGTGTCATGTAAAAAAAAAAAGTGGAAGTTGAGATGAGCTGCAGGTAAACATCCACCAGTGTCTATCATCAGCCAGTAAAATGTTTCCGGACTCCTTCAAACGACAATAAAACTCCAGCTGGTTTCAGTGCAGACCTGTGCGTTAATGTGATGGATGCCAACTGTCTCATATAAACACCTCAGTCAGTATCACATTCTTCGTGCTGGTAGTTTCAGCCATCCCTCATATCAGTAATGAGAATATCATACTCATGAAATGAATCCCTGAAATCTACCGTATTCACTGTAGTCGTGAGCACACAGTTTTCCTGCACGGTGAGGGAGTATTACAGCATTTCAGGTGCACTTGCGTCTAGTTTTTCCTCCACAGAAATTAATTTAGATTAAGTCGATAAACGTTTGGCCTGGAACCCGCTCCATCATCTGACTGCTCGTGTTTCACGTCCTGTCTGCCTTCACTGTGCCCGATGTTGATTTTTTTACTCCGGTGAGTTCAGCGTCACCGTAATCAGTAGAAATAGCATCCACATTCTAATAAATCTTGATTATCCTTTAGGGGAGCTTACTTGAAACATTTCTTATGTTCACAAAGGGAAAGTTAAAGCTCTATAATGTCAAACCTCGAGCCTGACTCTGAGGTAATGATTTCAGTTTTCCAAAGTTCACATATAGACTTTCTAGAGGTCTGGAAATTACCTGTTCCTCTGAGAGCTTAAGTGTTTTCTCTAGCAGAGCGAGAAGTGATCAGTGTCAGGAGAAAGAGTCAGGTCAGTTCTCTCCGCGCTGGCAACAGCTCAAAACAAAGTACAGGCTTCAGACCGCAGACAGAAGCATTATGGGTACATAATGCCTCTTTTCCTCTCCATCGTCTCTCTCTTCCCTTCTCACGCCCTCCGTCCCTCCTTCCATCTCTTCCTCTTTTCTCCCTGCAGTCTTGTGTGTGTGTGTGTGTGTGTGTGTGTGTGTGTGTGTGTGTGTGTGTGTGTGTGTGTGTGTGTGTGTGTGTGTGTGTGAGTGTCCAGTAATAAGAGCAGTGTGTGTGTGATCACAGAGGACATGATTAGTTTCCTTCATTAGGCTAAAGGCCGGGCTTCGCTCCATGGCAAATATTGGGCCATGGAAATGAGAGACATTTACACACACACACACACACACACACACACACACACACACACACACACACACACACATGTTGAAAGGGCACACCTCTAACACTCATCTAATATGCGCTCACAGTCCTGGACAGGACATTCCTCATTTATTCAGCAAATGGTCATACACACAACAGACACACATATGAACCGTCAAATACACACACACACACAATTTCATGCAGTCATATGCACACACATACACACACACACACAATTTGCCCACACTTTGACACTCACCCTCACGCGCAGAGTAAACATACACACTCACAAAATTAAAACTCTGCAAACACACACACACACACTTTCTGGCCTAAACTACACTGTCCAACTTCACCACACACACACTCAAACACATCTGCACTGAGAGCAGCACACACACACACACATGTGCCAAAACAAATGGGTGCAGCGGTGTGTTCCTGTGGCTTTAATTAATTCCAGCGATTAATGAGACCTGGTCTATTCCAGACTGAGCCAGGCCAGCGGCCAATGGTGTTTGTGTGTGTGTGTGTGCGTGTGTGTGTGTGTGTGTGTGTGTGTGTGTGTGTGTGTGTGTGTGTGTGTGTGTGTGTGTGTGTGTGTGTGTGTGTGTGTATGTGTGTTGCCTCTCAACACCTTTACTGCTGCACCAGCCAAACGGGAGGACAGGTACTACTACTATTAATACTCATACTACTCCTAACATGATACTAATACTGCTGCTGCTGTGTTGCTACTGATGGATGCTCTGCTACAGTTGCACCTGTGGTACTGTGGCATCTACTACCAGTACTGCTGTTCCTGCTATTGTGATGAGGAGCGTTGTTTCTACAACGCAGGTTGTTTAAGTTCTGGTCAGTTCAAAGTCAGAACTCGTGGAATGGTACCAATGGAACCACCCTGTTCCGTCCTGCTTTTCATTACCCTTCTGCTGAGGTACTGATCCAGGACGGTGAGGTGGAGCTTGAAACACTGCAGACCAAAGAGTCGTTCGTGCTCTGGTGTAGGAGTTCCCACACTTTTTTTGTCCTGCTGCCTGCAACCTTTTCTCCACAAAAGAAGTCTGCGTCCTCATTGTAGTGCTAATAAACAACCAGGAGCCAGTGAGAGCAGTAGAAAAGAGACAGTGAGGAGAAGGTTAGCATTAAGTTATCAGCGTGTCAGTTAATACCTTCTGCAGCTTCTCAAGATCCATGAAAAGTCTCGTCTGTTGTTTCTCAACTGCTGGAAAAGTGAAAGGGGGTGAGCCACAAAGCCCACCCGGTAAAAACCCCACCTTCATTTGAGAGTACTGTCTGTGGTGGAAATGTGAAACAGATTTAAGGTTCACGTGAGTGTAGGAAGGTGTTTGGCACAGGTTTTGAAGATGCACGGCTGTAGTTCCTCTACCCGGTTGAACAGGGTGCTCCAGACGTCCTTATTCCCAGCAACCTATTCCAGGTCTACCTAAGGGATCCCGAGGCGTTCCCAGACTTCTGCGTCCTCCAAGTTGGACGTGTCTGGAATGCTTCCGTTCGAAGGCACCCAGGGGGCATCTGAACCACTCCAGCTGACTCCTTTTGATGCAAAGGAGCAGCATCACCCTGCAGAGGAGGAAACTCATCTCAGCTTGTATCCGTGATCTCTTTCGGGCACTACCCAAAGCTCATGACCATAGGTGAGGGCTGGAATGTAGATGCACCTTTCGGCTTAGCTCCCTCTTCCCCACAACGACATCCGCAGTACTGCGGACGCTGCATCAACCCGCCGGCCCATCTCACGCTCCATTTTCCCATCGCTCATGAAGATACTTGAACTCCTTCGCTTGGGGCACCACAGGGAGTATTCCACCATTTTTCAGGCAAAACTACTGCCACAACTTATGCAGTACCATGAAGCGGTCGTGCTAATAGTTGCCGTTATGGGACTAATAGCAGTATATCCAACAACAGTACCACTACTTTTAGACAGAATACCACTGTAGCCGCCTACAGTACCACTCCTATGGCTGCAAACGCTTGCTCCTCCTGTTACAGATAACTACATGCTGTACGTCGTGCGTTTGCCACCCCGCTGCGTGCAGTTGACCATTCTCTACCACAACCAGCAGCCATTACGCCCAAACACACACAATGTACACATGGACGTGTCAGTGGAGATACATACTGCAAACCATACGTTCTTTTTTTAACACACGCTGATGCTTGTTGGTCAGAGCAGGAATGTGCAAATAACGAGCCTCTGCTGCCTCGCTTACATGTGCATACGTAAAAACATACCCACACACACACACATAATACAAAAAATGTGTGTGTGTGGACACACACTCCCCCTCACACACACACACACACACACACACATGCGGTGTGTTGCTATGTGCTGAGCTGGTGCTGCGCTGGCTGGTAGAGGAGGAAGAGGGTTTAACGCGGACAAAGACATCCAGGCCCCGCCTACAGGAAGAGACTGCCGGAGCGGACGCCAAACCTGACCTCTCCACCGAGTGTGTGTGTGTGTCTGTGTGTGTGTGTGTTTGACCAGAGAGAAATCCAGCATACGGACAGTGTCAAGTTAATATGTGTGCATGAGCTCATTTATGGACTCTTAACAAACGACCGTCTCCCACACACACACTGAGCTCTGTGCTGCTAGTTGAATCCTGAGGTTTGGAGTTAGGAGGGAAACTCCCTTAGATAGAGGCCCTGATACACACACACACACACACACACACACACACACACATATGTATATAAATATACACACACATACACACACTGAGCTATTTTTCCGTCGTTTGCGGTGCAGCGAGCTATGTGACGATGTTTATGGCACTGTATGTCTGTCTGGAAAGATGTAAGGCTGCTGTGTGTGTGTGTGTGTGTGTGTGTGTGTGTGTGTGTGTGTGTGTGTGTGTGTGTGTGTGTGTGTGTGTGTGTGTGTGTGTGTGTGTGTGTGTGTGTGTGTGTGTGTGTGTGTGTGTGCGTGTGTGTGTGTGTGTGTGTGTGTGAGGGTGTTGGAGTGCGTATCGAGGAGTTGTCGTTGGCGTTTGTGTATGCGTCTGTGTTTGTGTGTTTGCGGTGTTCGTATGTCTCGCTGGGTTCCGTGTTAGTCTGTTTATCGCCGCGTGTTTTGGAGAAAGTGTTTACGCAGTCAAATTGGTCTTCCCTTCTAAAAACATGTACTCACGTGTAGTCGGTTAGACGGCTCTGGCTGTGCCGCTCTGTGTTTGGATCCTGTTTTTCATCAGCCAGCATCACTTCATATCAGCACATTCTCACATTAAAGCTCTTTAGCTCCCTGCTTCTCCTACTTTTTTTTTCCATAAACATGTTTGTCCAATGCACGTTTTGAAGTATTAAATTAGAAAAGGCTGTTAGAGTTCAAATGCCTTCGCTGTTTGCAGTTTCTCAATCTCATCTGCACCCTCACATTCACTGTTACTTTGGTGAAAATTATCAATTATTATAACAGATATTGGAGGACCTCCTGCAGTGCATCTGAGGACCTCCTATGGGTTGTAGACCCCTGGGTTAATACATGAATTGTCATGTCTTCATCATGTTTTTCATCGCGTTGAGTTTCAACTCTTTTAATTCCATCACCTTGTTGGACCCTCTTCTTTGGGTTTCTAACTAGAGAATTGGTTCCAACCAACTTCTCATATTAGCGGCCCCGGGGAAGACCCAGGACACGCTGGAGGGACTACGTCTCTCAGCTGGCCTGGAAACACCTTGGGGTCCCCCTGGGAGAGCTGGACTAAGTGTCCATGGAGAGGGAAGTCTGGGCTTCCCTGCTGAAGCTGCTGCCCCCGCTACCCGATAACGGATAAAGCGGGAGAAGACGAGATGCATAACTGTTATAGATGGAAACATTATTTATTCACACTTCTTCTGCTTAATTATTTGTAATTTGGGTTCAAATTGAAGCACCAAGCAATATAACATTTGGATGGAAACAACCTATGAGGCTCTAACTCTCAATATCAATCAATATTTTTCTCTAGTAAATCAAGATTTCAGCCTTAATTATCATTTTTAATTATCAGTGACGAGTGTAGAGCTGTATAACTTTTAGAGTACATAGAATGGATCATCTATGTTTGCTTTGCTTTTGAGGGGATTATACTGAGAATTCAGACATTCAAATAAAAAGAAGGAAATTAAATAACTACTCAGGTTTCTTCTTACAAACCGTCTTTCTGCTCTTTACTCAAGTTTAATTTTGATCCGGTAATCTATTTTTTCACTTTGCCACATTGCTGCCTTTATTTATACCTTCAACACAACTCTGCTGTAAATGTGAGGACTGAGCGTAGGTGGAGGGAGAGCGCACGAGGAGCACCGCAGCAGATGCCAAGCTGCCAGCTGCCTGGAAGAGAAAAAATAAGCACCACTTGTCTTTTGACCGCGATGTGATGATGGCTGAGCCAAATCCAGAACAAGAGGCAGCTTCCAGACACAATCCCTGGGCGCTTTTTATACCGAAATCTATAAAAAAAAGAAAGACAACAGTTACATGATGAAGTGCTTCTCGTGCCTCCCAGGAAAAACACTTAGATCTCTGCTTTTCAAATCTCCAGGATTAAGGTTAAAACTGTAGTAATAATGCCAAACCAAAATATATTTTAATGGAAAAAAACTCGTACTTTGAGACATTTATCAACCACAAACTTTCCAATGTAGTATTGGCGACAAAAGACAAAAGATCAAGGGAAGACCCCGGACGGCATCAGCCCAAGACTGCTCAAGGACTGTGCTGACCCGCTCTGTGGTGTGGTCAGGCACTTGTTCAACCTGAGCCTGAGCCTGGAGAAGGTCCCAGCCCTGTGGAAGACCTCCTGTGGTGTCCCGGTACCAAAGACACCGTGCCCCAAGGAGCCTAACCACTTCAGGCCTGTTGCCTTGACTTCTCACCCGATGAAGATCATCCTGCGACACATGTGTCTGCTGGTGGCACACAGCTGGGCCCCCTGCAGTTTGCTTACCGGCCTGGGATCGGGGTGGACGACGCAGTGATCTACCTGCTGCACAGATCGCTGCTACATCTGGAGGACAGCGGGATCGCAGTCAGGGTCATGTTCTTTGACTTCTCCAGTGCCTTTAACACCATCCAGCCTTCACTGCTCAGAGCGAAGATGGAGAACATGGGAGCTGACCCACCCAGCTGCATGGACAACAGACTATCTCACAAACAGACCACAGCATGTGAGGCTCGAGGACTGTGTGTCTGACGTGGTGCTCTGCAGCACAGGTTGCCCCTTGGTACGGTGCTCTCCCCCTTCCTCTTCACCCTTTGCACCTCGGACTTTACTCACAACACCACAGCTGGTCAGCTGAAGTGAGCTCAGCCAGCTCCAACACTAGCAAGACAAAGGAGATGATCGATGATCGTTCACTTCAGAAGGGAACATCCAGGGATCGGACATAGAGGTGGTGGAGAACTACAAATTCCTGGGTGTTCACCTCAACAATACACTGGACTGGAACGACATCACCCATGCTCTCGACAAGAAGGGCCAGAGTCACCTCCACCTGCTGAGGAGACTGAGGTCCTTCAGAGTGTGCAGGGCTCTCCTCAGGACTTTCCATGACTCTGTGGTGGCCTCAGCCATCTTTTATGCTGTGGTCTGCTGGAGAGGGGCAGCACGGACAGGAACAGGAACAGACTCAAAGCTTCAGCTGCACTTGTGTTGTGGGAATTAGCAAATGTTAGCATGCTAAACATCAGCAGTTAACATCCCACGTTAACGTTTAGCTCAGCCTCACAGAGCTGCTGGCGTGGCGGTAGAAGAGTTGATTTCTACAGTAACTCAGTGGTTGTGGCTGCAGCTCCCCTCCTTCCACGTCCACGTTCCAGCCTCTGCGTTAGAGATGTGGGTATTTTGCACACTGAGGTGCAGTGTTTCCCCAAAGGGCCGCCATGATTAAGACATACCTACTTCTTTGGTGATTTGTTTTGCATCTACAAAACCTCCGTACCAAACACAGAACAACACAGTAGTTTTACAACCGTTCTGTTTGTCTCCACCATGTGTGGATAAATGGTCCCTTCAGGCGTGAAAACACAACAGAAACCAAACATAAGAAAGATGTTCAGCCCAAACACCCAAACCAGACTCAGTTTGTGCTCCTGAGAGGGGGGGGTCATTTCACAGATTCCATGTCAGTTCATGCTGCTCTGGAAGTGGCTCAGACAAATTTTTGGAATCACTGAGGTTGAGATAGCTGAGGTATAATTATACATGTGGTTCTTTGTCAAATCACCAAACTGAGCATTCCTGCAGAGTTTTTTTATGGGTCAACCACACACACACACACACACACACATTTATATTCCTTGGAATACTTTGTCACTTTTGGTGCAAGCAATTTTCGTTGTTGGCTTCCAGCGGGGATGCACACTTCAAAGCAGACAAGTATATCTCACTACACAGACACAGGGAGATAAATATCTTTCGCAGACTGTAGGTGCAGACACACACACACAGCATTAAAATATATTCTGTAGTTTATACACAAACACAAAAACATGTTCTTTAAAAGTCATTCTTAGATGCACGTTTCAAAGCATGCAAATAATTTGGTGGAATGCAGACACACACACACACACACACACTTGTACGCATCCCCTCGAGCACCCTGTCACTATTGGACGTACACATCAAAGCCTACAATGCCTGTTATGTGTGTGGCGACAGACAGTAATTAACTGGGAACATCCCAGTGGGACCAGTACTGACTGACTCCATCAATCACAGCCAATCTGCTCCAACCACTGGAATGTCTGCAGGGAGCTTGCATGCTAACACTTCGTTAACACGGGAGTGTACGTTAGGGTGTGTTTGTGCCTGACATGCATCACAGCATGTTTGTTTGGTATTTAACATGCATAATCTGTAAACACAATGTCTCATCATTCCCACCATATGTTCACAGAATCACTTCTTAGAACTACTAGCTCAACTACAGAGCTGCTGTTTTAACCCGCTGTCTCTGCATAAATGAAATCATTGATTAAATATGCAGCAGGGTGATGAGAAACATTTTAAAGATAAGAATTATAAGTGGAGTCTCCTGTTGGTCTGTGGGTTAAGGCTTTAGTCGTGAACTGCAACATTTCCAGTAAAATTCCCTACAAACTTAATTGTCTCCCCGGCTAAAGTTTCACCAGCAGCGCTGCTAAATACGTTTCTAATTAGCAGCCGATTTCCAAATCTTGGATGGAGTTTTCAAAATGGGAAACAGAACTTTTGTTTGGTTTGTGTTGGTACACCTGTCTGTCCTCTACATTTCACAATAACTCGAGATGGATGCCATTTGAAGTTATCGTACGGAAATCCTTTAATCGATCAGATATAGATCGATTCGTGCAAAATACAGGTGTACACTCGCAGACTGAATCTGATCTGTTTAAGAAAAAAACACACACACACACACACACACACACACACACACACACACACACACACACATTTGGTGGCGACAGACAGTAGCCAAAGGTTATTTGTGTGTGTTTGAGAGAGACAGCGTGGGGGATATGAAGGGGTTAAGCAGGGAAGTGCTGGAGCCAGAGAGATTGACCCAGACATGACCTGTCTATGAGAACATGGTTTAACCCCTCACTCACACACACACACACACACACACACACACACACACACACACACACACACACACTGAGCAGCTCATCCTGAAAAAGATGGAGAGATGGAGGACGAGATAGACGAGAGACGGCATGACTCGTTTTTACTGCTGAAGTTGTAATATCATTTGTGATAATATCCTCCAGCTTCCTGTTATCTCACAGCCCGGATGTGCATCATTTGTAACATTAATAACCAACAAATGATGAATATGTATAGATTAGAATAACATGATGGATACTGGAAGAGGAAAACTAAACTGCCCGCTTACCCAGCTCTGGTTCTGGCACGACACCAGCTCTGCTCCCCGTCAGCATTTGTTTGAAAACCTCAGATTACTCACCTGTCCATCACAAAGCTCTGTCATTACCTGAGAGCTGAGGTGCAGAGCAGCCAGAGGACGTCGGAGGGAAAGCGTGTTTACGCGTTCACACGTCAGCACAAAGTGATTTCAGTTACACAGTGTTTCTTTACAGGTTAACTGATTTCTTTGGAATAAAAGATGGTGGAAAAAATAAGTGCAATTAAAGTAATTCATGCAACTTGGACCTCACACAAGGAGAAATTGTCCACTGAGAAAGAAAATCTTAACCCAAAGTGTTTTCATGCAGCAGCTAGTTCAGCCTCAGAGTTCAGTCTGACCTCCGAGTTACTTTCTGGCATTCAACCAATCAGATAACAAATCATTAAGAGCACATTGGCCATGAACGGGCTGAAATGGAGCCTAGTCCTCATCATCAGTTTAGATTGTGTTTAAGATTTTGTGTGTTTTTGTGTGTGTGTGTGTGTGTGTGTGTGTGTGTGTGTGTGTGTGTGTGTGTGTGTGTGTGTGTGTGTGTGTGTGTGTGTGTGTGTGTGTGTGTGTGTGTGTGTGTGTGAGGGGGGGGGGGTCATGCTATAGGGAGTTTCTGTAAGTGTTGAAATCATTCTCATAATCCCTCGTTTATGATTGTTAACTGTGTGTGTGTGTCTGTGTGTGTGTGTGTGTGTGTGTGTGTGTGTGTGTGTGTGTGTGTGTGTGTGTGTGTGTGTGTGTGTGTGTGTGTGTGTGTGTGTGTGTGTGTGTCGCAATTCTGTTTATCTGTGTGAAAGTTTGTACGTGTGCAAAAACACACACATAATGGTGTTTTTGTTATCATAGCCTACACCTCATTTTGGGTTTGTTTGTGTATATGGATAACCATTTTGTTATGCTGTGTGTGTGTGTGCGTGTGCGTATGCGTGTGTGTGTGTGTGTGTGTGTGTGTGTGTGTGATGTCTCTACATGTTAAGTCGCCTTGTTCGAACAAACGAGCTTCAGTCTGCAGACTCCCGCTCCGCTCTGCGCTCTCTCCGTCTTTGAAGTCTCCCGGTCTCGTGGATCAGATGATCCATAGAGGAGCTGCAGAGTTGTTTATGAGCTGTGGATGAAAAGCATGTCATTGCAGTTGTTGTGTGCGTGTGTGTGTGTGTGTGTGTGCATATGTTGCTTTGGTTACGTCTTGGCATTGACATCAGACCTCTGTAAAAACCTCTGAGCTGGTGTTGAACCTGTGAACTGCTGGCCCCTCTCTGCTCTGTGCTCTGTGCTGTTTGTCCCTAAAAACAGACCCACAATGACAAGAATCTCTGTTTTTAAAGAAAGTACAATCGTCCTTAATGATCCACTGAAGTAGAAACTTTAAAGTTTTAAGTTTTAAAGTGCCTGGGGAATGTCTTACTTACAGTTTATCAAGTCTCAGAGACCACAAAGGGTTTTCTACCGCGCTGCTACTTACTGTGTTTTCTGATTGCAGTAATTAAACATATTCACACACTCTGTTTGTATCAGAGCAGCAGAGCAACACTGATCAGTCTCAGTGTTTGTGTGTTTGTGGCCCCCACGGTCAGAGACACATTGGATTGTTTATGTTTGCTATGGCAGCGATAAAGTTTTGTGTGTGTTTGTTTGGTTAAGATGAGCTGATGGGATAAAATAACACACACACACACACACACACACACACACACACACACAGACACACAGACTGTCAGTGCTGTAGCTGTTAATGAGCAGATGTCGCTAAAACTCACTGTCATCCTGCTCATACTGTGATGATGAGCTCATACTAACACACACGTGCAAAAAAACACATGGACTGTTGCAGTTAAATGACAAATAAACCAACGTTTGAAGATCTGATCGTGTTTAACCAGTTAGAAAAACGCTGCAGAAGTTACTATTACTATCGAACATGAAAAATACATGCAATAACAGAAAACAATGGAAACCGAACACGCTTGTTGTTGCTGTTGCTGGTGGTTTGTGACTCATGAACTTAAGCGTGTCTCCTGGAAACAGTTTCTGTTGTCGCCTCTGCTACTTGTAACGTTTTAGTATTTGGTTGTGTTTGTTGTATTTAGTCAACACGTTCTCACTCCTGGCAAACGCTGACACAGGCTTCAGAAATATGACGCTGTAGCTCTGGCGTCTTTTCTGGATGTATT
This sequence comes from Collichthys lucidus, assembly GCA_004119915.2. Taxonomy (NCBI): domain Eukaryota; kingdom Metazoa; phylum Chordata; class Actinopteri; family Sciaenidae; genus Collichthys; species Collichthys lucidus. The sequence goes on from CM014091.1 coordinate 30,604,135, forward strand.
CATAAATGTGAAACATCTAACTTTAGGTTCAGCCACAAAAACGACTTTATCAGGTTTCCCCAAAAAAGATGTGTCGTGTACCTGACGTAACTTGATTATATTCTGTATTTTAACTGATGTAGTCTGTTTAACTTAAAAGAAGTCTTTGTTAGTCAGCTCGTGTTTGTTCGACCCATCTCGCCGCCTCATCCCCCTCCACATACAGATTTCTCATCCTTGATTTTTTGGCTCGTGCTGTTGACGGTCTGGATAAAACCAGGTCCAGTATTCTGCAGCTCTTTAACAGGTGCTTCAGTCCAGTCCAGCAGCTCTCCCTCTCTTCCTGTCATGGATCCAGTTTCCCGACTACGCTGTTGTTTTTCTGTCTTTCATCCACCCACTCTCTCCGTCTCTCCTCTCTTTACCATCTCCTCCCTCCCTCCCTCCTTCACAGAGCCAGCACTGAACTTTTTACAGCGTACAGTACATAAACCTGTCAGCACGTAATGTCATTACTTTGTCATCCAGCTCAGAAGCACTCTGTTTTTTCTTTCTTTAATGTATGTTGTCTTTTTACTTTTCATCTATCTGTTTTCACTTCACTCACTTCCTCTTCGTTTCCTTCCTCGTTTCTTTCTTCCCCCGCTTTCCATCAGTTTTCTAGTTTTCCTTCCTTGTTTTTTCCCGTCATTCTTTCCTAAAAGTTTATGTCCTCTCTCTCTCTCTCTCTCTCTCTCTCTCTCTCTCTCTCTCTCTCTCTCTCTCTCTCTCTCTCTCTCTCTCTCTCTCTCGCTCACACACACACACACATACAAACTGCTCTGCACATGTTAAACTTGGCTCAGACTGTCAGAAAGCTGGAGCAAACCTGCTGAGTGCACATCTTATCTTGTGCTGTCTGTGTGTATTTGCAGAGCAGAGTTAAATTTATGAAGTTAAAGTCATCTTTTCCACTCTGTCTGACAGTATCTTTGCACAGTGACAGATTGGCCATCTGGAAATTAGGCAAACACCAGAAGGGTCATCTGCTCTGCGGACCACTTCAGCAGCCCGTTGTACAAAAATGAGACAGAGAGAGAGAGACAGCTCACGTCCTCGTCCTCTGAATCCTCAGTTCAGTTCAGCTGTTAGCCGCTGAAGACAAAAATGAGAAGATAGGAAACACGTTGAACTTTTCATGAAGTCGATGCGTTCGTCACTGTCACGTTTCACAAACCGACCACAGCCTGAATGGGGCAGGACATTACAGAAAGTCTTACACGGTAGTGATTAGTCGCATTTAGACAAAGATCAGCGCGGATGATGCTGAAGTGAGTGGTCTCTGTGTGTGTGTGTGTGTGTGTGTGTGTGTGTGTGTGTGTGTGTGTGTGTGTGTGTGTGTGTGTGTGTGTGTGTGTGTGTGTGTGTGTGTGTGTGTGTGTGTGTGTGTGTGTGTGTGTGTGTGTGTGTGTGTGAGCCCTGTGATGAACTGGTGACCTGTCCAGGGTGTAACCCGCCTCCAGCCTGGTCTCAGCTGGGATCGGCTCCAGTGACCCTGATAAGTATGAGCGGTTCTGGAAAATGGGTGGATGGATGTGTAACATCTTAAACTTCTGTATTATCCAACAGGAATTCATTTATACAAGCGGAAACCAGTAGTATATTATTCTATAAAATCAAAATGACTGTACTAAGTTATTGTTATTGATATTGTTTAGTGATCTGCAGTTCTATTCTTGATGTATTCGGCGTAATTTTAGACACAAATCAGCTAAGTGAACATATTTTGCATCCTGTGTTTTTATCATATTATTTAAAAGTCAAAGCAAACATATAAAATATAACGTTGTTGAACTAACCTACTGTTTCTCCTTTTCCTCTCTCATCCCTGCTCTCCTTCTTCTCCTCGTCCATCCTCCCTGTTTTTTCTCTTTCACTCCTCCACTTATCTCAAGTCAGCAGCCTAAGTTCTTTTTTTTCCTCTCTTCCTCCGTCCAGCCCTTTCCTGAATCCCTTTTTTCTCTCTTATCGTTTCTCCTTCTCGTCTCTCTCTCTCTCTCTGCTTTTCATCTCCTCCTCTATCGGATCGGTCGGTTTGTTTGTTGTTGTTTTTTCTCAGCAGCTGTAACTGTGTTACAAACACACACACCCTCGAATGTTGTGTGGAGTGTGCCTCTGGTACTCTGTGCGTCAGAGTGTGTGTTTATGGAAACATGGAGAGTCTTGCTGATGTTCCCACCCTGATAGCCAGGTGTCCTCCAAAACACGGCAGATTAAAATTAAACCTCCCCGAGTCATCATCAGAAACACTCAGGGGTGACGGTGGGGGAATTTACAAAAAAAAAAAAGATGACGTCATCTGGCCTTTCCTGTTCGCCCATCCGTCTCTCCCCCACGTCTTCCCCACACAGATGTCGTAAATAACCACGCACACACAGGAGTGAGTGTCCACGTCCACAGAGAGTTGACAGCACAGATGAATGTGAGGGAGAAACAAAGTGTGAAAAGCAGACGGAGAGAAAAAGAGCTGATAAGAGAGAGGGCAAGCCGGTGATGTCAGCCCATAAAAACACGAGAGGGAGAGAAGATGTGGAAAGTGTCTGAGGTCATTTTCTCATAACTCACTTCACGCAGCATCACTCCAGTGCCCGACACAAGCGAGTAGACGCAGTGGCCTGAAACTCGATCCTCAGCTGTCCGTCCTCAGATCGATGTCTTCCCGAAGCAGCAGCACTGGAAATGATTCATTTCTGATTTCTGTCTGTCAGAAAGTCCTCGGTCTGCAGAGTTTCACCTCTTCAGCTCCTTGAGCACAGTTTAGATCTCCACCACAGCCACCTGTCCGTACACTCACCACAGCCCTGTTTCCCAAATGTTCCTGTCACCTACGATAAATCAGCCATCGGCAAACCTTCGAAAGCTTAATGCGACCCAGATCGCATGAAAACATTTTGACCGATTGTTTTTGTGCTCACAAAAAATGTTCACACTTCCCTGTCAACATTTTTTATAGATTTTCCTACAATACAAACTCCAGCCAACTAACCCGTTGCCTATCTGTTTTATGGTGCTGTCAGGGCACTGGAAGCACGTGGTTCTGGTTGAGGGGGGAAAAATCCTGGTTTTGGTTAGATATTGAAAAAAAAAAAAAGCCAACGATGATTGAAGCATGACTTTTTAAACGTTTAACCAAAACCACAATCTACCCCAAACTGTAACATTTACTAGTCTGAAACTATGAACATGTGGGACGCAGGACTTGAAGGTCTCCAGTGTCAAAGACTTGCGGTCCGTCCACCCGGACCTCCTCCCTGTGACATCGGTGTGGCGCTTTGTTGATCAGAAACATTGGCAGTCAGTTATTTTCTAGATGACGGGTGGGGTTGATCCATTATATTGTGCTGGTCACTTAGCAGATTTGGCCTTGTCATAATTTAATCTCAAGAAAATAAAACAAGTGTCATAGCTCATGAAAATGAGCAGAAAGTCTCGACTGCATGGACGGAAGAAAAAACAAACGACGAGTAGATGAAGAGAACAGGAAGAGAGGAGAAGACACACACACATGCACACATACTGTATACAGTGGGACACACACACACACGCACACACACACACACACACACACTGTTTCTCTTGTCCGCTAAGCACCATCTAAATGTAATGCTAGAGTTAGCACTGCAGGTAGGAAGCCCGAGATAAATGGACCACATCTCCGTGTGTGTGTGTGTGTGTGTGTGTGTGTGTGTGTGTGTGTGTGTGTGTGTGTGTGTGTGTGTGTGTGTGTGTGTGTGTGTGTGTGTGTGTGTGTGTGTGTGTGTGTGTGTGTGTGTGTGTGTGTCTAGTTTAAAATGTCTTTTCATATCTACTGCTGTTTATTAAATTACAGTAAACATCCATCTTCTTGTCTTACATATGGAACGAAAACATATTTTTCTTTTTACTTCTTTTCAGTATTGTGTCCTCTAAAATACAAACCAAATGCCTTTGGGTGAAATAAGATTCTTTTTTAAAATTTTGATTTAATCTTTATTTAATCAAGCAGTCCCGATGAGATTAAGACCTCATCCAAGACAGACCCAGGAACAAGAAACACAGAAACAACACAATAAACAAGGAATTCATAAAAAACAGTTACAGTAATCACAACAAACATGAGATAAATCAAAACTTTTCAAATCTCTGAGGGGCTCTCTGGTTTGTGGACAGTTTGCAGTTCATCGAGCCTGAATCCAGTTCTGCCAACTTCAGCGCGTACGAGGGAAGTCTAAGGTTTCCTAGTTACTGTAACGCGTGCTGTAGTTAATAGATTTAAAAAAGAGTAGAGATGGTTTGGAGGCTTTATGAATAAATAACACAAGAGGGATATTTCTAGATTTCTGTCCAACCAACCTTTTCATACAGAGAACAACGACGAGTACGAAATGTGTCTCTCGCGATGAAGCGTAATGCGCTGTGATGCGCAGGGTTTGACTGCTGACGTGTTGATGACAGACACGATGAATGTTGAACGTGAATCTTGAGACTTCGTCTGCTGTCAAACCAGATTCCTCTGGATTTGTTCAGCTCAGTCGGAGTCAGAGTTACATGGGCGCTGATTAAAGTCTTAATGCTGTGATAGTCCGAGTTACAGATGAAGGAGAGGAGTCTTTAAGGAGTGATAAAAAAAAAAACATTAATATAATGTTATCTGATAAGTCCAGTTTACTCAGTAGTCTGACCTTTGACACTTTCTTGTTCTGAATACAGGAAAACAACCATGTTATCACAATACTTCACACATTACAGAGTGTGTGTGTGTGTGTGAGGGTGCAGGGTGGAGAGTCTGTTATAGTTTAGCAGATTTATGGCATGCGGGATACAAAAAGTTCAATGTTAGATAAATAAGTTATATACTCTCTATGTCTCTTTCTGTCTTGGACACACTGCCGTCTTTGTTCCCATTGTACCAGAGCAAATATACACTATGTGTTTAGCCAGCACCACAACACACACACACACACACACACACTTCACGGGGTGCTCATTCATTCTCTTTCTTTAAATAATTCTCCGTCTCCTTATTGTGATACTCGACCAACACACATGTACAGTTTGCACGCACCGACATCCGTTCACACAAGCCCTTAACAAACAATGCTGAACCACCAGCTCATAAATAACCAGCACTGCCAAACCATGCAAGTGTGTGTGTGAGTGAGTGAGTGTGTGTTTCTACTACATCAACATGGTATGTAGTTGTGTCCTGGCTGGCAACCAACGGGTACGTCCTATCAGGATTAGTCTGGAATGTACACACTTCCTCTCCCGTCTGTCTCTCTCTCTCCTTCAGTCTGCCTCTTCTTTCTCTGCTTCTCTCTTCAGTCAGATATATTTTGGATGATCAGCACACTCCTCGTAACTGATTCAGAACAGCGATTTGTTGTCTGTTTATGGTGAATATCACAGGTCTGTGGCAGTTCCCGGGTCATTTTGCTGTTTGGTTTTTCAACTCGGACGATATTTTTCTACTGTTTTGGTCGAAACAAACCTTTAATCCAACAAGTTAAACGTGTGTCTGCTTCTCTTCTGGCTGCCTGTCGCTGCTTTCCTGATATTTTGACACCTGACTCAGTGAATTCTGAGTTTATTTCAACCAAACCAGAGTTAGTGATTCTTGGAACGGCGAGATGTCAAAACCAAGGTTTTATTACAGTTCGACTTGTCACAAGTGTCAATAGTGTTTTAACTGCTGTTTCTGGTTAAACAATAACCGTTTCCATCGTGTTATTATTATAATCTGAGTTCCAGCGGCACAAAAACAAAAATCCTTGTCCCAATTAGTCACCTAGACAAAAAAATAAATATTGATAATAACATAGAAGTTACACTTTCATGTTGAAAATAATTTTGGCTTTCGTTTTTGCACCAGAAAATATTCCAGTGTCAAATTTTGTGCCAGTTTTCTTGAAGGAAAGTTTGATATTTTGGGAAATACAGTTTTCTTGCCAAAAGAAGAGACTGAGAAAAAAGATCTATACCACTTTCTTATCTGAGCTCACAGATTAAAATAAATGTATCATGTTTGTTTAATTCACCCACAAACAGAAATGTAAAAACTACAAGCCGTGGTTTTTAGGTGGAGCTGTGTCTTGATGAATAACAGTTCATCCATCTGCACGGTGTTTTTGTGCAGCATCTCTTTCTGCTGTTTGCCTGCGAGCTCACGGTGATGACAAAGACTCCATCCGGCATGAAATAGTTTCAGCATGTAGGTCCCTCTAAATACAGAACTTGTTGATTTTGACATATGCGTCTGTTTATGGATTGAACAGTCTGTATGATCTGGCTCCGTGCTGGACTGAGCTGATCCCCGAAAACGTAAAAACTCAGTCGTCTGTTTACTTCACATTCATTTCACACATACAGTGCACCGATGTGTGCTGCCCACATCGAGTTAATGTGATGTTTTTACATTAATCAGCCCAACTATAACCAGGCTGTGTTTACTTTGAATTTCTTGAGGGGTTAAATAAATATTAGGAGCCTGGAAGCATTTACACACACTGGTTTGGTGTTTTAGAGGAAACCCTTCTCTTCCTCTGACTGGGGATGTGACCACAGGGAACATAACCTTCTCCCCCCTCGGAGTGATGTAGTGTATGTATGGTTTGTGTGTGTGTACGTTTGAGAAGGAGCTCCATAAAGGCTGCTGGGATGATTTCCTCCCCTCTGTAAGCACACTCTCTCTCTCCCATGACCATCTCCTCTACCTGGAGACCTCTCCGTCTCACTACCTGTCTGTGTTTGTCTCAGTTCAGATCACAGCAGGGCATGATCTCAGCAACAATGGAATCAAACTATTGTCTTAATATTGTAACTATTTGTGTCTACTAAAGATATTACTTTGGTCAGTGACAGGAAACTGATCCACCGCTGCCAGCCACCGCCATGGTCTTCATATAATTTAAAGTCTGAATGTCGGCGTACATCTCCAGCTACCTTTTGGCTCGTTCTATCAACATCAGCTTCCAAACCGCTGTGCAGTGTTTTGGTGTCCAATAAGCCATTAAACACTTTAATGTGTTCATCAAACTAGATTTCCCGGGTTATATTTCAGGTGTTTTCATCTAAATCCCCAATAAAGCTGTCGGCATGCTCAGTAAGAACGAGTCTGCAGAAAAGAAAGTGTTTATAGTTGCTCAAAGGAGCGAGAGAGACGTGAGATGTGATCTCTTTTACATGTGGAGATATTACTAAAGTCAGAGTTATTCACAGGATGGCTTTCAGATGCTGCTCCACCATCTGACAAACATTTAGGTTGAAGCGTACGGACACCTTTAAATAAACCAGCTTCTTCCAACTTCAGAATGCTGCTTTCTACCAGAGATCTTTTACTAATCTATACTTTTCACCTCCTGCTTCAGCCAAACACTCCTGTCCAGTTTGGACTTTTTGAGCTTTATTTTGACAGAGACAGTGTAAAGAGTGACAGGAAATGTGGAGAGAGAGAGAAATGGGGAATGAGCCACAGGTCGGATTCGAACCCTTGAAACCTTCACACATGGAGCGGCTACTTATTATATACATCCCTCCATGGTCTTTATACATTTGTGAATGTAGGCAGATCTTCTATCCATATTCTGTACCCTACACAAATTCAAGGCCCTCTCTCTGGAGCTCCCTGACCTACATTGTTTTTTGTTTTTTTTGTAATCATATCTTATGCAGCCTTGTTTTAAAAGGCGCTTGGTAGATAAACTTTTGCTTATAAAGTTCTACTTTACCACCTCAGTTAAACAGCCACCAAACATTTGGACGTCCCAGACGAGGTCAGGAGGTCGGTGTATGGCAGCGTGCCGACGCTCTCAGAGAAGAAGGCGGCTGATGCTGCTCATTATGAACCCGCTGACGTGCAGATTCTAAAAAGCCGTCTGGGACAAACCAGCCAGCCGTCTCATCGTCTACTGAGCACCTGGACTTCAAGTTATTTGGGGGTCTGGTTTGACCCTCTTCTTCTTTTCTTCTCAGACTCTTTTATAGGCTCATTCATAGATTCATCCCTCTCTTAAATGGCACCTTTCCTATTATCCTCAGAACAAAGGCCTATTTAAGTAGCTGTTCACACACACACACGCGCACACACACACACACACACACACACACACACACACACACACACACACACACACACACACCAGGGTCAGATAAATGGTGTCATTAAACAGGGGTAGTGAGGACTTCCTGGCCTCTCATGAGCCCTGAGAGTGTGTGTTCATATATTTCACCACGTTGCACACACTCAGCACACTATATTTGAGCATTCAGATATTTTACCCTATCTCTCTCACACACACACCCATGCACACACCCACACACACACACACACACTGGTGGCAATCCATCACATCCATGAAAGGACCATTTAGAGTCAGTGGTGAGAGACAGACGGGCTGGGAGAGAGAGAGACGGGCAGGGGTGGGAGTGTTTGGTAAAACGACCCCAGAGGCAGAAAACTTGTATGATACACTTTTTAAGAAGTTTTTAATTAATCAGACGGTGCAGTGCTGAGTTTTTTTCATCCTAATCAGCTCCCTAATTATGCCTGTGTGCTGTGTTGATGTGACGGTCATGTATTAGCATGTAGTGTAAACCCCTGTGGCTGCGTTGTTCACGTTTGGACAGTTGATTTGACACTTTTAAAACAGATTTACAGTCAGTCCGTCAGTCCGTCCCTTTCAGACATTACAGCTTTAACATAAATATTCCCATTAACAAGTGTGACTCCATCCTGGAAGTTCAGGCTGAGATCTGCCTCTGGGTGTGCGACAACGTTTGTTTAAATTACCCCAAATTTCAAGTTAATTCACATTAATTTCCGTAAGTTTCCAAGTTCTAAAGCTTAACTTTCTGGAAATTTACCAGAAACCTTTGCAACCCTAAGCAGCAGTAGTTGCATCATGCAGGTAGCGTACCTATTCATTAAGAGCACTGACAGTGACACGAACAATGAGAGAGAAACCTGTGAGAAGCAGCGCGAGCTGTGAGGCGTCCATCCAAGACAATGGCTTCCATTCTTCTGCTGCTGCTGCTCAGTGTGACCGCCACCTCCCCTGACAGTGCAGCGACGGGTGCTCAGCGTTTTATTACCGGCTGTAATTACTGACTGCCTGGCTGTAATTATAACAAACATATTTTGGTGCATGTGACGGTGTGTCAGTCGATGAGACTTTTCATTTCGTGACCTTGAGAAGCCCGTTAAAACCGCTTAGACTTAAACCAACACGAGACCTGACAGGAATTTTATAATTTCAGCACATTTGCGGCGCTTAGAGTACTAACACAAATCCACTGAAAGTGATTTAAACGGTATGAATATGAGGCAACAGTGCAAGTTATTTTTAACATCCTTTTTTTAGTCGTCAGTCACAAGGCGTTTGTTTTTTTTCGAAGGGGGAATTTTCAGGAAAACCCCTCGGAAAGAAATGTGAGGATCTGTTCAGTTTGGGCCAAACGTTGTGCAGACCAAATATTTCATGATGTATTCACATGAGATATAGGAGTTATTTCAAACGTTTGCATGTGTTTTGATTCAGTTTAAATCACATGAATGTTAAACTAAGCATGTTCAATGTTTGGCCACACGTCTTGAGAGTTTCCACCACAAATTTAGTTTCCACGTCTGAATCTGCGGGAGCTTCCTGAAGCAGATCAACATGTTCAACATGTTTGGGTTTGATTTTATCTGCCGCATTAGCAACTAACTTATTATGAGGAGAATTTCCTCTGCGGCATTTCATAATAAATCATATTATACTTGGTTGTTTGTTACAAGAGACACAGATCTCGTTATTTTCAGTTGGTGGAACTAGATTTCGGATTTTTGAAAATACAGTTTGCGGATTGTTTTTTTTATGATCAGCAGCTCAATTACATTTCACGCCCCTCGACTTTCTGTTAGCAGACAGCAGAGATTTGGTTTATCAGGAGACCTCGATTACTTTAAACCAGTTATCAGCGGCTACTTGTTGCAGGAAATCCAACAACATTCATTCGGAGGACCCGATAAAAGCCAGTCGTTACAGTTAACCTTCACAATATTTTAATTATTAATGCGGCTGATTATCAGGACAGCAGAGCGAGCGAGATGAAATCATATTCACTGAAACTGATAATATAAACCACTAACCACAGGTTAGGACGGGGGGTCAGCTTCAAAGCCGCCTCAGTCCTCACAACTTATCCATCTCCATCTGTGAGTGTGATGGCAGTATAAATACAGGGCCGTACCACGTTCATGTATCTGTGCGTGCCCACATATGTTAATGCACCCCGAGCACGTACATGGTCATTTTCAGCTCCTTATTTATGTTAAACACACACACACATGCAGCCGGGGTGCTGATGGTTTAACAGTGCAGAGCAAGACGTATGATAGACAGATCAGTGTATATGTTTCTATTTATTTTGTCTACTGCTTCACTTCCCCTGTCACTGCAATCAGGATTTAAGAGAGGCCATCTGCATATTGTATAAAAATCAGGCACCGCTCCTACATTCCTATTTTTAATTTAATTTAATATGATCTATTGGAGAAGTCGGCCGCCTGATGTTTTTCCAGATGCAGTTCTGTATCGGAGTTGGACTTAGACAATGCACGCTTGCACCAGTCAATCTTGTAGCATTGTAAAATGCTTCAATGCAGTTTACAAATTTTCATTTTCTGATATTCTTCCTGAGCCCAAACTAAACACAGAGTAGGAGTGGCGACACGTTTTGACGAATACATTTAATGAAACCAGGACTCGCTCACCTTTGAAGTCCTCCGTTATTTCTATTCCTTTAGTCCATAAGTGTGCATAAATCAAAAGAAAATTGTTTTTCTCTCTCCCTCTAGATGTGCTGTCTCTCAAAAGCGTGAATCAGAATTGATACGTTATCTATTTTCATACAATATCATCGCAGAACAAAGATTTCTGTGCCAAAGGAATCAAAGGCCTGTCCCAGATATAGGCAGGTCGAGTAAGGTTGGAGTTGAAGAAAATCATTCTATGATGTATTGTAGACTTTTCATAACATTCCTGAAAAAAAAAATTATATAAATACACCGACACACACAGATTACACCCTGTGATCACACAGTCAAAGACTCCCAGTGTGCTTTTGTTAATTGGAGGACAGAGAGTCACTGATGGGAGAGGCTGCCTGTGTGTAGCAGTACCACACACACACACACACACACTCACACACTCACACATCCGGCAGCTTCACTAACATATCATGCAAGTGGTGAAGTGGAGAACATGAGTGTCAGATACGTGACATTCCTGGAGTATGAGCACACGTTGTGTACAAAGATGTTTCAGCGTGCCGCTTACATGAAACAAATATTTCACAGATGTTAATTAGCACTCGTCTTTTCTTCGGGAAATGAAGCCTCCTCGCTTTGGATCCTCTCCATCATGACTCCTCCTCTGATCCGAAAAACATGTTGGCATCGATGAACACAACTTAGAAGCTCGGAGGCGACCGTTTTTACGATGGGTTGGACAGTTTGCAACCGGTTCTTGATCACGTCCCCCGAGCAAATTATTTATTTGATCACTGAGCAAACTCTTTAAACTGAATACATGATCCATGATTGTTCTGTGATTAAATTCTGTCCATTTTTATTAGTTTTTCGTACCAAGAACTCCTTAAAAAGATGTTTGTGCTTCGACTAAATGAAACATTGAAGGACATGTTCATATTTAACAAAGCTGCGTGTGAGAAAACAGTTTGACTCGTGTTGAGACCATAAAATAATTATTCTGTCGTCGCTAGAAAAACAAAAGCTGACACATAATCACATGCATGACCTCCGTCAAAATAACATTTTCCCACCTCACACAGTCGCAATGTTTGCTGTAACTCACACAAACAGAAGTGCACACACACACACTCACACACACACTAAGCCGGTGGCAGGCGGCTGAATTGATAGAGAGAGAACAAACAGAGAGTTGTTTGCTTTAGAAAAGTGTCACAACCTTCATTCATCTTCACACACACACACTTAATTTCACTGTTCAGACGCTGCTTGTTTTCTTTGAGCTCTCACACACACAAACATTCACTCACATGCCCCATAATTCTTATGTCGCACACACACACACACACACACACACAAAGACAGCAGTATTCCCCTTCACACATTCACACAAAACCATAAGTCAGACTCTCCTCACACACGTGTGGACACGACTGCGAACGTTTCTGCTGTCGACACACACACACTCATACGCCGCAGCGCTGAGTCGAAAGGAGTGTGTGTGATAAGTTGGATTATGAGAGTGTGTTATCTGTTGTGTCAGCGCCGTCTTTAACACCTCCTTCCTCCTCTTTGTCTCCTCACAGCAGTAAAAATATCCCTGCATGGACTCTAAATGTTCCCTATCTGTAAAACTGTCGATGATAACTACTTATTTAACCAGTTCCTGTTTAGACGATGTGAACTGTGACTCACTTTTTAATTCACATCTCCCCAGTTTTAGCGCAGCAGGACAGTGGCAATCATAAGTAGGGATGTAATGATGCATCGTGACACAATTAAAAATCGGTACAAAGACTCGAATCGGTTGACAGAAAAAATGAATCGCGATTCTTGGCGAATGCGAGAGAAGTAGGATATGTTCTTTTTCGTCTTTAAAAAAAATTTGAAATAGGTTACGTTGTCTTAAAAAAAAGTCACTAGTTGGTGATTCATTTGTTCAACGTCAGGCGTCAAGTCACGTGACTCACGTCACTACGTAGGTACGGAGCACAGAGCGAGGGGAAGACATGGCGACGGTAGAAAATAACTTTGAAACAGAGGATGCACCGAGCAGTTTGAAATCACCTGTGTGGCGGCTTTTTAGATTCCCTATATACACAAATACAACCGTGAGAAATGGACAGACAAAAACAAAACAGCATGTAAATATTGCAAGAGACTGTTAACATATAGCGGCAACACGAGCAACATGTAACGTTACGCCACCTTGTGAGCGAAAACTGCACATCACAGCAGTTAACAGCAGTTTACTGTGAGATTGTTTCTAAAGAAAGCTGATATCTGTCATGTGTTTTGTTGTTTAAGATGGAAGTTGCCCTTATCATAAGAGAACACAAACTGTTTGAGAGTTTCTGCAAAGAAATTATTTTCCTACAAATAAAAAGATTTTATTTGGTCATAATTTGTCTGTAGCTGATTTTTAACAACAAAAAATCGTGACTCGAATCGAGTCGTGAGTTGAGTGTATCGTTACAAACCCTACTCATAAGTTAATGGCCAAAATACTGAATTGTTATGATAAAACTATGTTGGTTACATGACCTCAAGGCATCATGTCATCGTGTGTTTCACTGCCGTGCTGTCAGTCACATGTTTAATATGCTGACTTTAAACCTGACCTTCTTAAATTGGAGGACTTTGTCATAAAAGAGATTCCCGCACCTTGAACCCGATACGTATCAAAGCTTAGAGTCTGCATTATTTCAAATCCAGTGTAACTCAAACCACAGAAAGTCTGCGCCTGTACAAACACGAGCACCGGCGTGTGTTAGCAAATCGTTAAACATTAATGTTCAGTTAACGTTCGGTGTGAACGCAGCCCAGATCCAGCTGACAGTCCAGTGTTTGTGGAGATTTCTTTTCCCACAGCTCGACACGCCTTCCTGTTTCCTGTTTAGCCCCCGACCTTATCGCAGACTGTAAATTTAGGACGATGTGTGACTGTGTGTATTCTGGTGAGTTCCTCACTCGATTAGATTAGCCAAGGTGAGATAAATGAGTCGAACAATGGGGCTGTCTGTGGGATCTTTCTTTACGTCCACGAGCCGAGTGTATTTTTGACTGTGTGTATGTGAAGTGTTGTGAAATGACAGGATTCACTCTCTCTTATGATGATGAGTATCTTCAGCCATAAAGACGACAGGCTGACTGCCAGACACCCTCTACAATTAGACTACAGCGACCACAACACCCACACACTTAGAGCCTATACACCGTGCTATAGTTAGTGTAGGCAGGATCACAGTATGTTTACTACAAACATGAGTAACCGTGTTCTTACTGCGTACGTTCTTTCAAGCTTGCATAGATCTAAATCTGACACTGTGTCGCATGTTTTCAGGAGTTGTGATAGTTTAAAGTTGCATTGTGTGTCTCCTCAGTACAAACTACAGTGCCATGTTTCCATGAACGTGATCTGATGCATTCTGAAGTATCACATCAGAAAAGTTTGATCATTTGGAATCAATTTGGTTCTGTTTTTGTGCCTTTTGGAAAAATAATGAATGAGCTGAATGCAACAAAGATTCTTTTACCATCACCTGACATGCATGAATTTGATATATACGAATTGCAAACGCTGCAGTTTCACTTCGTGAAAGCTGCATGACTGAGAGAGAGTGTGAACTTTCCAGGTGTGTGTGTTTGCACTCGGATTTATCGACGCATACTTTGGAACTCGTGTGTTTCTCTGCAGGTGTATGCATGCGCGGATGTGACTGTGTGTACACTGTGTGTGTGTGTGTGTGTGTGTGTGTGTGTGTGTGTGTGTGTGTGTGTGTGTGTGTGTGTGTGTGTGTGTGTGTGTGTGTGTGTGTGTGTGTGTGTGTGTGGAATGCAATGTGGACTGCCACCAGAGCAGAGCTAGATTTACTGGCGGAAGCACACTGCCAAGAACAGGAGTGGTCAGATTAATCATTGTGTGTGTGGTGTGTGTGTGTGTGTGTGTGTGTACACAGTTATAGCCATTGTGGAGGTTCCAGTTAAACACATCAGCTAACAGTGTGAAATGTTTTGGAGATTTTGTAGATTCGGAGATTAAAAAGTTAGTGAAGAGAATATTTATTCTACCTGCTTGCTTGGTCAAGTTAGCGTGTGCGTGCGCGTGTGTATGTGTGTGTGCGTGCGTGTGTGTGTGTGTGCCTGCGCGTGCACATGGGTGTGGTGAATTGGCTTAAACGTGTATGTAAACCAAAAATAAGCACATTCTGTGTGTGTGTGTGTGTGTGTGTGTGTGTGTGTGTGTGTGTGTGTGTGTGTGTGTGTGTGTGTGTGTGTGTGATGAGCAGCATATTTTGCTGGATCACTTAAACACACACAAACACACACTCTGATTCAGCCCACAGTCGCACACCTGTGGTAACAGGAAATATGCTGGATTTGCCAAAGATGTGGAGATTGTGAACTCAGTGTTTGACCTTCTCTCACTCTCTGTCTCATTCCAGTCTTCTCCTCTCACTCTCTGTCTCATTCCAGTCTTCTCCTCTCACTCTCTGTCTCATTCCAGTCTTCTCCTCTCACTCTCTGTCTCATTCCAGTCTTCTCCTCTCACTCTCTGTCTCACTCCAGTCTTCTCCTCTCACTCTCTGTCTCATTCCAGTCTTCTCCTCTCACTCTCTGTCTCATTCCAGTCTTCTCCTGTCACTCTGTCTCACTCCAGTCTTCTCCTCTCACTCTCTGTCTCATTCCAGTCTTCTCCTCTCACTCTCTGTCTCATTCCAGTCTTCTCCTCTCACTTTCTGTCTCATTCCAGTCTTCTCCTGTCACTCTGTCTCACTCCAGTCTTCTCCTCTCACTCTATGTCTCATTCCAGTCTTCTCCTCTCACTCTCTGTCTCATTCCAGTCTTCTCCTCTCACTCTCTGTCTCATTCCAGTCTTCTCCTCTCACTCTCTGTCTCACTCCCGTCTTCTCCTCTCACTCGCTGTCTCACTCCAGTCTTTTCCTCTCACTCTCTGTCTCATTCCAGTCTTCTCCTCTCACTCTCTGTCTCACTCCCGTCTTCTCCTCTCACTCTCTGTCTCACTCCAGTCTTCTCCTCTCACTCTCTGTCTCATTCCAGTCTTCTCCTCTCACTCTCTGTCTCATTTTAGTCTTCTCCTCTCACTCTCTGTCTCACTCCCGTCTTCTCCTCTCACTCTCTGTCTCACTCCAGTCTTCTCCTCTCACTCTCTGTCTCATTCCAGTCTTCTCCTCTCACTCTCTGTCTCATTCCAGTCTTCTCCTCTCACTCTCTGTCTCATTCCAGTCTTCTCCTCTCACTCTCTGTCTCATTCCAGTCTTCTCCTCTCACTCTCTGTCTCATTCCAGTCTTCTCTTCTCACTCTCTGTCTCACTCCAGTCTTCTCCTCTCACTATCTGTCTCATTCCAGTCTTCTCTTCTCACTCCTGCTTCTGGTTTTCTCTGGTTTATGTTAGATTTTATTAAAAGAACGGGGGGGAGAGGGCGATGAGAAGTTAAACGGTGAGGTGTTGTCGACTTATCTTTCTGAAAACAACAGTTACTGCTGTATTTAATTAGTTTTATCCAGTTACTGTGCAAAGTTCTCTCTGAATTTCTGCAGTGTTAGCAAAATAAAATGTGAATCAGCGCTTTGGTTAACTTTATCTGTGTCTGTGCAAAGTTACGTGACATTATTTCAGAATTAATGAAGCGCCAGTTGCTCTGTAAGGCTAAACTTAAGGTGAAATTTTGTGGGTTTTTTTTGCTTTTTTGGGGTTGTAATTCCAAAACAACACACCAGAATATAGAACTATGGTGTCTTTTTGATATCTCTGTTGTTGAGCTGGATATGCAATGTTTCTCTGTTAATGTGTATGTTTACATGTTTCTGTACTGTACTGTGTCGCATACAGTGTTCCACTGAGCCTTCTCGTCTACCAGTTTTAGTAACTTTCACACCTGAACCATGCATATTGCACTTTATTTCTTCTGCAAATGAAAAAAGTTTGGGTTGAAACCTGCTTAATGCCTCACTGTGTGGACAGAAGTCACATTTAGCTCTTCAAGGTTCAGCCTAGATTCTGTGTCGGTGTCTGACCAGACTGAACTTTGTTTGTCTACTCTGAAAAACACCCAATAAAAAACATCTATTCTTAACTCTTCTCGACCTCCCGTGATAACACCAGGGAACACGTCTGTGATCTTTGACCTTCCTCTCTCTAACGTCGCTCATTTTGCTGCAGGAACTAAAACTGCGAGATATAATATACTTTTAGTTTTTCTTTTTTCTTTTTTTGGTCCCTGCTTGTGTTTACGCTCTGGCTCAGGCTTTCAGCGGCGGCCGTGTTGTCGGCTGTGATTAAAGGACTGCAGCAACAATTTACGTACAACTGAGAGTTTACTGGTGTGGGCGAAAGAGAAGGAGAGAGAGAGGAAAGAAGAAAGAGGGGAGGAGGAGAGAACTGAAAACGAAGCGTGAAAGCAAAGAGGGAGTTAAGTTACTGTTTGATTATACAGTAGAGGATGTTTACTACCTCTGTGCATGCGCACGCGTGTGTGTGTGTGCGTCTCCATGGCGATGCAGGAAGCAGGAAATGTGGAGTTGTTGAACACTTGTTTGTCAGATTTAAGGTTCGACCTTTGACCTTTGATTTTGTTTATTTTCCTTTTTGAAGACGGGAAGTGAGAAATTGATTGACGAGGGATTTTTCCCGACCAGTCATGTGTGTGTGTGTGTGTGTGTGAGTGTGTTTAAGGTAGCATGTCATTAAA
This sequence comes from Collichthys lucidus, assembly GCA_004119915.2. Classification (NCBI taxonomy): domain Eukaryota; kingdom Metazoa; phylum Chordata; class Actinopteri; family Sciaenidae; genus Collichthys; species Collichthys lucidus. The sequence goes on from CM014091.1 coordinate 30,621,596, forward strand.
ATAACTGAGTAATTTTGAAATTATATTGAGCATCACTTGACGGCTGTTTGTGGAATTAATTTGGCGTGTTTGTGAAAGAGCTCCATGTGTTTCCAGGCACGGCTTTTCCGCCAGTTAATTCAGCGGAATAAAGTGTGTTTGCAGTGAATTTGGTGTGTTTGTCTACGTGTGTGTGTGTGTGTGTGTGTGTGTGTGTGTGTGTGTGTGTGTGTGTGTGTGTGTGTGTGTGTGTGTGTGTGTGTGTGTGTGTGTGTGGTTAACCGATGATAGGTAAATCTGTTAGACATAAACCTGGCAACCTTAATACCACACACAAACACACAGTGTGAGGGATCAGTGGGCACTTTGCACATACATTACGTGGTTTCACCGTCAGTTTGTCATCTGCAAGGAGCGTTTATTAGAATATTTAGACATGAAAAACATCAGAGGGAAATATTAAATTCGAATGTAATAGAATAGTCAAACAGATTCCTATGATATGAGTCAGAGTTAGAGTCATTTCAGTTTCGAGCACAACACCTGCACGGAAAAGACTAAACACTGGATACATGATAATCTCATAATATTTTTCTAATAATTTTCAAGACGTTTCCAGGAAAAATCAATCTGTGTTCAGTAAATTAATCAAGGCAGTGTTCAATCAATAGAGTTTTTCGCCTGGAGAGTCTTTGAGTCTTTTTGGTCTTCGTGCTCAGCAGCTCAGCTGAAAGTGCAAAGTCAAGCATAAAATTCAATAAATGTCGATTATACAGTTTCCAATAATAAATAGTTACTTGTGCTGAATGAGGTTCTTTTATGGAAATTCCTGTTGCCAATAACAATTACCAAATCCGTTATTTGGGAAACCGTTTAGGGAATTATCGACCATAAGATGAGTTCCATTAAGTATATTATTATTATCATTGATTTATCTGTCATTAGTTTTTAGTCCAAAACTCAACTGAATTATGTAAAACAGAGGAGCAGCATGTCCTCAGAGCTGAGAAGCTGAAACCAGCAAGTTGTTTTGTATTTCTGGACGATAAATTACTAAAACGAGGAATCCATTATCAAAATTGTGCTCATGGTTTGATGCATGCATGTGTCGATGTAGGCAGAAATACCAGAGAAAGAAATAAATCAAAGGTTTCAAACATACATGTTGGTGGAGGAGAATGGGGGATGTATGGACCCAAAGT
>CM014091.1:30627776-30669237 GCA_004119915.2 Collichthys lucidus
GCAAACACACACACACACACACACACACACACACACACACACACACACACACACACACACACACACAGCAATGGACAGGCCTGTAGTGCTTCAACAGCACATTCTCCACCAAGAATAGTATTAAATACTGCCTGTGCAGCCACTGACAAGCTGTCTTAGAAACACACGTGTACACTCTCACACACACACACACACACACACACACTGCACAGCTAAACTTTTTGCATCGATAGATTTTTTATTTTTTAAGTATTTCGCTGATTTATTGTTCCAGTGATTTCTTTCGTTGGACCCTCCCTGCTTCATCTAGCAGCCATCAGAAGGTTTGACCTTGTTCCTTTCAGCCAAGTTCATATATAGCTCATATTTTCTGTTCACTCCATCTGTGTATTAACGGTGGGATAGTAAATTCGTTAGCACGTTAGCTCAGCTCAGTCACTAACAGGACACAGCTTATTCTAAAGACGTGTGGTGTTCACAGTGTTCACAGTGTGCCTACATGTCCTTCCTTCTTCTAAATCTCCTCTGACGTGCATCATTCATTATGTTGTCTTCTATTGTGGCAAAAGCACGACTTGTTTGTTTAACAGCACGTGAAATGGAAGTAGTAAGGAACAAGAAACACACTATTTATGTGGCTGATGTCGATTTCATAAAGATCCTGAATCCCTGAAGTCAAACAGCAGGAATACGACAGAGAATTTAAAGGCTCAATGAAAAGATGAAGAAGAATAACTGGATATGGCTAAAATTGCAGCATAATAACTCAGCATAACCTGAATATTATACTTCGATTTCCTGCAGCATCACAGCTCGTGAGCTCACCGAAAATTTCCACTTACAGGAGGGCGGTGTTCGTACGTGAACGCTGTAAACACGACATGTCAGCACATCTCGGTATCTGCTTTTAAAGTTTCAGAAAGTTGTGCTGCACGAGAGAATCCTCTGACAGGAAGATAAATTTTAGTACAAAATCTTAGTTTTAAACTCCGGGTCATAAGTATTTGTATTTTTCCTGACATGTTTTCTCTAAACCAGAAATAAAAAATCAGCTGTTTGGCATAATTAATTTAGATCCAATCATGTAATAGGTGATCACCTGTGTGTGTGTGTGTGTGTGTGTGTGTGTGTGTGTGTGTGTGTGTGTGTGTGTGTGCGTGTGTGTGTGTGTTCCTCTCCCTGTCACACACACTGTCATTTCCCACGCTGTCGACCACACAGCTTTGTTTTTAGACTTCACATAATACTGTTGTGTCCTGTCCGACCGCCTCGTCTGGACCGCATGAACCCACACACACACACACACACACACACACACACACACACACACACACACACACACACACACATATATGATCTCAGTAGGCATACACACTCACAAATACACACTCAAAGACACACACTATACCACAGATCCAATCAGTCAGTCCTTGGCAGATTCTCTTTCTCTCTCTCTCAGACACACACACAAACACACACACACCCACACACACACACACTCTCTCTCTCTGCAGAGTGGGTTCTGTACATCAGCAGGTTTCAGCTCCCGTCTCCTGCATGCTGATTGGTCGGGATGCGGGCGTTCTGTGCGGCCGCCTCTATTTTGACTACGGCTGCCTGCAGATGAATGCAGAGCCGCGATCCGCCGCTAACACGTGAATCCAGGCGGAACCGGTGGTTCTTTGAACGCGGCGCAGATAGCGTCGCTGTCCTTATCTAATCGACACGCTGACTTTTGTTGCTGTGGTTTTTGTTTTTGTTCGACGAGGAACAAACAAGTGTTTCCCTCTAAGCTCCAGTGGACGATGAAGAGCTTCGATATGCTGAATGTTGCAGGACGATTTTGGTCCCAAGATCTTTTATGAAACATCTCAGGGGAACAATGTGCTTGTACAGAAACTCAAATCAAATAAAGTCTGTACTGACCTCCTTCGTTACGTTAATCAAAAACCGTATTTGATTTCTACGTGCCGGGTTTGTTGAGGATCACAGCAACACAACATATCCAGAGAAAGTCGCCTCCGCGCTTTTTTCCAACCTTGCGTCCACACTGAGGAGTCGCCCAGTGCAACCACAGAGCTTCTGCCGGACTTCCCTGCAGCAGCTGTGTGTTCGCAGAGCGTTACTCATTCACTTTTCCCGTCCGCAGTGCACCAGGGGATTTGAACTGGCGACCGCAAACCTAAACCTGAGTGACATATATACACAAGATGTGATTCCATGACAAAGAAATAATCATAGAGTAGAAGTGAAGATTCCACAATGGACTAATAAACCGTCTCTCGTGTTCTAAAATGAATATGGAAACAAACTGAGGCTGCATACCTCAGCTGCACAGAACCGGCTAACAAACCGCACAAGGGCAATCATGTCATTAGGCCCGGCAGCCTCTGCATGAACGGGCTGATTTGCCAGCTCTTCTTTTCTTTTCCGCGTGTTCCTGAAAATGAAACACCTCCTCTGTAATTTGGGAGAACAATATTATAATAGATTTATTCCCTTATGGCTCGTTCACCGAAGTCAATGATGTGCAACGTCGGCAACTACGTTACCCACGTCTTCCTGTCAACCTGATCCCATCCAGACACGGCCGTAGCAGATTCACGTGGGATTAAACTTAGACTGTGGTAATCTTGATGAAAACCACCAGACGTTTCTAGGTAGCTTCGGTCCCACGTGAAAAGGGTTTAACGTCACTTCATTCCCGGGCCGCTCTGAGCGGCGTGGAGCACCGGCCTCTGCTCTGTTTAGTCTACAGACTTCCACTTTGTTAGTTTGTTGAAGTAGCAGACTGACAAGATGTGACCTGACCCCTCTGGATTTCCATACAGGAGGGAAGCTGACATCTTGTTTTACAACGTCAATGTTTATCGACCCTTTGCTACCGCTCCCCCGAGGACTCAGCTCTCACATACTCTTTTATTTCCTGCCGAGAGTTTTAAAAAAAAAGAAAACCAAGGAGGGGACGGTAGCTTCCCTGGGAGCTGGAAAACAGCCCTGACACACAAGTGCAGGGAGAGTTTTCACAAATCAGCTCGGTGTGTTTTTATAGGCGTGTTACGCTACACGGATCCAACATGAGAACCTCCTGTGTCCCCGAGTCCTCATATACACCACAACTTCCTTTTCATCGACAACTTAGTGAGAACCACCGCTCCAAGAAACTCAACCTCTGACTACAAAAGTACTGACATCTGTGAAATCAAAGCACACATCAAAAGATTCACCAATAACAATGAAGGCCATTCACCCACCACAGAGAGAGAGAGGGGGGGGGGAGGAAGAGAGAGAGAGGCAGAGAGAGAGAGGGAGAGAGGAAGAAAGAGAGAGAGGGAGAGAGAGAGAGAGAGAGAGAGAGAGAGAGAGAGAGAGAGAGAGAGTGAGAGGGAGGGAGAGAGAGAGAGAAATGGAGAGAGAGAGAGAGAGAGAGAGAGAGAGAGGAAGAAAGAGAGAGAGAGAGAGAGATGGAGAGAGAGAGCGCCAGAAGCATCGGCGGCTCTTCTATAATCGACATCTGAGGGACAGATAAAGTTCAGGGACAATAGAAACCGCTCAGACAACAGTGTCTAAAAATATTGCAGCAAATTAAAAGAAGCATGTGAAGTGGACTTAGCAGGAGCTGTCCGTTCAGCACCACAGAACTCCAACACAAAAAAAAAACACTCATCTGTTTCACTGAAATATATTTGAACGGAGCGTCTGACGATGGAACGTATCCTGTTGTCCTCAGAGACAAACTCCTATTCATAAATTCAGTGTCGCTCTCACATAAAGTAGTTTTGACATTAAACTTGTTTCAAAAGCTGAATTATCAGACACAGAGTTTCACGAAGCGGCTCTGAAGTCATGGAAAAAACAAGAAAGACAAAAGTAAAAGTTTTTTTTTTTTGTTCAACAACTCAAGAAACGTAACAAACTTAAAGAAAAAACAAAGGATGAGATGAGGTGTGTTTGTCAGTGATGTTAATAATGAGGCTGTGTGTAACGTGTAGTGCGCGAGATGTTGCATGAACGAAAGAAACAAAGCCACGCAGCAGAGAGGACAGAGACACGTCAGAGAGGCGTGTAGATGAAATCAAGTGATGATGATGAAGCTAAAACACGACCCAGGCGCCCGTCACAAGCTCATAATTTAAAAAAACTGTAATTTAAATTTTATTCTATTTTTGTAAAAATGTTTTCTTGGATTGAAGATGTCTTATCCCAAAAACACTCAGAGTGTGTTCACCATTAAAGCAGACAGGTGAACATCACCCTAATTACCAAAAATAAATCTGAAGTTTGACCACGTGGATGTAAATGCAGAAGTTTTGAGACGTCTGTCTCTGAGACCTTCACGCGTTCATTATGATAAAATACTCAGAGAGAGGAGTCCTGAAAATCAGTTACATTATGTTTTTAATATTCAAATCAAATCAATCAAAGCATGCACAGTATATATGTGCATGTGTAAGACTTGTATACACTCATACACACACGCACACACGCACACAGTCTCCTGGTATGTTAGCTCAGCTGTGCTTGTGTGTGTGTGTTTGAGTCAAGTGGTGACCAGACAGTTAGCGTCCAGTCCGGATTAGACTGTCGCTGCAGGATTAACCCACTCTCACACAGTAATGAAGCACACACACACACACACACACACACACACACACACACACACACACACACATACATATCTTCAGTTTTATACGCAGACAAACACACACTTTTTTTACTGCTTAGATACAGACGCTCCCTCAGCCGGCGTTTCTTTCATGTCTGACTGTAAAAGTCTGAGAGAGTAACTCTGCTCTCGTGACACAATTAGTGGTCGTCTGTTGGTGTGTTGGTGCTTGCGGAAGGATTTGTTCTGCGTGCTCTTGTTTTCCATGTACCGTGTTCTTGTATTTACTGTTCTGAGGTTGTGTGGGAGTTATTTGCCCCCTGGTCGGTGTGTTACAGATGGGTCGGTCGGCAGACGAGTGCCTGTAGGCGGGAGAACACAATTCACTTAATGAGCCTCCTCGCTTGGCTCTATTAGACTGTCTGTTCAAGTGTGAACGCTACACAGGCTGCACACCGCAAACTTCACTTTTGTTTTCACTTTCTGTGAGAGACGGATCAAAATGATTTTTTTAAACAAATTAATTTGTTTCCTCTTCTTTCTATCTGTTTTTATCTCCGACTTCATGTCAGATGTGTCTAAACTTCATTATAAAAATGAAATTTTCCAGCCTTTTTCAGCGAGTTACAAACTGTAGGAGGTTCATGGCACCCGTCTGCCTGCCACCCACTCGACCCGAGTCCCTGCAGACGATGAGCCGTCTGATTAGAGCTCCTCTCTGGAGTCTGTGAACACACACACACACTTTTAGCAGTCTCCACGTACATGCAAAGACAGATACATAAACACACTTTCAGAGGCTGACACAGTCCACACACACACACACACACTCACACACGGTGAGATAGCAGGCTGTAGTCCTCAGTCTCTAAACCCTCTCCGTTCTCATGGAGATAAGAAGTGCGTCTCATTGTTGGCAGACAACGGTCCCGTTATCATCTTATCACAGAGCCAGTCCAATCTGGAGGAGGCGGGGCTGCAGTGTGTGTGTGTGTGTGTGTGTGTGTCAGGGGTAGGGGGTGTACTTTGGTTAAGTGGGGGTCCTTTGTCATGCAACAGGTGCTGTTGTCACTCAATTTGTCTGGATGCTAAAGACTCGTGAGAGCTGCAGAGTGTTTGCATCCAAACACAGCTGACCGTTCAAACGTTGGTTAATCCTCGTTCTCACTGCTGATGAACCGACTTACAATGTGACGACCCGTCCGAGGTCGTGCTTTGTAAAGACAACACGCGGCTCATTAACACTCTGAGCGGCCTGAGTACACGAGGCCAGACAATGCCAGGCGGCAGAGGACAGTCACTTCATCACAGCTCTCAAACTGAATCAGTTTGATGAGCTCAAAGTTGTTTGGCAACATAAATATAAGTTAATGACAGGATGGAGCAACAATGGTGAAGCATGTTGATGTTTCCAGAGCTTACATGACATAAATCATCTCACAAACATACGTATGAGCATTTTTCAACATGTTCACTGACAGATAATCTTATGCAAACGAAAGAAAAGCCAAAAAGTTGAGCATGAAGCTCGCGAGATCCACAAGAGCACTAAGATAAAAGACACACATGGTGTTTTTAAATTTAGGCGTCCCAGTGGGACTTAAAATAGAAGAACTACTTTTTAATATTTCTGTCTTCTGCGTGTCATCAGTTGTCTCTTTTTTTCCTTTTCTCATTCAGACAAAAAGGAGGTGTCCAAGGAGACGTCAGAAGCCTCCGTAAAAGAAGAAGTGGGAGGTGCAGAGGAGCCCGTGAAGGTGGCGAAAAAGGAGAAGAAGGAGCCATCGAAGGAGAAGAAGGAAGCGAAGAAGGAGTCAAGCAAAGAGCCCAAAGAGGACGCAAAGAAGGAGTCCAAGAAGGAGTCGTCCACCTCCTCCTCCTCTTCCTCCAAGGAGAAAAAGGAGTCATCAAAGGAGAAGAACAAAGACAAGGAGGCCAGCAAGGAGACGGGCGAGAAGAAAGTGTCCAAGAAGTCGTCCGTAAAAGTGAAAGAGAAGAAGAAGGAGTCTGAGACCGGAGACGCTTGACCGGAGCGCCGCAATAAGCTCACATGATATGCACACGTAAACAGAACACGAGATCTAAACATCATGCACACACACACGGCGTGTATGTATATACAGGCTGCATGTAAACATATACAACTCCACATATGCAGTCTAAATATATATTTACATGTAAATATTCTCATCCAAGGCCATATATGTCAGTAGCAAAGCAATTTCCTCTCAGACGCATATTTACATCATCTAGTAATAGTTGATGCTCACACACACACACACACACACACACACACACACGTCCTGTGTTTCTGGTCCGCTGCTGCTGAACCTCACCACATCCAGCAGCGAGGAGGAAGGACGAAATCCTCCTCCTCCTCCCCTCAGACATTTCGCTGACTCTCTCCTTCCTCCTTCCTAGTCTTCTTCGTCTAGCCTCAGCAGCAGTTGAACCCACAGCCCTGCGCCTCCCTAATCCCAGGCAGGCCCCAAACCACCCCCCCGCCCACGCACGCTTCTGGATGTGACGTCGGACCCGCCCATCTCGCCCCCTCGCGTGGCACCGGGCCTCGCCAGAGCCTCCCCCGCCTCGCCACTAAGAATAAATCTCCTGCCGTATCCAGCAGCCCCGCTGCTTCCGGGTAAATCAAGGCCACATCCTACAGACACCACCACCACCGCTGCCCCCTCTGACCTCTTCCAGTCAGTCTTGTTTTTTTAAAATCCGGGACAGTCAAGGACACGCAGCTGCTGATGGACACATACTTGGTACTGCGGGGTCGAACCTGAGACTGTTTTTGCACGGTGGAAACCAACAGGGCGTTTTCTGGAAAAAGCAGGGTGGCAATCAGCCGCGGCGACGAGACGAGTTTAACACCCGAGCGTTTTTTTTTCTGCTCATCTCCAAGGACTTTACGAGGTGGAGGCTGGATATCACATCATCACCCGTGACATCAGCAGCAGATTTACCCAGATCAGTACGATACACTTTGATACGACACAATAAGACGACCGTCACTAGTGCTAGAGGGAGAATAGGTGTTAGAATAAACTGCACAGGGTGCAGAGTTCAACAAATGAACCTGTTTTCAGACTTTTAGTGGCCGTGCAGATCTTCAGCTTCTGTTTGATCTGTGCACGTTCTGTACGCTTCAGATTTCTTCTTTAATCAGCTGTTTACTGCTCAGGAGAATGAGACTGGGGAGAGATCACATCACAGAAATGTTGCTTTTACGTCTTTCCAAAAACACGAGCCACGTTTTTGAAGTCTCGCTTTAAAAAAAAGTGTAATGGAAACAGCAAAATCTAAATCTAACTGGAGATGGAAACATCTATAATACATCCACACAGATCTGATGCTCCTCGCTCACAAATGTCTGATTTCCGTCTTGTTTTTTCATCGTCGAGCATCGACGTCATTTCGTTGTGCCGTCCTCTGCTGATTTTCTGACGTCACCTATTGCTTAAACCCTGAACCGACTAATATTTGCAACTGTCGTGGATGGAGTCTTTTGAGAATCTCCTGACCCTTTAAACCGATCTTTAAGAGTCGGGGATGCAGTTTTTTTTTTGGAAAGACGAGTTCACTGCTGTATCTGCACAAGTTTGATCCCAGTAGAGGAAAGTATTGATAAAAATCAGATAAATAATTGTTTAATTGAGTTTGTGTTTGTCGATAAAGAAATCTTCCTGTCGACAGGTTGACAGGTTTTTGCTGTGCAGTTTGAAATATGAATTATTGGCTTTCTTAAAAAGATGAATAATGATCAGCAGGTTTAAAGTGAAGCAGCTGGACTCAGACAGAGATGAAGTCACCACATCAGGACGAGTTCTGGTCACAAACACGCTGCTTTGACAGTTTTACAGGTTGGATCCTGTTGATGTTGCAGATGTCGGATTACAAGCTCAAAAACAAGTTTTTCTTTTTCATTGTAGAAATGTAAGGCTTTGGACAAACACACACACACACACACACACATAGTTTCAGAGCTTTGAGCTGCCAGACTTGAAGCTTATCGACTTCAGCCATAGATGCTGTGCCAGCCTGACAAACGACAATCCCAGCAGCTCTGCACAAGTCTGCACCGTGTCTGCGTGTTCAGCTCCAGGCCTTCTGTCCACTGGGACGCTCACGGCGTCTCCAGATCAAAATCCAGATTTGAGGCTTTTCTGAGTTTTTTTACGGTTTTTAACTGGAACTTTTAAAAGATAAAAACAGATTACAGCTTGAAAAGCAGCAGCTCATCCTCGCCTTGGGAAGGTAGTTAGGAAAGTATGCGACGTTACCAAACAAGTTCCCATTGGACACAAGGCACCGAAAACTCCTGTTACTGAATGTTTGTGATGTAGAGTAGGTTTTGCACTGTTGTGTTAGATGTCCACGTGTCTGAGTCTGATTTTATAGCCACAGTTCATCCCAGGAGGAGAAATTCAGCAACTCACTGTCGTCATAAACAGGGAGTGTGAGAATGACATCAACCTTATTTATGAAATATTTAGTAATAAAAGTAATCTACTGTAACTAATCGACGTCTTCATTTTGTTTCCTGTATCAGTTGTTTGGAGGAAAACTGTTTCATGGTGTGTTTGTTCTGCTCGTCCGGTCGAGTCGTGAGTTTTTCTTTGATTGTCTCTCAAACAGCGACAGAAGACGTCACCCGCCTGTTTCACGGTATCTTGAACTGTAATTTCCCCCTCAGAGCTCGACGCTGAGTCGTCTCCCCTCTGCACCGACGCTGAAGCTGTAAGTAGATCGTACTTGTGACAGATTTCTTGCTGTGATGGTAAACACTGAACCTGTGAAGTTATTCCTCACCATCATTCTGAATCACTTATATTCAGGAACAAGGAGCAGGAATTCTTTATGTCAGCAGAAGCAGAAGTCACGTTGTGTAACGTACGTCGGCCTGACTAACATTTGAGCTGCTTTTCTCACGACGATGATGTAAAATAGGACAGTGTTACATCCAGACAATCTACACTTGTGTCAATAAGTTGCCAGTTTGAAGTCAATGTTGCATATTTCCCTCTGAAGTCTGAATTTTCCAAATTTCCATCGTCTCTCGAACGCGGCACTCCGGAGAGCTGGGGACAGAGTGCAGACATGAACCTCACACTTGTCAGCTTGATGAACAGGACTCAGTCTGACGGCGTTTGAAGTCAATTGTTTTTGTTTTCTCTCCTCTTGTCGTGGCTCCGGAGCCCGAGGTCAGCTGCAGATTGGGTAACCGTGCTAAAGTCGGACCGCCGCTGTTTCATTTGGCAGCAGCAGCTCGGTGTGTGTGAACATGTCGGAGCGCCGCAGATTCAGTTACACTCCTGCTAAAAACACTCCTCGCTCTCAATTTCTTTGTTTCTCTTTCTCAATCACTCAAATATTTTGGTTTCGCACTCTCGGCTCGTATCTGTTTTTATCCCTCCTCCCCCGTTACATCGGTCTTCAGTTTCATCTGCACAAGAAAATCACATCTTCTACCTTTCTTTGTTTTTTTCTCCATCTGCACTCTAATTCAGTCAAATCTCCTCCAAATCTCCTCATTCCTTCTTTAATCGCTCGTTCTCAGCTTCTCTCTCATCCACTCCCTCCATCTAATCAACTATTGCAACATCATCCACCTCTCTGCTTGTTTTCCTTTTTTATTCTCCACCCAAGAACTCTCCGTAACTCTTTCGTCCGTACGTATTGGTTTGCAGCTTTTCATTTCTTTGGCCGTATTTCCAGTCACGACAATAAAAGTCTCCCCTCCTCTGTCCGAGCGCCACAAACTGTTGCTTGGAATTTTGTTTTGAATAACAAACATCTCTGATTGGTCACAAACGTCGTGTGTTACGCAACCGCCATCTCTGGACGCCACGAAAACACATTGCTCAAGTAATAAGAAATAAAGATAAGACGGCTGCGTAGAGTAATTAAAAGTCATATCTATTACCGCATTAATGAGCCTTAATCACATGCATTCAGTGGTTCGTAAACTGGGGGACAAAGATTCACTGCAGGGGGACGAATGTTGAGTTATGTTGATCTTTCTAAGCTTAATCAACACTCCCCAGTGTTATTAATTAATGATCAACAACAAGTTTGAGAAGCACTGAACCACCCCAGTATGAAAATCAAATCACAAATTTGCCTCAAGGGGCTCCGACAAGTGATTGGATGAACCACCTAAACCACGCTGTAGCTGCCAGTTCTTCCTCATAGGACACTGATTGGTCCAAACCCATTGTGGTGTCAGAACTTGGACCCTGGCGAGACGGATTCACGTGTGATCCAGCTGCCTCTCGGGGTCAACATTCTCCCTTGAGTCGGATTGGAAGGATCCAGGGGACGGACGTCAAGGAAGTTCCCGGTGTTGCCAAACAGACCTAGACCTTCATGACTTCCTCTCTGCGATGGACACTTGGAAAGAGGACAGACGGCTCAAACGCAGCATTCACACAGAGGAGACAGTGAAAGAGGAGGAGGCTGAAACTCTTGGGAGGACGAGGTCCAAAACATCTGGACCCAGGATGGCTGAAGGTCCGGCTCAGAGCAAAGTGAAAACAGAGCGAGGACGAGGAGGGGCTGAGTTTAAAGCTGTTAAAGTGTTCGCTTCAGTTTTAGGAGATGATGTCTGATTGTTTGTTTTCTTTGTGTAAGATTTTCTTCTCGGAGAGATTACGTGATGAAATAAAGGTTACGTAACGTGCTTGTAAAAGACAAGCCAAGCAACTGTAACAGGAAATGTGTTAGACTGCTTAAAGATGCTTCGGAAAGGCCGTCGGCCAGCGGAGACGCAGCCACATCCAGTGGACATCCAGGGTCATCTGTCCTCCATCCTTTCTTTTCTCTCTGCTCCTTCACTCATTTCCTTCTTTGCTTTTTAAACACTTTTCCAGATTTAGTTTTTTTTCCTCTTCAGTAACTTCTTCCCTCATTCTCGCCCCGGCCCAGTAAAACCAGCTCTGATGTGAGGAACCACCGAACACGGCTGCACACACCCAGCCCTTAAAAACATCAAACAAACAATGCTCCAACAGTCAAAGTGTAACCGGGCCGCAGAACTTTGGACAGAGTGTAATAAAAGCGCAGTTTGGATTCAGACGTGGAGGAGCAGCCGGCTCAGCGCGGGTTTTATTTCGGAGCTTATTTCTGTCTCTCGGGGCTTTAAGGCGTAAACAAACTGGATTAGATAATTGCCGCATCATTTTACTCTCGCTGCAGATTTGAAGCGTCAGCAACGTTTCACCTCCGCCACGGGGGAACTTAAGTGGCTCGGATTTCTTTTCTTTTTTTTTTTTTTGGGTGAACAATACTGATCCCATGTTTTGATCCCAGGGGAAAATTACCAGAAATTATAGTTTGTTTCCTTGGCGACGCAACTACATCGTGTTTTTGTTTTGTGACATTTCAATGTTTTCTCTGTGTTTTCTGCCTGGACGGATAGAAAATATAAAAATAAACATGTTGTCTCCTCCGCTGGGTGCGTTGATATTCATACATATTATTATTATTTGGTCATTAATGTAAAAAATTTACTACAAAATACATTTTTTAAAATGTAAGATAGATTTTTTAAAAATAAATATTTACCATAAAAGATTGTTGGAGATTCGAAATGCTGCCACTGCCTTTGTCCGCCCTGTTCTGCTACGATGTCAACAATCAAAATATAAACTACACAGATTTATAGTTATTAATTATTAGTTATTTAGAGTTTAAATAGTAACTTAACAACAAATAATCATAAATCAGCAACAATATTCCAGGATTAAAATCGATGGATTGTTTTTCTTCTAACATTCCTCACATAGAAATTACAGGTATGTGTTTAATGTTACGTGTTTCTACCTCTGCAGCTGGTGTCGGTAATCTTCATTAAACCATTGTTCCCTCTCTTCCTCATCTTTGTTCCAACATACAGGAGCCAAAGTAGGACCCCGAGCCTGGCCCCTGCGTTCCGTTTTTGTATATTTTATACAGGTTGACGAGGTGGAACAACAATGTGATTATCTGTAGCTCAGACACATCCACCTTTCCTTACCTGAGGTCATGAAGGTTTAGGGAATATTCGATCCTCCTTAACGTCCTGGAACCTCCACCTGAGAACCGTCTCTTTATGATAAGGACCTGACACATGGACAGAAAAATGTCCCAGTCTTCATTGAAGACTTTGATGTGAACTATCTTTTTCTGGTTGACCTTTATAAACAGCCACACTGAACATGTCTGCTGCTCACGTTCTGCTCCGGAGCAGCAGGTATAAGCTGAAACTAAACTCTGCTGCAGTCATTGAGGGGAAAAAAACCTTTACAAACATAATTTACAAAGTCAGTTATGTGCTGAGTGAGTTTCATTGACCTGTGGATCTGTGGAACCTGTAAGCAAAGCATTCCTCTCTTCCTTCCTCAGCATCATGCAGATACGTGGCTCCTGTCCGACAACAGCGAAACACGCCAAGAGATTAACTCGTAGCTGGAGAAGCTTGTAAAACCAGGAAGTTCTGGAGCGTGATAGATCCCAGACCTCCCACACAAGATCTGCTGTTCTCTGACAACACTCCTCCCCCTGAAGGAGACATGGAAAACACTTCTTTACATCCACACAGCAGCAGCATCACGCCCTGAACTCTTTACTCATGTGTTTCCAGGGCTTTGGTTTGTTGTGCATAAATAGTTCATAAAAAAAAGCTCCATAAACTTCTGAGATATCTGCAGTTTATGTAACATGCAAACAATTACATGTCACAATTAATTAGTGCTTTTATTGTGACGTTATTGTGTCTGACTCAGGACAGGAAGCAGTTTCACACCTACAACCTGCTGCTTTAAATAAAACATCTGCGCTGATATTCAGCCACGTTAGAGATGTTGTTGTACCCTTAGTGGATACATTGACATGAGGTTTTGTAGATTCGTGGTTCTAATTTCTTTGCTGATTCACAGAGTTTCTTTATCGCCACCACAAGATTTAAATTCATGGACAGACACGTTTTTCCTCGCCACTGTCGCCAGGTAATTGCTCATGGTGGGAATTGTTGGGTCTCTGTAAATAATATCATAAACACCTGCTCTATATGGACGCTTGGTGATTCTTGATTCATCGTATTATTTTCTGTTTTTAAATAATCATTTTGAGCAAAAACTTGGTACAAATCGGATAAAATTAGCCAGTGAAGAGTTCTTTGACATACCGTAGATGGCTAGTTCTGTCTGCGTTTTTTCATGACGGTAAAACACAAGTTTCTTGCTTTATTTTGCATTTTTTACAGACTATTTCACACATGTTCACGTAAGTCTCTGAGAAAATGTGATATAAACACATTTCAACCATTTTTCCTAGCCCAAACTCAGAGAACCATGTTCCTGTGCTAGCATCCTGCATGAGATGCCTCCAAATTCAATCTGCAAGAAACGTCTTGATTAGAAAATAAATTAATGAAATATGTTGCTTACTGTGTGTAGAAATAAAGCTTTCTGGACTTTTTAGGGGCCAGGAACTCTGTTTCCTCCACTTCAAACACAAGTTAGAGTGCTGCATTTGTAAAAAAGGTTCCTAGAAAAGTTCTTGCTGTTACTGTTGGTGTGTCCTGACCCAGACAGCTGGGTCTAACCTTCCCCCCTGTCTCCTCCCCCTCATAGCCCCTCAGAGCCAGACCTGCCGGCTGCAGGGGGCTTTAACCTCAGGGGCCGCCGGCGTCCCCGCCTCCCGTCTGCAGCCAGACTGAAGGTAGAAGAACGCTGACACGATCCGAGCAGCTCTGAGGATGTGGTTTCACTCCAGGTCAGTCCTGCAGCAGCAGCTCCATCCGTCACGATGACGGAGAGTCATCTCTTCACCTGCTGCCTCCCTCAGACGAACATCTTCCTCTAAAAGCAGCCATCTGTTCTCTCTTCCCAGCTCCTTGACATTGTGCTTTGTTGTCGCGTTTAGGGGAATAGTCTACGAGGACATTCGTCAGTCAAAAAACATTTTTAATGAGGACAGGGAAATGCTGCTTGATTGAACTGTCTGAGAACATTCAGTGAGGTTGTTGTTTTTTAAGCCCACATAAAGAATTCAGATTTCCTCTTGGATTGTCGCCGGAGTGGTCACAGAAAAATTGCTAAATCAGTCAAATTCTGCCGTTAAACTTTTAAACTTTGGGGCCGAAATGAAGTTCGAGTCTTCGGCCCCATGCTGCTCCATCTTGGTTTGGCATTCCTCCTCCATCACCTCCTCACCCGCTCGGTTTTGATGTAACTTAACTGACCTCCTCCTCAAAAACAGAGTCTATGTGATCCGTCTTTTTTAACCACAGTGGAAAAATGCTTTTTTTTTATTTCAGCCATTTTCCGTCTGAGGGTTAATCTGTATGGACGTTATATCCATAATGTGTTTGTTTTACTTAAACAGCATTAAAGAATCTTTCATCAGGAAGTTTACCTGCAGCAGAGGTGAGGGGCTCCAGGTGCGTCAAACAGGATCTTGTAAGTCCTGCACGCTTCTTGCATTCAAGGCATTTTTTTAATCTGCACATCAAACATCGTTTCAGTCCCTGCAGACATCTTCCTTCCTTCCTTCCATGGGACGTTAACTCGACTCTTTACTGTAAAATCATTGTGATTTTTTTTTCTATCAGATTATGAATTTAATTGAGAAAAGGGCAAAGCAGTACACTAAAGTTTAATTTATTCAAAGATGAACCCAAAATTAAACACACGTCTCACTTTATTTTAAAAAGTCACACACTTGCGATATCATCGTTTCTGTCTGAAAATGTCCAGAATAGAATCATTTTATTATTAATATTTTTTTATTGGAACGTCACAGGTTTGATTCCCAGAAACTTCTGGAATGAAACTTTAATTACATTTATTTAAACAGGCTCCACAATACTGTAAGTAATTTAATATCAAAACTTAATGAACTTGTGTTAGAATAAGCTTTTTTTCTTTTTTTTTTTTTTAAAAAGACTTCTGTTCAACAAGTGGCTGAACACACTCCCTGTCATCTCCTCTGAAGTGTGTGTGTGTGTGTGTGTGTGTGTGTGTGTGTTTCAGGGCTGGACGATGTGTGGGGGGGGGGGGTCATTAAGGACTGTGTGTGTGTGTGTGTGTGTGTGTGTGTGTGTGTGTGTGTGTGTGTGTGTGTGTGTGTGTGTGTGTCTGCGGTCAGACCAGGTCACCCCCCCCTCCCTCCCTCCCTCTGTTGCCATCTAGTGGTTAATATGTGTGTGTAATAAGTGTAACCTCACACACTCTCAGACGCATTTTCACGCACACACACACACACTCCATTCTGTTTTCTTTTTTTTTCCAAACACACACACACACACTTCTGTTTTTTTTTCCAAAAACACAAACACACACACTCTCTCTTGCTCTTTGAAACACACACTCTCTGCTGCCCTCCCTCTCTTTGAAACACACACTCCTTTTCTATTCTTGCTTTTTAAAAACACACTCCCTTGTTGTTGAACTTTCTCTCTGCGACTCTGACACACACTCTCTGACACGTTTCCCTTCCTCGCTGTCTTTTTGACACACACACACACACACACACACACACACACACACACACACACACACACACCTGGGCTGTGCCTGCTTGGTGTGTGTTTCCAACGTGCAGCAGCACAGATCAACGCTCAGTTAAAAGCTGCTGGGTGGGTCCTAATTATTTCTTTGAAGACTCGCTTTTCCTCCCCGTCTGAGCTTCTGACGAGCTTCACTTTAAAGAGGCTAGACACACACACACACACACACACACACACACACACACACATGCACAGACACTGTCATGCAACCCTCCTCATCTGTCACATAAGACTTTAATGTCGACTCCAGACTGCAGATTTATGGGAACATAATGCTAAAATGTCGAGGAGTTTATATGGCGGAGGAGCCGTGTTGAGGATTTTCCGGATTGCACGACATCGTCGCACGTTTACATCCTCAAATGAGACGCTTTTGTTTTGGGTTGTTTTGCATTTAAAACCGTCTAATTGCAGGAACATGAGGAGTTGTTCCTTTTCAAATAAAGACCGTGTCCATCCAGCGAGGGTTTGATCCCCTAGAGGTTCTCACTTTGGGAACCTTTGACCCCTTTCAAGAGCTCCCAACGGGGTCCTTGACTGCACTTTGACAACCACAAGGGTTGATTTGTTATTCACTTAAAAGTAAGGCATGAATATTCAGTTTAATAAAACTTTATTGTGGACAATACTTGGAAGATGCGATCCGCAGCCTGCTCTCCTCCAGATGTTGGAGCTTGCTGCAGGGATTTGCTCCCACTCAGAGCATCGGTGAGATCCAGCGCTGATGGATCAGGTCTGGCATCCGTTCATCCCAGGGGTGTTGGATGGGGTTAAGGTCAAGGCTGCACGCAGACCAAATCGGGAAAAAACAATATTTCTTAACGGAGCTGCTTTGTGCAGTCGGGGGGCATTGTGATGTCGAAACAGGAAAGAGACACAAACACAAACTGTTGGCACAAAGTTTGACGGACACTATTGTTCAAAATGTCACTGTAAGATGTAGAATTAAAGTTTTTTCTTCCGACCAAAAGTACACAAAAGTCTGAGGACAGCAGTGTCCACATACTGTTTTGGCTCCGCTCGTTTCTAAAGTGAGAAATACTCGGAAAAGAAATAAAAGTCTGTCTGTCTGTTGAAGGATCTAAAAATACAGAAAGAGAATGTGTCTTTCTTTCTCCTGCCAGATGTGCTGCACTAACAACCTCAGCAAGGAGAGCGCTTCACTTTCTAATTCTCGCAGATCTTCTTCATTAGAGAGAGAGATTCTGCCAAACTTCAGTCCTCCTCTTTCTTTGTTTTACTTCTTTCTTTTCCTCAAACACATTTACAACATAAAGACATGAAGCACATGGAGCTCCCCTGGTTTGTTGGTAATGAAACTGGATCCCAAAGCAGGAGGCTGGTCTCCCTTTCTCCCATTCACACACACACACACACACACACACACACACACACACACACAGAGAGAGAGGTTCAGTAGCAGACAGAGGCTGATAGGAGCAGAGACACTGTGATTATTAAAAACTTAAAATAACAAAAGGAGGTCTGCAGGGTTTGGGAAAAGGTCTGGAGGAGGAAGAGGAGGAGGAAGAGGAGGAGGAGGAGGACAAAGTCCGCAGGAGATCTTGGAGCAGAGGACCAGAGAGGGTCTGGAGGATTTATAAAAGGAGGTTTTTGGAAAGGTCTGGAGGCAGCAGGAGGAGGTCCCGGGTTTCACAGAGGAGGCAGGACTTTCTGGCTCTGTGGTGCGCTCCGACACCAGAGGTCCGCTTTAATACCAGAGAAGGAGGAGGAGAGGCCGGTCAGCAGAGCTCAGAGAGAGAGAGAGAATTAGAGAGAAGGAGAGAGAGAGAGACTGCAGTCCACTCCTCCGTCCCGGACAGTCGGCATCGAGCATCCATGTGCCAAACGGACTTTTGGATTGAGAGCGCAGAGTGAAGCGAGTCCACTCCTGGAAAAACTTCACTGGCTGCCTGATCTGCAGGGAGCCCGCGCCGCGTTCAGACTCTCCAGCTGCTCCAAATCAGCTGTGTTTGTTTATCCGAGCTCAGATCACCTCGGACACTTTTTGGTTTGGACTCCTGTGACTGCCGGAGCGGAGCGAAATCCTTTTTCTTCTCCTTTATTCAGATCTGCGCTGCTGCTCTGTGGATCCTCACACACACACAAACACACACATGCAGGATCTGGAGACTGATTTGATCTCTAAATGTTTTGGTGTCTTCATCCCCGGACTTGTGTTTTCCGCACATGACACGAGCAGCTCCGCCGCTGTCTCCTGCCTGCCGGCGCGTCTTTGTCATT
Organism: Collichthys lucidus; assembly: GCA_004119915.2. NCBI lineage: Eukaryota > Metazoa > Chordata > Actinopteri > Sciaenidae > Collichthys > Collichthys lucidus. Next base: position 30,646,181 of record CM014091.1, read on the forward strand.
TTAATGTCGGTGTTTAATCTCCGCGCGTCTGGCTGAGTGTCGCTTTGCATTTCAGCGCAGAACTGACAAGCTGAGGAGGGTTTGTTTTTTCTCTCCCTCCTGGCCTGGAATAAAGAATCTTGCGCTGAACGTGGATCTGTTTTTTCCCTTTCGGATTGATTTCATTTCTCTTGTTTTCTTGGAGAAAACCCGAGGATGTTGCTCCGCTGCTCGAACCCTCCCTCCTGGTCCACCTGTAGGTTTTTCTTCTGCTTTTTGTTGCTGCTCCAAACGCCCCGGTCCTCCTCACCGCTAATTACAGGTAAGATTAAAGGGATCATATGGCTACATAATAACACATCACAACACCCACCGCCGTGCGTAAAATCTACCCAAGCCCCCGGTTATTTAGTCTGCCGCATCTCCGCGCTGCTTCAGCCTGTTTGTCTGCTTAGCAGCGGTCAACTAAAGGGCCCATGGACCCGAGAATATGACCTCCAGCTCTGTGCAAGCCAGAAAAATGCGCAGAAACATTTTTATTTTACAACTTTTCTTCTATACTTTATGCTCCTAATTTGTGTTTTTATTCTAACTATATTCTGCAAAGACAAAAATCAGTAAAATGCGTTTCTTAATCTTGAATCCGTCTCTTCAGGTGGCTCTAGCCCTGAATAATAACCCTGTTTTCTCAGTTTAACCCGGGTTATCCTGCCTTTACCTCCCTACATGGAATTGGAGTGGAAACAGGGCTGCGCTGGAGAGAAATACCACCAAAGAATCCTCCCTGGGACGCTTGTTATTTGCAGCAGACCTTGTTATTTGCAGAGGTAGTTTTCTGCCCCACATAAATCCTCCATATCAAAGTCATTTAAATCAAACTTAAGGAAATTATCCGAGCATTTAGATCTTTAGGATGAAAGATCTGCGTAAAGTTAGAAGTGACCTTTAGTCAAATTGTTGTTTGCGCCACTGGAGGTTATAATTAAACTTTTTTTTTTCGTTAAAAGCAGGCTGTAAAAGTGTAAATCACTTTTCTTTAACCAGCTCTGATTTAACGGCCTGTCCTGTCTCTCTGTCCTCCCTCCTGAGCGCGACCTCTCCCGCTGCCTCTCTCCCTCTCTCCCGGTGTAAAGACGCGCTCCCTCCCCGGCTCGCTCCTCTCTTTTGACAGCCGCATTGCATCATAGGATATCGTTTGTTTGCCCTGCAGCGAGAAATGAGAATAATAGAAACGGAGTGAATGAAAGGTGGATGTGGATGTGGATGTGCTGCTGCGCGCTGCATGAGACTGACCTGACCTTTCTCCTCTGGCGCTGGAAGGAGTGGACATTAAAGACATTTTATTTATGTATAATTATTTAGTTTAGGGCCTCTGTGGCTCATTTTAAGGGGTTTCCATGACGACAGTAGGTAATTTTTATGATAATTTAATATCAATAATCTCTGATGATCAGGGTTCCCCCCTCTCAGCTGTCATTTCTGCTCCTGAAGCAAACACAGAGATGGGAATCAGACGCAGAGGACCAAACTTGTACCAGATGGATCTCTGTGGTGTCTCTGTCTGACATGAAACAGTGGAGGAAACCTCTGAGAACCAACCGACCTCTCTGTCTATCAGCTGAGGAGGCAGCACCATCATGATCCCAGCAGATCAGATTCCTCCACCTGGCATCCCAAATATGCAGCGTATCATCGTCCTGTCTATTGTCTGCTCCACCACAGACCCAGAAGGGTTCTGTGGTGGTTGAATGTGTCACTGCAGCAGGTGGAGCAGCGGGTACAGAGGTCATCCTGTAACCGCAGCATTAATGGCTTAAATCTGGTCCAGGTCCACTTGTTGCTCGTCATCCCTGTCACCTCCTGTGTCACTCTGCAAAGGATCCACTGAATCTGAACTGTCTGTGATACGACAGGAGAGCTGGACGTGGACTGAGGGGAGAATGAAAAATAAAAGTTCCTCAGTTGTAAACTTCACTGATTAGTTGGATTACTGTGCCAATATTTTTGTTTTCTTGGCAAACATAAATTCTACATTTCTATAATTTAATCCTTGATAAATCTGTTCAAATCACAGATTCATTTATTTTCAAACAGCCGTGTTTATTCTGTGATGCAGTGTATCACTGTACAGCACAAATCTGACTGATAAAACATGATGACCTTACAAAATATGATGCACTGTTAATAATACAGCTACCCAACAGTGTATTAAGTGTTTTAAAACAACTTAGACAATAAAATGATGCGTGCACATCAAAGATAGATAATAATAATTAAACAATGCTGCAGAATATTAAATAGAAAGTAGGAGCACTTTTAAGTAAAAGATCCGAATTCTTCCCGTGTCTCTGGAAATGTGCAACTCGTGCACGTTTGCAGCTAAATATAGACTCTGAGACGGCAGATGTAAGGAGGGAGCCAAACAACACATGGGACTGAAAGGGTTAATATTCAAAGTCCTGGGTCATATGTGACGTTTGATGAACTCGATATCGATTCAGTAAGAGATGTGTCAGGCTTAGATCGGGCTGGATCTGAAATGGAAGTGACGAACGAGCAGCGACCTCTAAACTCCACAGAGGTCACAGTTTGCTGTCCTCGAGCTCCGTCCCTGTTAACGCCGCTCAGCTCAACTTTATTTCATCTTTGTTTCACTTGCCAAGCTTCAGGTTATTTAAGTCAAAGTGAAACAGGTTTGAAGACAAATATAAATGTTATAAATGCATCTGGATGGATGGATATCAGTTAAAAACAGAAGCTGGAAGCTATTTCGTCCGTCTGAGGACGACCCCCGACCCCCTGTGTCTGCCCTCGGCACCCTCCACCCTCCACCACCACTTACAGCCCTGCCAATTTAATTACACTCAGAGGCTGTAAACTTTACAGTGGTGGTGGAGTCGGCAGGGTCAGTCTGCTCTGCCAGAATCCACAGGCTGCTTTTCAGCTGAACTCAGAGACAAGACGGCACTGGCTGCTGTGAGGATCTATTGTTGTCCAGTTTAGTTAAATTTAGTCCACTACGGCCCCGATATAAACTTTGTTTAGATCTTTAACTCGGTGTCGTGTGACTCTCTCGCTGAGCTCACTGCCTGTAATCTTTCTGTTCTCACATGGCACACGTGCAGATTAAGAGAAAAACTGCAGGTCCTTGATTTCAGGTCGACAGAAACTTTTAGGTTTTATAAAGATTTCACAGGCTGAAATGACACTAAGAGATTTAGGAAGCTAGATAATATATAAACAATAATAAACAATGTTTTTGTCTTTTTGATGTTTCCAGCTCGTCTGAATATCTTTGGCAAACAAAACTGTCACGGCATGAATTCTAACCACAACTTAACATAATTAATAATCTGCTCATTGATAGTAACTCTGATTCAGACTCTTTAAAAGCTGAATGTGTTGGCGTAACATCGACCTGTGCACTGTGTTTGTCAGTTCCTGCATCATCACCGTTTGAGCGACAACAAGTCAAACGGTGAGTCAGCAGGTCAAGAGTCAAAGGTCGATGATAAGAGACTGACCAAATATTTCTTAGAAAGATCTCAGTCCTTCGTTTTATGTCGACACTGTTTGCTTACAAGTATAACTGAGCGTGTTGGTGGACAGACTCGATCTTTACACAGAAAAACTGAAGCACATCTGGGTAGACGTCGAAGTTTTTGCGTAGTCCAGTGTATCGTGAGATTCAACGCCAAAGGCGACGCTTCATGCTCAAACACTGACTCCGCGGAGAGATAGGATCAGCTGTAGGACACATGACCAGAGACAGGAAGTAGTTTGACGCTCAAACAGAGCGGTCAAGGGTGGGAATTCACCCTCGCCTCCGATCTGACCTCGGTTCAACTCCCAGCCCGTGACAATAAGTTCCTACTAGGAAGGAAGTTGTCATTTCAGAGCGTCCAAACAAACGTGACACACGAACAAACAGCTGAGCATCGGCACTGACTTCGTTTTCTTTCTGCTGCTCTGTGAGATGTTGACATCTGTCTGCTTCGACCCATAAACCTTTTTGTTTGGGGTCGTTTCCTGCGGTTGGTTCGGATTACATTTGCTCTCGTAACAAACCGACTGACTCACGTTTTTTAAGACCTCACTTTAAATATCTCTGCTTTTTACCTGGACGGACAAACCAGACCTCAAAACACATCGGCTTTAAACGCACCATAAACTATACGGCCCGGGTCAGAGTTTAGTAGGTGGGTTATCGGGTTGGTGATCACATCATGGTGACGTGATCCGGCAGGATTCATTTCAAGTCGTGATTTCGTGCATCTGATCAACCTTAGTCCGTTTTTACCTCTGCTTTGGTCTCCACCAACTCGCACAACACAATAGCTGCGTTTCCATCCAAATGTATCAACAAATCTGAACTAAATTTCAAGTAATTCAAGTAGTTTGTTCCGTCGGAAAACCCCAAGAAGAATTCACAACAAGGTGACATAATCAGAAGATGTTGTTTCCATGAAACCTTTCGAATGTGACACTTGGAAATAGGTTCATGGAAACACGGCTACTGTCAGTGCTCATGAAGGCAATGAGTTGTGGGCCATAAAACCAAAATGAAGCACACTAAATAAACTCCGAAGCACTGAATGCAACAGCAGGTTGGGTGATAATTCTCTTTGTCACTACGAGCGGCGCTGCTTTATATAAAAATCCTGTTTCAGTGCAGCCTAACAATCCTCTGATCTCTCTGCTCTCTCTGCTCATGATTCAGCTGCTTTCAGTTCATGGTTTATTTAAGACGCATGTAGGTCACGATTGTTGGTCCAGACCCATTTTTCAGTCTGGGTCCCGCCCTCGGCCTTCATCTCACCTTTGCCACCTTCTTGCCGTCCTTCGCAGGTACCGAGGCGAGCTGCGAGAACGAAGGAGAAGTCCTCCACATCCCCAACATCACCGACAACCCCTGCATCACCTGCGTGTGTCTGGTGAGAACAACTCATTTCACTTTTTTTTTTCTACAAACATGTTGCAGAGCCGACAGGTTTGCACATTCATGCAGCTGAACGACTCGCCCTGTTTGTTCTTGTAACACGCTGCTTCAGGTTTGTCCAAACGACCTCTTCAAGTCCTGATAGTGATATTTGTCGAGCCGATTGTTGAGCTTTGCGCAGCGTTTCTTATCGGGAGGTTGTGAAAGATTTGCAACGCCGCGGCAGGACTTTGAAACGCAAGTTCTGGCGGGATGTGAGGTGAGACGTAAAGCGTGGATTGTTTGATTTGATGGTAAGTTTTGGCAGTGAATCACTTTGTAAGTGGTTTAGCAACGTTTCTAAGGGTGCAAATGATTTGTGAGTGCAGGAAACGACTTTATAATGCAACTCTTAACTGTTTTCTGAGGATTTACAACAAACTCGCAGTGAAACATGAAGTGGGGATTGTTTATTTTAACAGACATGCCTGTCGTCACGCTGTCTTGACTCGGCCCCGGCTGTTAAAACCGGGCCTACAAAACGTTAAGGGGACGACTTCTCCCTGGAACATGTGCTCTTTGACCCCTGACCCACACACCACCCCTCTGCCACCACGTTACTGCTGTAGAGCTCTTTGTTTTCAGGGGGATGAGATTGGAGCAACAAGGCTTTTCTGTGTCACTGCCTCCACACCGGCTGAAAGAGAAGTTTTTTTTTTTGGTTTTTAAAAGGCGTCATGTGACGGCAGTTTGCCCTCCGGGAAGCACATGGGTGTTGTGTGTGTGAGTGTGTGTGTGTGTGTGTGCACAAGTCCAAGTCCATGTGTGTTTGTTGCATCCCCACAATACTCCTGGCTGAAGTGTCTTCATCATGTCCATGGATGTTGTTTCTGATCAGCTCACAGATTAAGATTCAGTTTGTTTAATCCGTGAAAACCACGTCACGCGTCACGGTGACTTCCCACAGTTTTGTTGTCGCCAAGAGGTTGCCAGGCAACCAGGGGGGACTCCACAAGGCCGCTATCTGCCTCCGTGTTCGCCTATTATTATTTTCTGATAATGGGACTCTATGTCACCTTGTCCATGCATGTGCAGTTTATACACAGACTCGCACTGATTCATGGCAAATGCAAACACAGCTTTCATCTCCTTATTTCCGATCCTGTTGGCTTCCGACTGGTCGTCGTGAGGCTCCTCTCGTCTGACTGAGCCGTCCTCTGTGTTATCAGGCAGACATCAGCCAAAGCCCTGCTGAATGCTATCAGTCATCAGCAGGCAATGGCCGGCCTTTCATCTCTGCTTTAACCCCCCTCTCACACACACACACACATCACCTACACCCTGCACACACACACACACACACACACACACTCATAAACTTACATACATCCAGGGTTTAATCTTTATTGAATTTGGCTTTTGTTTATCTCCTAAAAACTTTTTAAACCTCAGATGTATGTTAGTTTTTTTTTGCCTTCTAGCACAAACTCGTATCAGTCAGATATCAGCTTCACTTTCATCGGTCGCCAAGTCAAAGAAAAAATACTACACATGACAAAAGATTAAAGATTTCTGTTCTTTGCGTGACACAAATCCAAATCTAGAAACAACTCATGTCTGTTTTCCGTGCATTTAAACTTCACACAGGTCAAACCTGCTGTTTTCATCCAATCATTTGACTAAATGTGATAAAATCTGAGCTTTTAAAGTTTTTTTTGGCCAGAGAAACATCTCAAAGTTTGTCCTTTTACCGTTAATATTATTATTTCACCTCTACGGATGTAGTTGCAGCATGACGAGCCGGTATTTCCTTTTAGCTCCTGTCAGCTGATGAATCTGTTTACTCTTGTGAGCAAGAGGAAACTTTTTGATGCATCCAGGTTAAAATCAGGTTAAATGAGGCCTTCGGCAAAAAGCACTACTGCACTTCCTCCAAAAAAAACGGACTTTTCATGTCGCCATGCTGTCTTAAGGGGGTTGGGGGGTCTATCAGGGCTCCAGTGTCACTCATACATGGAGGGGTGGTGGTGGTGGTGGTGGTGGGTGAGCTCTTCAGTTGGTACCTGCTAATGGCTCTGTGGGTAGGGACACACACACACACACACACACACACAGAAGAGCCATTGTGTGAGTCGGGGTGAGGCCTGGGCGCTGTAATGGGGCCAGTAGTGGATGTGGCTGACAGACTGACTGACAGGCCGGTCGCCATGACGATGCGTTATCTGGAAAGGGAGTCGGTCCATCTCCGTCACGCTCTTCATCGTCCTCGTCTATCTGTCTGTTCATCTCTGTGTCTTTTTCCACTCTCTCATCGGCTCTTCCTCCCATCGCTCATTCGCCGTCAGATCGGCTCCTTCAGTTTTTTTTTTTTCACTTGTTCAGATTTTTTTAAAAACCCTGTAAATTCTTCATATCGTCTCCCTCCCTGCAGTCTCAGTGTGAATCCAGGTGACAAATCAATTGTTATAGGACGTTTTACCTGTTGAGAGCAAGTGAGGCCAGTAAATCTACAGAAATTATGACGGCAGCAACACTTCACATGATTTACTTTAATTCCAGCGCTGAGTTTGCATCCTGCAATTAATGTTTTGCTTTTTCTCACAAAAAAACCCTCTAACCACGATCTTTATTTAACATCCACCAAGTGTTTCAGCTGCCATAACCGCAATCTGTCGCAAAAACCGGAATTGTAGAAAGACAAAGTGAAAATGTTGTCATTGAATCACGTCCACAGGAATGTTTTTGTCTGGCTTAAGGGGGATGTACGAGTGCACTTTTTCGAATCAGTCTGTTTTTTTCTGCATTACCGCACAACAGAAACAATAACTCTGACCAAAATAAATCTCCGTATGATCCGAGACGCCGGAGATCTGTGTCCTACATGTGGATTTGTAGACGTGACGTGAGAGGAGAGGAGAGTAAAATGACACCTGACACTTTGGTGAAAGCACAAAATCATTGTTAAAAAGAGGGATATGAAGAGAACCGTGTGTAAAATGAGTGGAGATGTGTTCGTTCTCCAAACACATTTTTGATTTTTGTCTGGCTGCATCCAAACATCAGTTTTCGTTCTTTTCAGAAATGAGCCGATTGACGCTGACGCACAAATCTGTGATTAACCTAAGTTTCTGTTTGAAGGGAAACAAACGTGACACAGTTCAAACACCTGACGTGCTGCTCTCGTCCTGCAGCGATTTAATGTCAGCAGCAGTAGAAGCAGCGAGGAGGTCGGAGGTCACAGCAGCCCGTTAATCGATCAAACAAACATTCCAGACAAACTGCAGACGGGACGGAGTTTTACACTCGGTAGCTGTGATCGATCTGAGAGGAAGGTCAAAGGTCGTTTCCTGTCAGTGTCTCAACTCAAACAGTAGCTGATCAATACAGGAGGGGCGGGGTTCACCTGATAACCACCCGATAACCATCTGACAACCTCCGTACAACACTGAACCAACTCCAGCTCTGTTTCCTACAATGGATAATCCAGAAAATATCAGTCAGTATAATATGAATATGAATGAATAAATATACGTTGTTGTAAATTCTTCTTTTTGTCTCACTGCAAACTGAGAGTTAGGAAACGAGGACGATGAAGCGAGGAGATGAAAAGTGTCTGAGCGGTCAGATAAGATGCAGGACAAAGGGACGAGTAAACAACAAGGCTGCATGGCCTGGTGACCAGAAATACAACGAACTAACTTAATTATTGTACTGGAAGAGTTTTAATGAAGGAAAGAGGGCAGAACATCATCAGTTCATCATAATTTATCATAGAAATGTTTGCTATAATGACATTTTACGCGGTTGGGAAACCAAAACAAGCGACATAAAGACGTGGTTTCACATTTTAGAGACATAACTTTGATACATACTCATTTTATTTGCAGCTTCTTCCACCCTCAGACCTTCAGCGTTGCTGTTTGTCTGTATGAAATAATACGAGTGACCATAATGCAGTTTGCTGTTCGTTTCCAGTCAACCCAAACTGATGCTGTGCAGCCAAACTTCCAAAAACATATACAGCGTATGTAACATGATGCACAAGGCATATAGAATATTTTACTTTAATTGAACAGTGCAGCCAAAAAATGCATCTTGTGTCTCACTCAGTGTAAACATCATGTAGCTCTAACGAGGAGCTGGAACAAGGACGTGAGCTGGATTGTAAGGGGGCCACAATGTGCGACTTGTCTGCTCCGACCAGCTGGGGGCGACGTTATTACTCTGCTTTAGTGCTCTCCTGTGGCCGAATAGACGACTCATTGAAACGGCTTTTTTCAGGGGAACCAGTTCCCATCGGCGTCTTTCTCTTCCCCGTCTCGTCCCTAAGCTACTGTGGCTCCTGCTCTCAGGCGGGGGGGGTCGTGACCTGTTTGTTTAGGAGGAAGGGTGAAAGGTGAAAGGCCACGGTGGCAGAGGGGGACATCCAAGGGCTTAAGTGGACCTTTAAGTTGAGAGCTCCTCTCCTGTGTTGACAGACCCTGACTGATCTCTCTATCCTTTACCGTGACAGAGAGAAAGCATGGAAAGGTGGAGAGGAGAGGAGGGGAGGGGAGGGGAGGGGAGGGGAGGGGAGAGGAGAGGAGAGGAGAGGAGAGGAGAGGAGAGGAGGGGAGGGGAGAGGAGAGGAGAGGAGAGGAGGGGAGGGGAGAGGAGAGGAGAGGAGAGGAGGGGAGGGGAGGGGAGGGGAGAGGAGAGGAGAGGAGAGGAGAGGAGAGGAGAGGAGAGGAGAGGAGAGGGTGAGGCTAAAGCTTTCAATAGTAAAAAACAGATGAGAGAAAAACAAGTTCTATAATATCTAGACCAGTGATGCTTGTCATGGAACAAAAAGAAATAAATCAAGAGAACTGGTTGCAGGCAGAGAAGGAGAAAGTGAGGGATGATGGGAGATAGAGTGATGATGAGGAGGAGAGAGGAAGAAATAAGAAATAAAAACACTGAGGAGGAAAAATAGTCCAGCTGTCGCCTCCTAGTGGCCAAACGGCTTAGTTGTCACCCGAATGAAGAAGAAACGCTCCTTTAATGTTGATGCAACGTTCTCAAATTTATCAATAAAGATCAATTTTCCCGTCCAAAGTCTGGAACGTGAACTCACCTCTGCAGCTCGTGGAAACATTTCCTCTCTGATTATTAAAACTGACTTTTATTATCTGCGCTTTATTGGATTCCTGTTTGATATTTCTAAAATATTCTCACCAAAAAGAAACTTTATTTTCTCTGGTTAGACGTCGACTGAGTCGGAGTGACTGTAGCGTACTGTCGTCAACCTTCAGCTAATTCACTTAGAAATGATTGAATCACGTTTAAAATGTTGTGGATTCAACCTGATCACGTTTGAACACTGAAACGTTGTGTCTCCAGATTACGTCACTGCAAGTGTTTCATTATTGATGTATTGGTTTTTCATCAGGCCTGAAGTCTGAGCTGACGTCCTCACGTTTCTTGTTTTGTCACATCGGAGAAGCTGAACTGAAATCATGAACTTCATGTCGCTTCGTCATTATCGGGTGAAAACCTTGTAGGTAATATTTAAACCTGAAGCGCTGACGACATTTTTTCAGATTATTGTCGATAAAAAGTCTGAATCTTGTAACTCCATACTGAAGCATGTACACACACACTTTCTCTTTCTCTTTACGAGCGTACCAACACTTTATCCCACTTTGTGTGTGTGTGTTGGGGGGGTGGAGGTCATCACCCTCGGCAACAGACAGCCGTCCAGTCGGCTGGCCTTGGTGCCGCGGTGGTATGTCGAGTGTTTATAAGGCGCGGTGACCCGTTGTGACCTTTGACCCTGAGACAAGAAGGGCGAGAGTGAGGGTGGGGGTCACATGTACTAACACCACCACCAGGAACAAGAGAGAGAGAGAGAGAGAGAGGGAGGGGAGGACGTGACCTTGGCGACCAAAGAGCCACAATTACCTAAAGGATCAGTCCAGAGTTTTAGTCCATTTAATAAAAGTCACATGTTCTTTACGTCACAGCTGTCAGACATGAAGTATCACAGTCGTCATGCATGCTCTGATTTTTGAGGTATTGAAGACAAACGTTTTCACTCGAGCAGGTTCCACAAGTCTTTCTACAGTAGCCCAGAACGGACAAACTAAAACACTGATTCTCTCTAAACTCTGAACTCGTCATGTCACAGCAGATGGACGGAAGTTTTTCCTCGCTGCTGTCGCAGAGTTTTTGCTCATGGTGGGACTCGAAAAACAAGGAGTTCAGTCTAGACCTGCTCTGTGAGATCTCTCACTCTTCATTGTGTTTCAAAGCTTCTCAAACACCAGAGACGATTAGACTAATTAGACTGATACGAGGTTGTAACGTGACTATTTTATATTCACTGTTGTGTGACTGTTAGAGTTGACTGAATGTTGGAGTGTGTCAGTTTTGAGACAATTCATGGACCATCGGAAAGTCCAACTTCAGGAGCTGTTCTGGGAACCCAACCCAACTCCTGCAGCTGAAATTGAGCTGAAAAGAGCAGATTTGTTCTGATGATTCAATCAGCCAATCAGCTTCCCTCTCCACAGTTTAGATTTTGTTAGCACCTGTTGCTCAAAGATGGAGCTGCTGCACCTCCTTGCTCCAACACATTTTGCAGCTTCTCCCCGTGCTGCGTTGTTCATTTGACCAGACTCTCACCTCTGTGGTTTGGACCTCCTCCTCCTCCTCCTCCTCCTCCTCCTCCTCCTCCTCCTCCACTCTTTTATTTATACACCGGAGTGAGACTGACGGTGCTGTGCTCAGATTAGATCCAAGATCTAATCAGTCTGAATAAATCACAGAGGCCTCACATAGATATTAGATGTTATAGTGCCTGAAGTTGCCTCTCTCTTTATTGCCACATTAAAGGTTTCCTGAATGTTTCCTCCGGCTTGAGTTCACATGGAAAGTTTCCGGCAAATGAAGCTGAATCTGAATCTGCCCCTTTATCTAATTTCTTTTCCCTCTTGCTTATTTTACTTTCTCTATCCCCTCTTTCCATCTCTGTCCTTCTCCTCCCTCCTCCTCCTCCTCCTCTGTCATGACTTCATCTGTCCTCAGTGTGGTTGGGGTTTAGTTGGAGCGCTGCTGCTATATTAAACCACCCCCGATTTATTTTCGCCCTCCTTTGATCCGTCCTCGTTAGAGCCGCCTGCCACGGTGCCACAGGGCCATGAGACCCGCCAGCCTCGACTTTATAAACCCTCGCAGTGTGTAAAATAAAACACACACACACACACACACAGTGGATAAAATCAGCAATAAAAGTTGGGTGTGAAAATCGAAGTCAGATTAAACGAGCGCAGATTCTGTCCAGTCCCTCGGTGCCGTTAGTGGTGGTGACGGACGACGACGGGAAACGTTGGTGAAAGGCGACGGGAGGGTTGTTGAGTCGGTGTGAAAATTCACAGCTAAACTGTGAAGATTGAGTCACTAAGCTGCAAACTTCAAACCTGACAGATCAGGTGAAAACTGTCCAGGTTTGGTGTTTTTATTGGCCACGCGCTCAGTGATGACAATATCCACAAATATCGGATGAACTGGCGTTAAGTTTTGTCTTGACTTTCAAATGTGTCCAGTACTTTGGTTTATGACTAAATACCTGGAAGAATACTCGTATCTGTGCCAGGCCAACGTCAATCAAATCTTATCGAACCACAACCTGCAGAGTTTTCAACACTTCATAATAAATAACACCGAAAGATGCCCATTTTCCCAACCATAGCTGCTTATTGAGTCATGAAAATGTTCTTTCTAGAGACTTTTCAGGAGCTCCTCGTGTCTTTAGCTTCCTCCTCCTCCAACATTTGGCTTTAATTTGACTTCCACCAGGAAAAATAACAGACTAAAGGGATCAAGTAAAGTCAAACTAAATGAAAATAGAGCGCAAGAGTGCGTTGTAATAACGGCATACCATCTCTCTCTCTCTCTCTCTCTCTCTCTCTCTCTCTCTCTCTCTCTCTCTCTCTCTCTCTCCCTCTCTCTCTCTGTCTCTCTCTCTGCAGGATGGGAAGGCAGACTGTAAACAGGAGAAGTGTCCGCTGGTCTCTGAGGACTGTGCTCTGGTGGTGAAACAGACCGGAGCCTGCTGCGAGAGGTGCAAAGGTGAGCACAGACGGCCGGACACAGACAGAAACTCTTACAGCTCTCTGTTCCTTTGTTTTTTTCCCACCATGGTTGTGATAATGAACCTGGGATGGTTTATTATAGGACTGCAGTACCTGCAGCTGCACTGCACTAATAGCAAACTGTAATAACACACCAGTATAAAAACATGGATGCTAACCAGAGCCTCCACACACACACACACACACACACACACACACACACACACACACACACACACACACACACACACACACACACACACACACACACACACCCTTCAGGAACCACTTTATATACAGTACTGAAACAGCCCAGCTTAAATATGACCTGTGGGAGCAGAGATATATTATTTACCTCACACACACACACACACACACACACACACACACACACACACACACACACAGCTGCAGTGTGTGGAGACAGTGCGGCTGGTGAAGGGGGTTCACCGGTGGGTTTACGGGCCCCAGAAATACGTTTTGTTTTTATGAGCCAGAAACTCCTCGATATGCCTTCATCTCTCAGATCCTCATCCTCTCTGCACATCGGCTCTGCTTACTGTCACACATGCAGGTTTTATGTATTTGCAGATATCCTGACTCAGCGTGATGATCCTAAACTTTGGGGTTTAACAGAAAGGTGCCCGTCTAATCCTAATCCTGAACCTAATCTTTACCCTGAGGTTAAAGTTACACTTTCTAATGTAAGATTTGTGATTTGTGTGGCCGGGTATGTTGAGAAACGAATATTTCCCTCCCTCCGTTTTCCAAAATAACATCGTGCACATAGCATCGTTTTCAAAAAAGTTTTCGTTTACATCAACCCGCATAACTACGGCATGGAGCGGCATCATAACCACGCCAAGCATATGGACGGCTGCTTCTATGATCATCGTCATAGCAACAGGTAAACATTGGTCGCACTTCTGCCGCATCAGCTGCCTAAAACTCTGTTTATCTGAATTTACATGCAAACGCAAAACCGTAGTTTTTACAAAGATTTGTTTTCAGAGGCGAATTCACCGTTTGCGTGTAAAAGATACAAACGAAGGGAAATGTCTCAGTTTTTAAAAATACCCGTGTACGTGTGAACAGGGTCTAAAAGTCAGTCCCACATTTACTCTTGTCCAGTGGCTTCTTGCTCGCTCACTCTCGTTTAGTTAGTGTCCTCTTCAGTCTCCTCACCTCTGCCTTTGTTGAGCCCAGATACTCACCCTCTGCGCTCCCCATCACCTCCTCAGAACAGCTAACTAACTCAGTGAACTATCTAAAGGCTGCTACACTGATCATCAGCTGCTCTCTGTAAATCACAGAGAGTCGAGGCGGAGCAGCCCTCAGAGGAAAAAAACAAGAAAACATTCTCTCCATAAAATCTGATCCAGTTTCACCAGAATCAGTAAAAATAGTCGGTGGTTTGTGACGTGAAGTGTTTGTTAGAGGGAGCGCAAACTTACACGGTGCATCGTTGTTCCCGCTCTTTCTGAGTTCATGACACTGTGTGCTACTTTAGACACACACACACACACACACACACACACACACACACACAGTTGTCAGCAGGGGTGCGGCCCCTTTTGTTTGCAGTTCGGCGTTTTTACGACGCAGCACTTCGTTAAGAGCGATGGAACTAGCTCAACCCGGACGCGGGAAAGCCCCTCGTCGCCACGGAAACCCGTGTTAAGTTTTCTATTGTGCGGTCGACTCGTGGCCACTGTGACCAAATTTAGGACCCCTGTGTGCGTCTCACACCCCAAACCCAACATGTCATATCACTGTTTTCTCACTTTCATGAAGTCATGCACAATTAAAGAGCGTCACGGCCAGACGGGATTTAGTTTATTGGGAATAATTTACTTTAAAACCGCCTTTATGAAGCAGTTTATGGTATGTGACAGTTGGCTTGAAGTGTATCCATAAAAAAACAACATCTAGACTCGTTAGAAGATCCAAAAATGAAAAATTCTTTAAAATACGTCACAGTGGAAAGAAGACGTGCTGTCATATCAATCTGCCTTAGTGAGGACTGAGTGTATGAACAGGATATGAGTCTCCGAGGGAGCTCTCACCAGCTAATCTGATCTTTTCTTCTCTGAAATACTGCATGTCCTCCTCCGCCGTGATACACGGGGTTTGTTTTACACCGAGGAAAGCAGATCGATGGCTGCGATCGGGTTTCATTGTATGGAAAGTTAAACATTGATCTGAGACCACTTACTGTAAATGGGGGTGAAATGAATAGGCTATTCGTTTTAGTGCTGAGTGGACGGGTCAGTGGGGTGTGGAGTTACTGAGCAGCTTGTTACATCCACAAAAAACATTCAGGTCAGGGCCTGATAAAATCCTGGAGTAATCCTTGAAAAGCTTCACACCTTAAATTTTAATCATTAGGTCTTAATAAACTCTCAGCTTTGTGAAACAGCTTCGAAAGAATGTTTCGACTCTGAAAGACGCGATAAAATCAGCTCTGATTTCCAGTTCACAGCTGCTGATGCCCCGTTAGTACTTTTGTCATGTACTTCCAGAAAATTTAATGCTGCACTAATCAATATTTCT
Source organism: Collichthys lucidus (assembly GCA_004119915.2). Taxonomy (NCBI): domain Eukaryota; kingdom Metazoa; phylum Chordata; class Actinopteri; family Sciaenidae; genus Collichthys; species Collichthys lucidus. Next base: position 30,661,724 of record CM014091.1, read on the forward strand.
GTATTAGCAATGGCTCAAATAACATAGATCCCCTCAGCGCGAGAGTTTTAGAACCTTTCAGCTCGTAGTTTTGGTTTTTATGACACATTTACTCTTCTTACGCACTAATGAGAGAGCAAAGCAGAAAGTTAAAGAGTCAGATATTTTCCTCATGAGTTAAAATGAGATTAAATATGAAAATATTGTCCTCATGTTCATCAGGTGGCCAGAAACTCAACTCGAAATCAAGTCTCATGTCCAAAGAAAAGTGCAAATGCTGCGTTGGCAGATAAAATATTAAATATTATGTTACATGGTGTCAAAATGAATAAAACTGAATGTGTTGTATAATAACAGATTCTCTTCTTTCTCCTCTCTCAGGTTGCATGTTGGATGGACGATCTTATAACAGCTCGGTGTCGTGGACCAGCTCCACCAAACCCTGCGTGACGAGGCGCTGTCAGGTGTGTGAGGAAGTAAAAAAGAAACAGAGAGACGAGAGGTTTGAACGTTAACGATCAAATATCTGAACAAATTCTTCTATCTGCTGGTTGTGACAGGAAGGTGTCATCACTGAGGCCGAGGTCCAGTGCGTCGTCCACTGCAAGAACCCCAAAATCCACCCAAAGAAGTGCTGCCCCACCTGCCCCGGTGAGTACACACCCGGTCTGAGGCCTCCAGATTGTCCCAGGTGAACTACGAGGTTAAAACGTTTGTCGTCTGTCTCTTCCTGCAGGTTGTATCTTCGAGGGTCGCCTGTACAAGGAGAAGGAGGAGTTTAGTCCAGAAGGAAAACCCTGCATCAAGTGCACCTGCACTGTGAGTACACACACACACACACACACACACACACACACACACACACACACACACACACACACACACACACACACACACACTGTTGTGTTTACATGCTGAGTGTTTGTGAGCCGGGCCTCTTTCCTCTAAATTAGTTAGTTTTGGAGTCTCATGGGAGTCACAAACATCCTCCTCCCCCATTAGACTAACAAACCCTGCAGGTACGTCCATAAACACATGACAGCATTAATGTGCTTGCACCTTGTTGGGGCGACCTGTAGGCTTGTTAACACGTACACACACACAAACACACACACACACACACACACACACACACACACACACACACACACACACACACACACACACACACACACACAGAGGTGGTACCTTACTGGTACAAAAATATTGTGAATGTATATTTATGTGCAGAAATGTGTTATTTGTTATTCCTGTGCTGTTTGTCTAAGCATACAAATAAAAAATGTTTATTTACAGATTTTTAGTCCGTGCACGTTAAACCTGCCGGACTGACTGACTGAGTTACAGTATTTACAAGTTTCCTTTATATCATCCAGGTCTTTGCATTGAATTAAAGAAATATAATAACCGACCAACACTTATCAGACTTGTGTAACGTGTATCTAAATTCACGGGATGCAAGAAGAAAGAAGAAGAAAGAGGAGAAGTCTCTGCATGAACGACCGTCTCACGTTAGTCAAACAGTGTTTCGCTCGTTTCAGGGAGGGCGGACTCTCTGCATGAGGGAGGCGTGTCCTGTCCTTTCCTGTCCCGCCCACCTCAGCCACACCCCGCCTGGACAGTGCTGTCCCAGGTGTCTCGGTAAACTTTTTGGACCTGTTACCAGAGTTTTAAACTGTTATTTCCATCTTTGTGTTGAACACTGATAAACATTTCTTTTCTTTACTCTCCTCCTCCTTCAGGTCAGAGGAAGGTGTTCGACCTGTCTTTAGGAAGCTGCCTGTTCCACAGCGAAGTTTACGAGAACGGCACTTGCTTCCTACACGACAACTGCACCACCTGCACCTGCAAGGTAACAGCCTGGATGTCAAACTCTAGTCTCCTCCATCATCACAGCACTAAAGACTTTTTATCTGTTGTTTTCTGTATCTGAAGTTTGTTCCACCACTCTGTTTCCAGGATTCCACGGTGGTGTGCAAGAGGCAGTGCTCCCGGCCGGGGACTTGCCACGGTGACCACTGCTGTGAGGAGTGTCTGTCCTACGTGAAGGTGGAGGAGGTTAAGTACTGCAGAGTCCGGAACAAGATCTACAGGGTGAGAGAGCAGAGAAAGAGATGAACCAATGTATGGATGGACAGGCAGAAGAATGATGGATGAACGGATGGATGATGGTTAGAAGATGGAAGAGATAGATTATGGTTGGAGATGCATGGCGGCGTGATGGATGGATGGATGGATGAATGGTGGATGGATGGATGGATGGATGATGGTGGATGGATGATGGATGGATGGATGGATGAATGGTTGATGGATGGATGGATGGATGGATGGCTGATGAATGGTGGTGGATGGATGGATAATGGTTGATGGATGGCTGGATGAATGTTGATTGTTGATGGCTGATTGGTGCTGGCTTGCTGGCTGGCCCTGGTTGCTGGATGGATGCCTGGTTTTGCTGGCTGGTGGCTGGCTGGCTGCTGTGTTGCTGGCTGGCTGGCTGGCTGCCTGGTTGCTGGCTGGCTGGCTGGCTGCCTGGTTGCTCGCTGGCTGGCTGCCTGGTTGCTCGCTGGCTGGCTGGCTGCCTGGTTGCTGGCTGGCTGGCTGGCTCCCTGGTTGCTGGTTGCTGGCTCCCTGGTTGCTGGCTGGCTGGCTGCCTGGTTGCTGGCTGGCTGGCTGGCTGCCTGGTTGCTGGCTGGCTGGCTGGCTCCCTGGTTGCTGGTTGCTGGCTCCCTGGTTGCTGGCTGGCTGGCTGGCTGCCTGGTTGCTGGCTGGCTGGCTGGCTGCCTGGCTGCTGGCTCCCTGGCTGGCTGGCTGGGGTGGCTGGGGCTGGCTGCTGGCTGGCTGGCTGGCTGGTTCTCTTCGTTGTTCGCCCCTGGCCGCCCTCGCTTCTGGTTGGAGCATGCATGGCGGCGTGATGGATGGATGGATGAATGGATGAATGATGGTTAGATGATTGGCTGCGTTCTAGCTGGCTGGATGGCTGGATGGCTGGATGCTGCTGGTTCGCTGCTTGGCTGGTTCTCGCTGGCTGGCTGGCTGGCTGGCTGCTGCTGGTTCGCTGCTTGGATGAGTTCTCGCTGGCTGGCTGGCTGGCTGGCTGGCTGGCTGGCTCCCTGGCTCGCTCCTGGTTCGCTGATTGGCTGCGTTCTCGTTGGCTGGCTGGCTGGCTGGCTGCCTCGCTGCCTGCTGGTTCGCTGCTTGGCTGCGTTCTCGTTGGCTGGCTGGCTGGCTGGCTGCCTCTGCCTGCTGGTTCGCTGCTTGGCTGCGTTCTCGTTGGTGATGGATGGCTCCCTGGCTGGCTGGATGGCTGGATCCCTACCTGGTTGTCTTCTGATCCTGGATCTGTCTTGTGCTCTGCAGGAAGGAGACATGTGGTCGTCAGTTAACTGCACTCTCTGCGCCTGTGTGAAAGGAAACATCGAGTGTCGGCCCAAACAGTGTGTACCAATCACCAGCTGCCCCTCGGTGAGTGACAGGCCTGTCAGCCAATCACCAGCTTATATCCTGTTTTACCAAAGACGTGGTTCAACCTGAAACTCGTTACCGACTCTGTCTCCGTCACTGCTCTGTCTCTGTCTCTGTCTGACAGTTGCACTTTACAGCCCGTGACTAACGGCATCATTTGCACTTCATATGCGTGACGCTTCAAAACACTGATGCTCCTCTGATTTACAGGCGGAGCGGGCATCACTGTTTCACTCTAATTCGACCCCTTCACCTAAAAAAACAAAAGTATCAATGAACCCAGAGACCTGAACTCTGAAAGAAACAGGGTGACTAAAGGTTCAAACATGGCTAATTTACAGTTTATGCAGGGAATTCAGTTATTTTTATATATCAGAGATATTTTTAGAACTTAATTTTCTCTTTCCAAGCACAGTTCAGGTTAGTTTGATTCCTTACAGGTCAGATTCATGTCTCAGGGTTTTCCCTTTTAGCGCATTAGTGATTTGACGCGCGGCTGAAGCGTGGCGTTGGCTGTCAGACGCTGTGGGAACTGCTGCGGGAGGAAGGTTTGTGTTGCGTTCACCTGTCGCAGAGGTGGCTCGGGGGTCATCTGTCGGCCGGTGGGTGATGGAGTGGATTCCTCGCATACCGCCAGCCGCTGGCGGTCACGCAGTCAAAGCCGGTGTCGGCGTCAGTCCAAGTTCACACGCTTCCAGCAGTTACAACAAGCCCTCACCTGTTGTTTGTGGTCAGAGTGGGCGACTGCAGGGTGATGTAGGTGGTCTGCAGCGTCTCCACTGTCACTCGCTGCTGTTGTTTAGTGTCTTCATATAGTTCCTCTTGCTGCATGTGTTAATATTTCTTATGAAAACATCATTTAAACCTTCTCGTACAGTAAAACCTCGCTTTGCCTCGGCCATGCAGCGGCTGCTGAGCCTGGTTACATTGTCCAGCTCAGGTTTTGGCACGACACTGGCCTCCCACGTTACATCGTGCAAAGACAGACATATGAATGACAGAGGCACCATATTCACCCATTACAAGTCAGTGCAGCATCAACATGATAGAGGAAAGCTGGAACGTAGCGCAGCATGAGAACTGGTCGCACTCCACATCCACCCACCACCTGGACCTCCACTCCCTCACCTCCCACACACTCATCATCAATCACATGATTAAAAATCGTCCAGTATGAGAAAGTTTCCTCTGCATCGATGTGTCGGAAATAATCACAAACACCTGTCCGGCGTTATCATGAGGACACCACAGCCCACCTACAACACTCTACAACACACACACACACACACACACACACTCTCCCATGCCGTCATCATGCGGTCAGCGGCAGGTCGGCAGTGTGAGCGTCCCGTTGGAGACAGAGTGTCTCTGAACAGCTTTTTGTATGTGTGACGTTTGAGTGACAGCAAAGAAGAGGTTCCCTATATTTAGGCCCCTGAAAACCAATCTCTGTCACTGTGTGTGTGTGTGTATGTGTGTGTGTGTGCCTGCCTGTGAGTGTGTGTGTGTGTGTGTCCTCGGTTTGTCAAAAGGCAGCCCCTCTTCAAAGAGAGAAATTGCCCTTTGTGCAGAGGTTAGGACTCTGGAGTGTGTATTGAGTGTACGGAGAGCGTCTCTATGTGATGACAGATGAGTGGCGTGTGTGTGTGTGTGTGTGTGTGTGCGTGTGCGTGTGTGTGTGTGTGTGTGGTGTGTGTGTGGTGTGTGTGTGTGAGTGTGTGAATGAAGGGCTTCCCTGAGGCAACAGAAACTAAGTGTGTGAAAGAGTCCTCTGATCTGCACCTCTGATGGAAGTTGAAACATACTGTACACACACACACACACACACACACACACCACACACACACGCAGAGTTTCCTGTTACACAGACAGAGTTCAGCGGTTGAAGTCGGCGTATCTGTGTCTCTGTGGTCGTCCTGGTTTGACTGTGAACTCGTCAAACTTTTTCCTCCGTTTCTATGTTTTCATTTAATTTCTATTCCGTCTGTTTGAATGACAGCACGAAACCAGAACCGTTAATTCAGCCAACGAGATGTGGAAATATAGAGCCCGTTTGTAGCTGATCTCTGGCCGACGTCAACCAGATTTTTTCGAGCGCCTAACTGTCATTTCGAATTGTTTATTTGCTCTGGGAAAAGTGTGTTTCCCTTCACGTCACATGCTATCTGTATCAGTGCAAATGAGACCGAACTCTGCGTTCTGTCAAAGCTTTTTTTCCTTTCTTGTTTTGCTTTCATCACTCTGCATGTTCAGATGTTCTGCCATCCTTTATTAAGGGCTTCTAATGCCGGGTGTCTCCGCCTCTCTCTCTTGCAGAATAAGATCCTGAACAGGACCGGCTGCTGTCCGGTTTGCACTGAAAGTGAGTAAGTCCCTCTCGACCCTCCAGCTTCTTCTCGTCCAGAGAATTCACACATAAATGATCAAAGACTCGAAAGGCGCGTCAGGCTTTTTCTTATTTGTGTTGAGTGATATTTAGCAAGGTGATTTAAATAAAGGGAAATCTATGAATCATCACTCCTCAGGGTAATGAAAACAAATCTCCATCCAGCCTCTGTAGCTTCATCCGAGCGTTTCCCATGAACCTCTGTCCAGACTGTGGTTTGCCCTCGGGTCATTTTACTTTGGTTTCTGGCTGTGACCTGCAGCAAAAGTCAACAAAAGTGGCAGTAATGTAGCATTTAAGCACTACAAAGACTTCATAAACTTCTTCATAGTGTAGAGTTTAGCTCATCTGGTAGAGCAGACGTTTCTGAGTGAGTCAGATTAGTGCCTTCTGTTTCACCGTTTACCATTAATTATCCTCTTTGCTGCTGCTGTCAGGCATCAACTCGTATCCTTTTTAAACTCTTGAATTTTGGGTTTTTTCCTCTTTGATATCACAACAAGCATCTAAGTTCAAAAGCAGCTTTTTTAACCCCTCTCTCTCTGTCCGTCCTTCCTCTGCAGAGCCGGGTGTATGCACAGTCTTTGGCGACCCTCACTACAACACCTTCGACGGCAGGACCTTTAACTTTCAGGGAACCTGTCAGTACGTACTGACTCGTGATTGTGGCGGCGCCCCCTCTGGAGGACCGGGAAACAACATCAACATCAACAGCCCAGATTCCAGCTTCATGGTAGGACAGAAGTTTAACTTACCCCACAGACTTTAAAGAAAAAAGCTGCGATGTATGTACAAGGCTGGGCTCGTCTAAAAATCTAAGACGTGTATTTTCCGTTTCTTTCAGGTGTTAGTGAAGAACGACGCTCGGCGCACTCGTTCCTTTTCCTGGACTCAGTCCGTGGAGATCAGACTGGGAGGTCTGGTCCTCAGTCTCCACCAGCACCTGACAGTCCGGAGGAACGGCACCCGCATCGCGCTGCCCTACCACGGCCCCGGGGTGCACATCGACCTGGACGGATACCTGCTCAAACTCACCACGATCGCAGGTCAGCGCGCAGGCATCATAACATCTTACATCTCTTTGTCTCTGACCTTTAAACACATAAAACGCACTGACCTCTGTTATATATTGTCTGAATGAATCACAATCCAACATTCCTGCACCTCCTCCTGCAGGTCTGGAGATCACATGGGATGGCGACAGTTTCGTGGAAGTCGTGGCCGCCCCTCATCTACGTGGACGCCTCTGCGGCCTTTGCGGCAACTACAACGGGCACAAGCGCGACGACACGATGGGAGGCGACGGCCTGTTCAAGTTCGACGTGGACGAGTTTGCCGAGTCGTGGCGAGTCGAGGGAAACGAGGTTTGCTCCCAGCAGCCTCCGCCTCGCCGGCCCACGTCCTTCCTCTGCCCCGGCAGCGTCAAAGTAAAATTCCGCGCTCATCGGGAGTGCCAGAAGATAAAGTCGTGGGAGTTTCAGAAGTGCCACCGTGTGGTCGACTTCGCCCCGTTCTACAGGTCAGAGGACGGAAAACTGTTTGGTACTAAAACAACTAAAGTTTTTGTCCTGTTAGAAGGTTTGTTAGGGATACAGGTTGCACAAGTTGTTGCCCGTCGATCTCATCAAGTCTGTAATATCTTCCCGCTCTCTGTAGGTCGTGTGTGACGGACATGTGTGAGTGT
>CM014091.1:30669337-30726811 GCA_004119915.2 Collichthys lucidus
GTGTGTGTGAGTGTGTGTGTGTCTCTGTAGGTGGCTGTCTCCCTGACCTCTAGTTGATGGCAGTGTGAGTTTTAATAGTGCGCTGAGGCCTAATTATAGTTCTCTGGTCACACAGCCCCACTGCTTTATGACTGCGTGTGTGTGTGTGTGTGTGTGTTAGGGCTTAGTAGGTCCTACATCGGGGCCTTTGCTAACAAACACACACACACTCTTGTACACGTCCATACCCAGAGCCAGGTGTATGTGTGTATATGTGTGCGGAGGTGTTAATGGAGATATCAGATTCAGCCAGAGGGAGAAACACGCCTCGCAGCACAACACGACATCACGGCTGAAATGAAACAGAAGCCATGAATGCCTTTCAGGATCGTTGGTGCTGCGTTTAAACACTCAAAAGTTTGAAACAGCAGTCGGAGCTGCCATAAATACGTAACCCAAAAAAATGCTTTTTCTTTTTTAGCTTACACACATTTAAACAGTTTGGCTAAATTACATTTCCTTTGCAGCCAGAGAAAAAGACTTTATAGACTCCAGCTGGACTGATGTTGGTTCTCTTGTGTACACAGAGGAAAGGGTGTCGGTAAAGCCGAGTAAAGGTCTCAGTGTGATGTGAGCGAATTAGGTGTGTATACTTGTTCATAATGGTGAGGCTAAAAGCTGTCACAAGTGGTGATGAATCACAGGAATGAGGTTAGCAGAGTACATTTACTGACGCTCTCTCCTCTAAGAAGGGCCGGCTCGGTTTGTGTGGACGGTTCAAGTCCAGTATGGACCAAAGTATGGAAGCTGGACTGCTGTAAAAAGGCAGTTATGTACTCCAAGTAACAAATTAAATATTCCTCTGTAGATGAAAGACCGCAGCAACAAACCACTTGATAGCAAGAAGATGGAAATTCTCTCGTGTCCACTCTATAACATATGATAAAAATCTCTTTCTCCATCAGGTCACCACTCTCTGTGTATCCAGTCCATGGACGGGATGCTGATGTTCTTCGAGCAGGACAGCTACACCTTCGGCAGGTTCCTTCCCGGTTTCCTGCTGCCCGGCCCGCTCATCTACAACCCCAGAACAGACAGCTTCCTCACCGTTTCCTCTGCGCGCCAGCTGGAGAGCTACAAGTAGGTGTTTTTTTTAAATAATATACATCGTGTTTAACGCAATTATCACTCCATTTCTTTCATCTCTTATCAGGTTTAGATTAGATATACTTTATTCATCCCAACACGGGGAAACTACTTGTTACAGCAGCAGAGGAAATTGTGGCATACACTACAGAATTCGAAAAACGTAGAAAAGCCAGAAAAAACAGACAGAAATATCTCTAACCTACAATAAACACGAAAAACAATCAACCTTCAGACGTACAGAAGTACTGAGGATAAAAGTGGCATGACATATAAAAAGAGTATTGTAATGTAAAGTGACCATAGTGTAAGAAATATTGCAAAGAAAATGACCATGATATAAATAATAATGTTATTATTATAACACATTACGTTATTTGAACGTTCTTAAATGTTCCTAAACTATCGTTCCACTCCCAGACATTTTAGGAGCATTTTTAAATGTTCAACCTTTATGCCGACACTTTTTTGGAATTAACAACCCTCCTAAAATGACGGCGACTCCACCCGACCGCTCCCGTGAATTCTGGTAAGTTACTGCTAAACTGAAAGTATCCACCCGTTTCCAGAGGGCCTGCCTGCGAGCTGCAGGATCTGTGGAGTCATGTGAGGTTACCTGACGTTATCCACCTTCCACCACTATCAGCTGCTGATGGTTAGAGAGCGGCGCTGACTAACGCTTCACCATCTTAAAGGCATCTGCTCTCACTGCAGAGCTCGTTTGGACAGAGCAGAACAGAGCACACACACACACACACACACAGTTTGATCGGAAAGTACCTCACTTTAATGTAAGCACACGCACACTTCCCATTTCCCTCTGGCTGAGGCATGGAGAGCTTTTAGAAGTCTTACAGACTGCGTGGGTGTACGGTGTGTGTGTGTAGTTTTCTCTCCCAGCTGTTTGTTATCTGGATGCCCCCCTACCAGTATCAAGAGATTCTCCAGACTAGAAACACTGACTTCACTCCTCTCCCTGGACACACAGAAACGCAGCCCTGTGATGCACATTCTGCAGTAAATTACACAGAGCAGACACTAAGTACCTTCACATACGCGACAGCGCTGCATTATTTACAGCAACAAGCTTGTTATTTCCACCGTGCGGTGTGGTGTATACACCCTGAACTAACCTAATATCTCTGGATTCATTTAAATGCAGCTCTGTACTGCAACTTTCCGTTGACTTGAACTTACTGGTGAATGCACGTGAACGTTTAGTGTGAAGAAACGTGTGTTAATCCAGGCATGGTGGCCGGTTCACTCCAACGAAAGCTGCTCACCTGTCCGAGTTTCTCCCGCGTCCTGCATGAAAGTAAAACCTGATGAAACGATGGATTAGTGCATTGACTAAAAATGAAGCAGCGATATTAATAGCTTGAGCCCTAAACTGCTTAAGATCATTTGCACGTCAACATCAGACTGTGTATAAATCATAAACCTGCGTTCCTTCTAATGACCAGCAGGAGCAGCTCTACCAGGTGGCCGTATGAAGAAATGACTTCCCTGTTGATTTATTACAGTTTCTTTATGAGTTTAAGGTCTCAGTTACTAGTTCTAATGATGTTTATTTATTAAATTATGTTCCCATTTTAAGTAAAAAAGATGATAAAGCAGGGTATGCTTTAGGCCGGGGCTAACTTGTGATTGACAGATTACTCTAATCGAGTCTGTCCTGTGCCGAAGCTCCTTCTTCAGAAAGATATTTCAGTGTACTGTTAATCTGTAATGCGAGTAAGTTTATGACCAGACAGTCCGGCATTTATTCCTGGTGCTATCCCCTCCACGCTCTCGTCCAAATATGGGCACTGGTTGTTTCCAAAAAATCGAGATTCAAAACTGTTGTCCACTGACAAAACTAGACGTCACGGTGGGTTTACACCGTGTCCAAATACAAACTAAGATCTGCAGTTCAGGAATATTCGCCCACAGAGACTTTCGCTTCACAATAAAAGCTGATGTGAAACAAGAGCAGCAATTAGCCGTAATGTAGCACAGGAGGAGGAGAGCATTAAAAACTGAAATGCTTTGTAATCGACGTGGAACTGATGGACTGGAGTAAAAAGTTACCGATAGTTTAAATCAATAATGATAAGCACTGGAAGAGAAAGCTTCACATCGCTCCGGGTTAGTTTTAGATATATTATAGACTTAACTCGCGTGGTATCGAGCCGTGCCATCACATCTTAAGAGAAATCTACACCAGGCTGATGTGTTATGGCTTTACTGACTGTTTTATATATATATGTGTGTATATTCCATATCAGATGGCGGGGTCAGGCCTTCACTGCCTGTTATACATTTAATATCAGATGACTGGTCAAACTGTTCTGCCTCACTCTCTGTTTATTTAGCCTGTTGGACCGTCTCCTGCCCTGATGAATGAGAGCTTGATTTTGGTTTTGTGTGTGAGTGTGTGTGTGTGTGTGTGTGTTGGCGTCAGCTTTGAGATTTTAGTTTGTGTTTATCCATGACACCGAGAGAGCATATGCATGTAGTGTGTGTTTGTGTAATTTGTGTGTATGCTCGTACGACGTATACGTTGAAGGTAAATGAGCGTGTTTGTTTGTGGAGTTTTTTCAGAGAGATCCTCTTTCATATAAATGAGAACAGTGTTTCTTCAGCGTTAGTGTCCTGCACTCTGCATGATGACTGATACGGCGTACACACACGCACACACACACACACACACACACACACACACACACACACACACACACACACACACACACACACACACACACACACACACACACAGAGTCAGGCCCTACCAAAACTTTGTCCACGTGTGTGTGAGAGCACACCATGTTCACTGTGTGTGTGTGTGTGTGTGTGAGACTTGCTCTCCTTGCTCATGTGTTAGGCATGCAGGCGAATAATCAGATTTTTTGCGGTTTTTCAATGTTTCTCTCGTACACACGGTGCTTTGTGTGATTTTACCCTCTCTCATAATACTTAAATCAACATCCAACCAACCACCGGTGGATGGAGCTGGACACACACACACACACACACACACACACACACACGTGTGTGCATGTAGAGCTTTAATTAATTCACGCTCCCTCATACCCCATCATTAATAAGACATCTAAGTGAAGGGTGGACTAGAACTATCAAAACAGAGTCAAAGAATACAGTTATTTTATGGTGTTGTTTTAGTATTATTAGGCTGAATTTAATCCGTTCACTCATTCAGGAGCCAGCCCGTCGATCCATTGAGTGTTACTTTAAAAGCTTCAAACCACTGACATGTTTAATATATTTTTTAGTCCGTTTTCTTCCCCAGGAAATGGTCACAGTGCGATGAAAAGGTTTCTCTGCTGGCAGTCATCCATAACGCAGCTCGTTAGTCCGCTCGCTGTTTCTCATAGAAGCTCGGCGGCGGCACAGCTACTGTGCGGACGAGTTCAAAACTATAAATCTTGTGTTGTGTTTAAAAAAATCAAAGTTTAGAAAACACTTCATCTGCTGTTTTATACACAGTGTCGTGGGGAATTCGGCTCACGTATGCTAATCTGCTTTATGCATATAGAAAGTGATATTTTGCTACTTTTCTCCAAAGTATGATGAGTAATGGGGTGTTTGGGTGGCTGACTGGCATACGATGAATACAGCAGCATAGCTGTGTCTCAAGTCAATATGACACACTGACTCTCAACAGGTTGCAAGAAGAGCTACAGGTGCTCAAACAAAACAAGATTTTAGATTTTTGCTCTGTCTTTGACCCTGACGATGACTCTAGATGAAAAGTAATCAGCATTAGATTTCATGGCATCTATCCGTGTTGAGACTTTTCACTCTGAGTCAGGTCATTAGGATTCATCCTCTGTGGATCATGAACGTCTTTACAAAATCTCACGCCACTCCATCCACTCCTCTAGATCGAGGCTTTGGCGTAGTTTCTCCTTCATCTTAGGAAGGAGAGGATGATGCGAGGGGGTTGTAATGCAACACATCAAGAGCACGAGAGTTAAACGTGACGTGGTGTCAGTTTGTCTAATTTGTTTTCTCACAAAACGATGCCTATAACACGGCAGCCATATCGGATTATGGCCTTTTACGATTTAAGGTGGATTTCAGACCTGCCATCTTTGATTAACGGCACGCTTGTGGTCCAGATATGTAATGCCAAGTGAGAATAGTGTGAGTGGATAAATCAGCAGTTATGTAGTGTTTGGGCTGCGGTTCGGATTCGGGCTGGGTCGGAGGTTTGGAGCTCTCTGTTCATCCAGGTGTTAGAGGAGAAGGGATAGACTCCTGCCAAGCTGCTCGGACTGCCAGCGTCTTACTGGAAAACTCCTGATGCCGAAGATGCCAAAAACAACTGACCACAGATCAGTCTGACCACTTAATCCTCCGTCAGATGCCAAGAGCTCACTGATTAAAACTGATAGACTGCAGTTCCGGGTAATAGCAGGTCAGCAGCTTGTTGACCGACCTGACAGAAGCTGTAAAAGAGAAGGGCCAATATAAGACGCTAGCAAAAATTCAAACCGTTCTACAGCGTTCGACTTTATTTCAGTGTTAATAAATGATGTGTACTACTGCCCTGGCCTTGCAGATGGAATTTCTCTTAGCAAAAATGGCTGGTGTTGTTGTGGTTTTGGGCTAATGGTAAAAGAAGCAAAATTTGTAACCAGAGAATCACTAATTTGAGTCTTTAGACTGGCTGTGAAATATCTGATGGGGATACTTACAACGAGAAAAACTCCCTGAACAGAAAGTGTGCTCGATGAAAGCAAATCACGTCCAGCTCTTCCAGCAGCCAAGTTAAAATAGAAGAAACCTGTGCAGTGTTTTAATGGTCAGCTTAAGCCATGATTTTAAACGTGTGTGTATAAGCAGCTGTCTCTCTGACTCCCAGGTATGAGACGCTGGCTGTGGCTACAGAGGCAGAGAGTCGACAGGATCCCGACATGCCCCTCAAGACCGGAGGCAAGAGGCTGATGGTGAGTCCTGAACACACCGGAGAGACACTTGAAAACTTGACGGATGTGCGCGCGGCAAGATTGTGTTGTCACTTTCTGTCATAAACACAGCCTCACACAGAAATCTTTAGAATTTTTGTTTCCCCCAGTCAAGTGTAAATAATCCAACTCTTGGACAAATGTATCCTTTGTGACCTGGATACGTTCCTGGCCGGAGCTCACACTAGCACAAACAAAGATTTCTGGGTTGAGCGTGTTAAAGGACCAACAAACATTGATTTCATATCTTTAATATGCAGAGGGAGAACTCGAGTTAAGGAGTTCAAATTTATTATCATACCTCACACCTGTTATTTTGAAATGGTAGTGCACTGTAACCCTGTATGTGTGTGTGTGTGTGTGTGTGTGTGTGTGTGTGTGTGTGTGTGTGTGTGTGTTCTCCTCTAGCCTGATTGGACGTTTGTCCTGGGAGAACAGGCCCTCGACCTCTCCGTGCCCTCCTTCTCCCACTCCTCCTCCTCCATCTTCGTTCTGGGCGAGAGGAACCTCTACTGTCTCCGCGACAACGGCCAGATCCGCTTCATGAAGAAGCTGGAGTTCAACCCCAGCTGCTTCCTGCCCTACACCTCAGGTAAACCTGACGTAGTACAGCAAGTTCAAGCCAACTATAAAGATTCACAGTTACGGCTCTACAAGCTTTTTGTTCAGCTCTACTCCTGCACTCCTGATCCTCTTAAGGACTTAAATACAGACAGACATATACCTCATATGCCTCTACCGGGGTTTTACAGAGGAAATAAAAAGGGATCCATCATGTTTCTGCTGGCAGTGATTGGTTTGCAGGCTGTTTTCTCCTGTAAACACACAGTGCAGATGTTAGATTACATCACAGGGCAAGAAGTCAAAGGGCATACTTCTTAGTCCTTGGCAGCTTATTGAGAAAAATGAAAAGAAAATTAAGCAACAGGACTTGTTGTTGTTGAAGGATTTGGATGCAGGACGTTGTCTTACACAGAACAGCCGCTGCGCTGTGTGGATGGTGTCAAATTCAGCCAGTGAGGCAACTGGTAAATCTCCGATGTGTTCAGCCCGGGAGTGTAGTTCAAAACTCACCGTGCATCACTGCACCTGCCACAACCAAACAGTTGAAAATAAGCGAACACAAAAAAACAAAGTGTTCTGCGCTGAGCAGTGGCCCGGTGCCACACGGCTGGCTCTGCAGGAAGCTGGTTTTGGCAGAACATGATGGAAAAGCCGGAGTAGCTCTGCTGCATGCATTAAAACAAAAAAACGAACAGACTACTGAACACACTGTAGTATATAAACATATGGTGCAAGATGAATGGATCACGTAATAAATTCAGATATATAGATTGATAGATAGTACACATGATATATCATGGCTGCAGTGAATACCATGCATGTCCTTATTTGGTGATTTTTCTAAAAAGAAGTTGGCAGGTTGTGAAGCTGAAAACGAGGCTGTTTCATCATTCACCCAAAACGTGGCAAAAAAAAAAACGTAATTTCCTGCAGCAACACAATATAAATAAAACTGAATGATGCATAAATAAAATACAGTTCTTTCTTTGTAGGTCAGAAAGGGTTTGATTTGTTTAAGAGGTCAAATCATCATATCAATCGTCTGGATGATACAGTTGATTAATCTGGTATAAATACATACACACACTTTACAGAGCTTGGTAATTGGTTCCAGACCTGAGCACTGCTCCCTGCCCTCACCTCATATGGATCATGTATAATGTGATGATTGTGCAGCTGTCTAGTAACTAATCCGAGGCCAGAAACACTGGCTACTGCTGCCCACACACACACACACACACACACACACACACACACACACACACACACACACACACACACACACACACACACACACACACACACACACACACACACACACACACACACACACACACACACACACACACACAATGGACAAGATTTGTGTGTGTGTGTGTGTGTGTGTGTTACGATGATCTCAATGTGCCAACAGATCTTGGAGTGGTCCACTCCGGTTTACACATTTCCTGTTAGAGTCTCCAGCGTCTCTTTTTTTACTTAGATCATGTCTCTCAGGACAGTATGGATGATTTTCTTCCACACAAACAGTCTCATTATTCAATAATTAGCGTTTAGGAGCGCAATTGTATCAAATTGCGGCAATTTAGCAAAGTAGACAATCACAAATGTGCACACAGACAGACACACACACACACACACAGATGTGAATCTATTAGTTTTAACTTTTAAGTTAAAGGCCACCTGATGTTTTGTTATGATCTAAAAAGAAAAATGACATTGAACCCATCTGGATTCTGAAAATGACTTATTTTTGTGTGTCTGTCTGATCAGTCTCGATCTGCAGTAAACCAACTGCATCCCACTCTAGAGAGGAGGTATAACTTCACCGCAGCCTGATCCTTATCACCCCGAGCAAAATTAATTACCCAGATATGGTTTGACCCCCAGAACGCTGCATAAATACAGTAGAATAAAAGCTCTGTGTCGAACCCTTTGAGCATGCAGCAATAAACAACCCTTTTTATGAGCAACAAAAAAGGTTTTTGTCTGGTTCAGTTTACGCAACAATGCACCATAGAACCTCTCCTGTGAGACGTTTGTGCACTTGATGTGAAATCCACTAGAGAGCTGACAGATGGAAAGAGAAAATAAAAGAGGATGTGAGGGGGAAAAAAAGCAGAAAAATAGACCGGAGGAAGGTCCAGAAGGGAGAATTGATTGAGGGATTGCAAGAAACGGCCAAGAGCTTTCTACTGATATCTGTTTTCAATTTTAGAATTAAAATATCTCAGCTTTCAAAGTTCACTATCCTTCCCAGACATTATTTAGATTATTTAAATTGCTCTTGGAAAT
This sequence comes from Collichthys lucidus, assembly GCA_004119915.2. Lineage (NCBI taxonomy): Eukaryota > Metazoa > Chordata > Actinopteri > Sciaenidae > Collichthys > Collichthys lucidus. The sequence continues at coordinate 30,678,292 of CM014091.1, forward strand.
CAGCTATAAATTTAATACGTGATGTGCCAGTGCAACAAAAGTATCTTTTTATTGGGACATGATTTCTGTCAACAATCAAAACCACATAAAAATCCCCACATGGCTTCAGGGATCACTCCGCCGCTGCACTCTTGTGTGTCCATGTTTGCTCTCGGGTTTATTGTTAACAGACCAACATTTAGTGCGACTGTTACTGTCAGAGCTGCCACCCAACATTCAGTAAGGGCGTTTTTTTTATGCTGCAAGGCCATTTAGTGGATCTCCACACAACCCTCTGAGTTGAGAGTGTGTTGCAGAGAAAGGAGAGTGATTCCTAATGCTTTCCTTCTGGCCTGCAGGCTCACAGCTGCCTCTGCTGGACCACTGCCGTCTCTCTCCCCGTCAACCTCCCTCCGTCCATCTATTTCTTTTTTCTCTTTTCTCAAGCTCGATTGGCTTGACTGCAACACACTCCAGTTCAGCTCCTGCGCTCAAACCACAATGAGATGGTAAATCTCTCGGTTTGAAATGAAATGATCCCTGCTTTAGGAAACCAGACGAGATTAATACAGATTACTGGATGGCTTGATTATGAAATGAAAAATAATGACAGCATGCAGCAGTAGAAACTCACTCAAAAGAGCCAAAGCACATCTCCCAAAGACTGAGATGAAAGCTTTTTCTCTACTCCATCATTTTATAAGACTATTTTTAGGCGGGCACGCCTTTATTGGACGGCAGTGGTAGAGAGGCACAAAGACAACACGGAAAGGACATCCATCATCTGTCCCCGGCAGCAATTGAAGCAGGCACGTTACGTCCCTTTACGTGTCTCAGACCACTTTTCTTCTTCGAAGAATGATGACACACACATTGAGGGAGAAAAGAGAAGTAAGGAGTGTAACCAGGGGCAGATGATTGGAAAATAAAGAAATAGGAGAAAAGAGAGAGGGGTCGGGAAAGCAGGTGAGAATAAAAAGGGGACAGAAAGGTGAGGAGGGAACAAGAGAGTAGTACAAGAGAAGCTGAAGAGTTGAGGGAGAGGGGAAAGAAAAGAAGAAGGGAACAAGGTGGGGGGTGAGAGGTGTAGATTGAAGAGCAGCCGAGGAAAGGATGGAAAGAAAAGGAGCTGATGTTTGGGGGGGAAACACTACGGCAGAACGTAGCTCGGACCTTTATAATTAGGTTTGTAATTATAACGCTGATGCCGAGATACAGCAGAAGGTGTGTGTGTGTGTTTGCTTTGATGTGGCACCAGCACACACTCTGTCATTTTGACCCCTGCAGTGTACCACCCTGCTGACCGCCGTTACCATATTATAACTCGGCATTCAACTGTGTGAGCGAGGTGTGTTTGTTTTGCGTGTGGCCGTCACCTCAGATCTCTCTAGGTGGTAACTGCACCATTGGTGGGATAGACTGGACGTTTGTGTGTGTGTGTGTGTGTGTGTGAAACATAAGTAGCAAAACATAAGTAGTATTTATATTTAATGTTTCAAGCCCTGAGTCACAGGAGAAAGTGTATATGTAACTTTAGTTATATATACACCTAAAGCTGACCTTGTCTTTAAAATGAAAGATCTAAATGACAAAATTCTATATACAAACCAGATGTGAGATGTGAAGAGATGATTTTTCTTTACAGGAGAGGACAAGTTTCACTCATCCTAAAGGGCAATGCCACCCACCACAGGAATTTGTTATTTCGGTGCCCCATGGTTGGATTTGTGACTCTGCACCACTTTTTTCCAAAGCCTAAAACTTAGAGACAAAACCCTTGAATTTGTGCTGCTATGAAACCGAAGCTGGAAAGAAAGAAACTGCAGTTTATATTGTGTTTCTAACAGGTATGACGCAGATTTAAACCTCATTTGGTTTTTGTGATCAATCATTTATTATTTTTTACTTTTAAAATAGAACGTGGGTTTGCAGAGTAATTCCTCTTGGCCTGTTTCGGGACGCCAGTGGTTCACCCTCTCAGCACATACACACATGCAAAAACATGCATACTTCTGTACAAATGTAAGAGGAAGGAAAGAAGGATTTAAAAAAAAAAAAAGCTTTTATGTCTATAGCAGAACTCGATTTTGCATAATCAATTCAGCGGTTATTTGCCGAGAAGAGTCGTGCACGTTCAAAAGAATTAACTGAACTGTTCTGGGGCCTCGTGCTAGTCCAGTTCAATCCTGTTTGTTCCGTGTTGAGGTGAACCGTATTTATTCACACATTCTTTGTGGTAGGTGTTTGACAGCCCTCTTAAGGTTGAGTGACATTAAACAAACCAGGGAGGAAGAAGGCGACAAAGGTTTTCTGCTTAACTTATGGAAAGTCATCGAAATGTCTTTGAACTTTACATCAGGAGGAGATTGTTCTATCACGTCTCCGTCACAGTCATTCTGTGGTTTTAGTAACGTGAGCCCGACTCTTATCCTGGAGGCTTTTTGTACCGTTGAGTTCATTGTAAGTTACTTTCCTGAGGAAAATTCTCAAAATGCATCGGCTCTGTTCTTCTGTCTTCTTCATCTTCTGTTTTTTTTTTTTTTGCTCTCGTCTAGTGACCGATGGCACGACCAACCTGTTGCTAAGTAACCACACAAACATGCTGCTGGTTTACCAGGATGTGACTCTGAAGTGGGCGGCCCAGCTCCCCTTTGTGCCCGTGGCCGTCCGCGTTGCCAACTTCCCGTGAGTACCACCTTCATCAAAACAAAACATCTGATGTCACAGTTTCCTCGGAGATAAATCTGAGAACCTACTGACAGACTGACTGACTGGGTTACTGACAGCTGGACCACAGTGGAACCAAAAACGGTTTCCTTTTGGAACCCCTTCACGGCTCATTTACTGCAACCTCCAGGAAGGATAGGCTCATATTATAGAATGACGTACATGCATGTAGCAAACATTAAAAAAAAAATCTGGTCAAACAAGGTAACTAAACTTGTCTTATTGTTAAAGTATCAGGTGACTTCACTGAGATCCAACTTACTAGGAATTTACAGTGGGAGAAAACACACATTTCTGTTACATGGTGGAACATTGTTGTGCCTGTAGTAGTTGCCGTGCTATACATAAAAAGCAGAACACTAGCTGACGGTCGCCTGTTTGAGTAATCGCTGCCTTTAACATTAGCAAGTTGTCAGCAGCGTACATGAATGAGAGATTTATTCTTTTTCTCTGGCAAACACAACACATGGCCCCGCTGATACATTCAGACCTTAACAAGCTACAACACAGGTTCATACACAGAAAGCACTTTTTAACCATTCCAGACCATTCCCCACAGCGCTGGAGGAAGGCTGCACCCATTATCGTTCTGGTAAAGTGTTTCTGTTTCTTAAAATCGATCTAAGCACAGGATGAGGAACTTTTTATGGTGGAACATTTGCACTAAATCCCAGCAAAAGATAAGGTAGCAGTTATAAAAGCTGCCTTTAAAAGATGTGATACTGTTAGTGAATAGGTTAGGTTAATTTCTATTGAAATGAATCTATAAGATTGAATATAATTTGTTCTTATATTCTTCTATGCAGTCATGTTCATGCACATGCATAGCCGTGATTAACTGAGCTAAAATGTGGCAGCAAGTTAGTCAGTGGAGGTAAAATAAATGGTTCAGAAACACTTTGTCAAGGCTCCAAATGGGAAATATTATGAAGAGAAGTTAGGTCCAGTTCTTGAATCTTGATTAGTCAATAATAAAAACTCCTGTGTGAGCTGTCTGTAGCTGAACAGGGTCGGCCTATGCTACTGTATTTTGATGTCTGTCTTCACGGTGGTACTCAGAGTTTGTTGTTGTGTTTTCCTCTAGCGACTGAAAGTCGGCCAGTGGCCGGCTTGTACCAGCAGCCCAGTTTGCTGTGATCAAGGCCAGGTTAGCTCTGACCTCCAGCACGCAGGAATAAATGGTGCTATCGACGCTGTGTGGTGGTCTGCCAGCATCACCTCCCGTATCCTCACACACATTACACACATTACATACCCACGAGGTCACACCTCACACGGCGGTTTTGCTCCCCCCCGGTGAGGCGCAAGTGTTTTTTAAAACGGATTTTCACTCTTAAAAGTGTTATCTCACAGGAAATGACAAATTATACAACACACACACACACACACACACACACACACACACACACACACACACACACAGAGCAGGTGTGTTGTTGTGTTTATCAGCTTGTGAAATCCAGTGTGTAACTTTTTGACAGGAAATGACCCGAGAATATCTTCAAGCTGACCAATCAGAGCGGAGCAGGGAGGGGCCAGCCAATCATTTGTCTTTTTTTTCCATCAATTTGATCAAATTACAACACAAAACACAAACATGGCTGAAAAACGATGTGGTGTGTGTATGTGTGTGTGTTTTAGATGCAGCAGATAGTGTGTGTCTGGGTAGCTGTTTGGTTTAGTTTGAGGCTGTGTTGTTTTAAAGCACTCGATCTTGTTGTCTTGTTCAGTGTGCTGGTGGTGCACAGTGTACAGGAGGAGAGCAACTCACACACACACACACATACACACTAATGCACACAAAACAAACACACACACACACACACACTCCAGCAGCTCACAGTGAGTATCTGTGATTTATACCAGTGCTCTAGGAGTCTCTGCTTTGTTTTTAGGGGAGCAGTATTGAATTTTATGACTTAATTCTGCCAAAGCCGGCTTCATAAAGCGTCCACACCAACTACAAGTCCAAATTTGGACCAGATCTAAAACAGACCAGAGGAAAATCGGATCCTGGCATGCATACATTGATCCAACGGAGTGTTAGACTCACTCTTGAAGGAAAGTGACCCATTAAAAGGGAATGATGTTCAAGCAGTTTACACTCCCATCTCTGTACATTAGAAGGAATGCATGGATTCAAGAATCTGGTCAAAAATGCTTCATGATGTTAAGAAAATTACAGCAAAAACCGATCGCTTGTTCTTTGACACATGTCCAGAACGCCCACCAAATGTCACCCAGCTCTGCAGCACAACCTCCCTGTAGGGGAAAGAGAGTGTGTCTGTGCGTGTGTGTTTTAGGCAGTGTAAGAGCTATTGTCTTTATGAACACGTGCATGTTACTACAACAGATTTTTCTGAGTCTATGATTAGACTCAGTTGCTTCGTGTGAGCAGATCAGATAGTTATCTAATCTCAAACAAGTGTAAGGCACACACATAAACTTTACTCCTCCCATAGTGTAGCTGCATCAATGAGCAGTCTGTGGAAATATCCACTGATTTCCCTAATCATGGTCTGTCCTCACTTTCCTTCTGATAAAGTTTAGCTGAAATAAACTTCTTATCTCAGAAACTTGTAGTCAAAAACCAAAAAAGTGTCAATAGGTGGCAGAAAGAGCTCACCCGCCAAAGTACTGAGTGAATTATCGATCCCGCTTTTGATTTCAGTACTGGGAAAAAAACGAACGCTGGCTTCAGCCGGTTTTGAATCTAAAATTCAAATCGTGACACTGTTTCTGATCTGGACAACAAAGAAGCACATGTGCTTGTGTTTGTGGCTAAGTGTAAATGGAAGTGTCAAAAGGCATCTGGATTGTATCTGAACCCGGGACACTCGGAATGACAAGTGTAAATGGCATGCGTGCGGGCGTGCGGGCGTGCGCATGTGTGTGTGTGTGTGTGTGTGTGTGTGTTTCCGCAGCAGTTAAACTGAAGGTTTTATGCTCTCTCAGACACCCTCCTGTGCAGGTGCGGAGCCAGCCGCTGCTCTGGACCTGAACCCCCCCCAGTGTGTGTTTCTGTGTGCGAGTGTGTGTTACCACCTCACTGGACTGAAACTACAACACATCTGCAACCAGTTAACACACACATACACACAGAGTTAACATACATTATTGCATCACTCGGCATTTCCTCTTGCTCTCCTTCTTTCCATCTCGTTTCATATCGTAAACCAAGACTGAGCTAGACATGTTTCCCTCAAAGCAAGAAACGAAGTCATGATGCTGAACTACAGAAGACATTTTAGACACAGGTTACAAACAGATCGGGCACACTAGGTAAAACTTGTACATGTTGTTGAGTTAACTCCTCTCCTCTCCTCTCCTCTCCTCTCCTCTCCTCTCCTCTCCTCTCCTCTCCTGTTTTCAGAGAGTTGAAAGGAGTCGTGATCAGTCTCAGCTCCGATGGACACCTCCTCTGCTCCTACATGGGCACCGACCCCTCCTTCTTCTCCACGCCCAAGGTGGACGCCAGGGAAGTCGACTACGAGCAGGTGGATGCTGAGATGAAGAAGCTGCAGAAGTACATCAGAGAGGCCAGCAGGACTCAGGGTAGGAGACCGATCACTGATCACCTACTAGATTACTTTTAGTTTACTGCTGTGACTTGATTTACATCTTGGCAAAGATGAGCAAACATCAAAAGATTGACAATAAAAACAGGAAAGTCAATCAAAAAATCGACAAATGAATCTGCCACCTCGCCACCATGAGTCAAAACATGCTCCAATGTGTTCAGCGTTCCCACCTGGTAGCAATGCAAGAGAAGAGTGATTTCATTCTGCCACATGATTCCTGCTCTATGAATGATTCTGATGTTCTGTCACTCTGTGAAAAAGGCTCCAAGGCAAAGCGAGTTTAGTGTCCCGATACCTAGAGACTAATAAAAGTCATTACAACCACACAGGCTATGTCACTTTAAAAAATGAAGATGCTCCAAGACGGTCTTCAGAGACAACCACGAGTTCTCTGGGGTGATTAAAAAAAAGGAACATTCTTTATGGCCACTGCCACTGTGAGACCACAGAGCAGTTAAACTGCTCACTAAAATGTGTGAGTTGTGGCTCCATTTAGCAGTGTCACCTAATACAAGTGGGCATGAGATCTTTTTCAAAGTTTCAAATAAACTGTTTCTTATATAGTGTAATAAACAGCCAGAAAGTCCAGTTGAGTTGCTGTAATGAGCAAATATGTTTTAATGTCTTAAATGTATAATCAGTCATGAAAAGTGTCATTGATTCACCTCTTTATAGACCAATGATCAATGTTTCAGTGATGTTTGCTTACAAAGCAGCTCCGGCTTTGAGACTCTAATCATCAATTTGTCATTTTAGACATTCTGCCTAAAAGTGATGCTGAGGGCGACCTCGTAGTTACAGCTGCTGTGTCCCCCAACATGGACAGCCAATCGGTAAACACACAAATACACACCTGTGCACGTTTACTTATTACAACCGTAAGAACACACTGACAGACTCATCATTCTGTTTATCTCTACCTACAGCTAGCTCTAATCCAAGATATCGATGGTGTGCCCATCCCCTCAGTAACCATCCAGGTGAGCTGTGTCTCCATCTTGATTTTTATTTCTATTCATCTTTGTTTTGTCTCCATAACAAATCTCGACCTCTTTTCCTCCAGGTGAAGGTGAAGGCCAGCTGTGTCGTACAGTCCTCTAAGCTGACCGTCAGCATCCAGCCTCCTCTGGCCGTCACTCAGGACCAGTTTGTCCTGGAGCCAATGGGTCAGTCAATATCAGCTTTTCTTTCTTATATAGCTCCTTTCTGACCTCTCAAAGTGCTTTTACAGGACATATCTCATTCACCCATTCATATAGATTCACACACCGATGGCACAGCCTTCAGGAGCATTATTTATACGTTCCACAATCCAGAGTATGCCTCAGTTGTTTCCAACAGTACTGTGAACTATAGTGCAGTTCTGATGAGGAGAACAGACAAGAAATACACATTTCTCACCTACCATCGAGCAAAAAATGGCTCCCAGGTGAAAGCAAGTTTAGTGTCCCTGCACCAGAGTCTAATAAAAGTCATTACAAGCACACAGACCATTAATTTAAACACTTAAAAAAATGAAGATGATCCAAGACCAAGTAGCTGGAACTGTTCTCTGGGGTGAAAAGGAAAAACGGCATCGAGACAGCAGCATAAATGGATAAGTAGCTGTATGCTGGCGAGATAGAACTTCGATCGATGAAAGAGAAGGTAAAAAGGACGACTAGAGGAAGGAATGACATCAAATCTGACAATTCTAAGAAGAGCACTAAACATAGTTAAAGAGCAGCTTTGGTCTAATCTGGACAAAGCTTTTTGAAATCAATCCATCAGTGAGCGAGTGTGTTGCAGCCAGCAGAAGCTAAACTGGATGCAACGTCACGCTTCAGGTCAATTATGCACCATTAATGCACGTCCATTAAAAGTTGTTTTTGCCACTGACAGGCTCATATTGTTATTAGGCGTGTCTGCGGAAAGCAGCACAACAGACCGTAAGGAGACGCCTGTTTCACGACCGCAGGGTTCTCATTCAGTACTGGTTCTAATTCAGAACTCGTTGACCCCATTAATCACACAAATATGGGAGCATAAGGTCCAACAGAAGTTTAAGTTCATTCTAAGGTTCATATTTTTTAAGGGACGTCAGGCGTTAAGCTCGTTCTGTGTAAGAGCTTCCAGCATCTAAAGTCACTTTTTCTCTGTCACTCACTTTCTCATTCACACACACACTCATACGTACAGCACACACACAGTTTGTCAGCTCCTCTCCTCTCCTCCATCACGTCCTCCTCCACAGTCTGAAGTGACTGAGTGAGCGAGAAGTGTGTGTGTTGGTGTGTATTTGTTTGAGCCTTATCAGCCTTTACACTGTGTGTTCTGTTGTCTGGCTGTCGGGGAGACTCTGCCACCTCCTCACCTCGAACACTGATATCTGCCGTTGGTCCATTGAAAGAACATCACCCGTCCCGTGACACGACATTTGCTTTTCACTCCGAGCCGTTTACTTGTCGAGCGTTCTCTGTTTCTTCTGTTCGATTCTTTCCACCTTTTGTGTGCACGTGACATGCTAACGTGAATTTACAGAGTGTGTAATGCAAACCAGTCGGGGAGAGGCTTATATCCTTTCTGGTACCACAAGAACACACATTTAAAAAATCTGTGGCCGCGTTGAGAGTTGAACCTCTCACCCTGACGGTGTCGATGCCTTGCTCTGCTTGTTGTGGGACTCCTAACGCTGTCTTAGATCACACGTACAGTTTTTCTGTTTCTGCGGTCTGAACCAAGAATCAAGAGTGAAAAAAAAATCCTTTGTTGCGTTTGATTTTGCTTCAAGTTGCCAAACTATAAGCAAACCATGACTTGGAACGAAGAGCGAAGTGACTCATGAGGAGCTTCATTATTAGAAGTTTCTGTGACTTATCGTGCCAGGTTAGAGAACGCGTAGCTGAGGATGGGGACTTTTGTTGTGTTCGTCCTTCCAAGCTGCCAGATGTTGACATTTGTCTCCATGCTACCCAGAATCCACTGTATTTTTGTCGCCTTGTGTTGTTGCCATCGGGAGTGAAGCGCATGTCCGCCAGATTTCGAATGCCTTTGTTCTTTCTTAGCAAAACAAACTCAACCGAGAGCATTTTTCAAATTTGAAGACTCGATGTTTGAAAGTTGCTCTGCAGCAGCCCAGAAAATCTGACTCAGGTCCGCCCTTAAAAAAAACGGAGGTCGTTACGCATTCGGCGAGCAAAGGTTGAAATCACCATAACATCTGTCAATCAAACGTCACACCTTAATGTTTCCAGGGACAGATTTTTTGATGCCTGTTTTGAAGTATTTGGAATTAGTTGGAAAAACATCCTCGATTTTGTTCTTCGCGCTTACGAAATAGCCTGAGGTGGATTTTGCCCTTTTGGTTAAGAGTCGATGCACTTTAACAGAGATGGAAACACGTGAATGTTGAACTTATGACACGAACTTCAAGTTTCCATCCTGTTTTCCGAATCGTTACTATTCCGTCATCTTGTTGTGGCTGCCACCTGCTGCTTATCTTAACTCTAATATTTGGGTAACAGTAGTGGATGGAAGCATTCCCTCATGTTTTCTTTTTCTAGATTAACTTGTTGCTCTCATGCAGAGAAAGTTTGAGTAATTGCATGAGTAGAATGAATTTATTCTCCTTTGTTACATCCCCGAATGGGATATTTCTCTCGACATTACAGGAATGTTATTGCTGGATCTCCTGGTTTGTTGGAATTCGGCGCTTCGCAGTTCAGAGCATACATAATACTGTCAAACTATCCTGTAATTAACTGAATCATCATTGTGAGGGTGTAAATCCCACTATGGATTATTCGGTACGAGGTCAAGTGATATAGCGTGGATTTTTTTGAAGCCTCGTCCACATGCGCAGAAGCTGGACCAGCCCCAGAAATATGTCATTTTTTTTCCTCCGAAACTGCTCTCGACATTTGCGGAAACCATCATCCATCAAAGAGGAGCAGTCACAAAAATCTTTTGAGAGCGACCAGTATGGATTGTGAATTTATGATTTCAAGATGTGAGCGAGCATTCTCAGGCGGTTGGAACACCATCCATTTATTGTGAGCCCTGAATCAAACTGACCACTGCTTTCCCATGATTCATGACGCGTCCATGCTGAAATATAATGCGCTTTACCACAGCGCATTCTTATCTGTACATATACTACACACGACCTCCGCAACTGTTAATTCAAACATGATGCGCGTTTAGCACAACACGCAGTATGTTCCCTGTAAATTCTTGTGTCAGTTTCCACCATTAATAATGGTTCACATAATTTTTTTTATATGTCTTCCATTTCATATTTTGGCATATTTTACCCCGCACATGCTTCTTTTGTTTCAATATGTCCAAGTTCATATGTTAAATCTTTTATTTCTGTCATAGATTTTTACCAAACGTGCTCATAAAACTATATATATATATGCATCTGCAGAGCCACATTTGCATTTTTTCATTAATATTCTGTAAAAAAACAGTCAAGCAATATAAATTTGAAATGACAAAGCAGCCAGACGCCAAAACGAAGAGGCCATTACACCCAATGATGCACCACCTATTCCAAACAACTCCAGCCAAAGACTTTAAAACTGACTCTGTGTGTTTAAATAAGTCGGTTTCCATCGCTGGACCAAAAACAATTAATAAAACTTTTAAATCCGTTGGTCTCATTTGGGGATTTCTGCTGGTCTTACACCAAATGACTTTTCAAGAGGTTTCACTGCCGCAGAACACTTTCCAATTTTGTTATTACGTCAGTAGTGGTCAGTAGTTTCCAACGTGATGATAAATGAACATGGCTGCAGTAAACATTTCTTCTTTTGTGTTTTTACACACCTGTAATTTGGATCCTTTCCACACTGCAAGAGAAAAAATGTTGCATTTTAGTTTTGTTGCGTTTCCTGTTCATCCTGACTCTTACAAACAAACCAACATGAAGTTATACAGACTCACATCGAACTCTTGATTGGACAGTTTTTGGCGACTGCCATCGTGCACCATCAGGACCCACGTGGGGAGATCAATTTCAAGTGTCTGCACACAAAGAAATAATTGATAATAAGCATGATTTGTATTACCAGACTGCAACTTGAGCACGAGTTATGAATAATGACTGACAGGTAGAGACAGGATGAAGAGGTGGCGTCTTGTACAGTAATGATTGGGGGATTATTACTAAAGGATCGCTGTCAAACTCTTTTTAATGGACTTAATAAACTGACAAAGCACAGAAGACCAGCCTTTCACCTGCATACAGTGCCAGTCTAAAGTTTGGACACACTTTCTTTATTTTTATTATTTTCTACTTTTGTAGATGAGCGCTGAAGACATCAGAACGCACACTCTCCATCAGCTTGATGGTCCTGTGTTAAAAAATGATTTGACTGATGATGAAATCTCTCCCTGAATGGATTTCATAATGGAAAGAAAGATTTATTTGGAGTTTGAAGTCATGGTAAAATCATTCTGCTATCATCTAATCCTGCGATCGCTCCGTTTATTTCCACACCACAAACGAACCACAGCAGAGTTGGAGGCGGAGTCCATTGATTAACAGCTTTCACACAAACCCAAAAGCAGAGTCCATTTTAACCGAAGCAAACAGGTTTGAAAGCACTGCAACATTCACTTATTGGACCTAACGAACGAATGACTCATTTCTCATTTTCTGCGACCGACCTGAGCTGAAAAAAAAAAAAAAAAGTAATAATGAGAGCTTCCATGTCTGAACAGATAATAAAAAACATGCCAACAAAAACTCAAACTTAATCAAAAGTAAATTTACTGAAGGAGATGCTTAAAAAAAAAGAGTTTTTCTTGTTGGCAGCAGTTCTCAACATTTCACTGTTTATGTGGCAGATCAGAGGCTGTGACTCACTGCACCGTCACGTTTACACCACCAGAGAGGAGCTCTGTTTACACAAGTTTAGGTAGCGGTCAACCCGGTCAGATTCAGAAGCCTCTCTCAGAGACACACACACACACACACACACACACACACACACACACACACACACACACACACACAGACATATATACATCAAAGTCATATAAATACTTTCACATACATATCCATGGACACAAGCATAAACGCGTGCACGTGTCATCCCAGTGTACTGTTTAAATATAGCCACACACACACACACACACACACACAAAGTAAAATAGCTGTGTGTGTGTGTGTGTGTGTGTGTGTGTGTGTGTGTGTGTGTGTGTGTGTGTGTGTGTGTGTGTGTGTGTGTGTGTGTGTGTGTGTGTGTGTGTGTGTGTGTGTGTGTGTGTGTGTCACGCTCTTTTGTCTTCATGCACACAGAAATCTGGCGCTGGCTTCTACTAGTCAATCAACAGCTCTCTACTGTGAAACATGAGAGCCACTGCACACACACACACACACACACACACACAGACACACACACTTTGTCTTTTCGCTTTGGTTCTTCCCCTCCCCTCCCGTCTCGCGCTCCCTCTCCCACCCTAAGTTACCCCTCGCTGGCCTGCTTTGGCCCGGAATGGCCTGGCACAACTCAGAAGCAGCAGGACCACCTAGGCTGACCCCTCACTAGTCAGATTTGGCCCCCAGACCAGAGTGTTTCACATCCGTTACGGTCCTGGAAAATGAGGAAAAAATAAATTAATGTAGGGTTTGTGAGTTTTAATGAATGCTGGGATCTGGATCTCAGAGTCCGTTTACTCTGTGATTTTGTCCAGAAAATCACACCCCGCTTTATGGATTGCAGGGGAAGTGGCTGAGCTGTAGATGGAATACTGCCTGGTACACACTGTATGTAACTACATTATGTTCGCAGATGTACAGCGCGCACCAATAAAAATACACAACAGTAAAAAAAACTTCCATTAGCAGGAAATGTTTCATTCGTTTTAATGTCATGCAGTCAAGGTGCAAATGCAGAGCCTGCTTCCAGATGCTCTGATTCTTTCAGGAGTTCAAGTAGATCTTGATGGTTTCTGGCTGGAAATCAGACCCGGCCTCTGTATGTTCAGATTCAGAAAAACTGCGACAGAGAAACGTCACAGACAACTCATGACAAACATGCTCATAGCCACCACTGACCACGTCTGCATCGACTGAAACTGTTGTTGATGTGACAGGATACGTCACTCCCCCAAACAAATATCTACTGCCGTTAACATAACTTATAAATAAATAAACAAATGAAGTATTTATAGGAGTGTGTGTGTGAAAAGCCAGCCGCCATAACGAGAGGAGATGAGGATAACGGTGCTTTTTGTTTTAGCAGCTTTGTGAATAAAAAAAAAGAGAAGTTGGAACAATGCATGCTCACCTCTGTGCAATATTATTTATTAAAAGCCTCAGTGTTCAGAAATGAATGCTCTCCTGTTCTCATGTTGGAAAGATGAAGCAGGAGGCGGCCTCAGACACTGTTGGACCATCAAATTTAATTAATGAAGTAATTATCAAACAAACCAGATCAGTGAAAATGTTTCTGGTCACACCGAGAGTTTAGGATGAGATAGAACAGTTTCCATCATGTTTGTATTATTTAGTAAAGAAAAACAATGTTCTGTCATCCGCTCGTATCATATATGAATCTCTGTTATTCATCTACAGTCCGACTCTCTCGCTTCTGTATCGGTTCTGTTTCTCCTTTTCTATAATTCTGATGTCATTTGATGACTCATTTCAACCCTTTTTTTTTTTTTTGTAACATAAACATACCGAAGGAAAGGAACAGACACGAGTAGCTGTGACAGAGCAGCGGGTGTTGTGGGAAAAATGTGGCAGCGATTTAGAGAAACCGTTTTGTAGCAACATTAATACCAACAACCCCGCTGCTGCTGCCGCTGTGACACCTCCGCCGTCTGTTTCTCGTCATCACTTTATCTCCGCGTCTCGCTCTCACCTGATCATTTTCTCCCCTCCTACGCTGCAAACTTGCCAGCGTGTCTTCACACACACTCACACAGATGCAAACACGCTTAACCGTTTTTACGAGATTCATCACTTTTGGAACAGTGAGTGTTTTTGTCCCTCCGCTACAGCTTGTGTGTGTGTGTGTGTGTGTGTGTGTGTGTGTGTGTGTGTGTGTGTGTGTGTGTGTGTGTGTGTGTGTGTGTGTGTGTGTGTGTGTGTGTGTGTGTGTGTGTGTGTGTGTGTGTGTGTGTGTGTGTGTGTGTGTGGCTGTTGTCCCATGTGTCTTTGATTCTCTGGCTCAGTGTGCGTCCACACTTGTGTCTTTGTGATGATATGTGTGTGTGTTTGGTATAAGTATGAATGTCTGCTCCAGTTTATTTCCAAACCTTTTTGAAGGGATTTGTCACAGAAAGCAAAGGACAATAAAAGTGGTCATGTGTGTATGTTTGTGTGTGTATGTGCTGTTTAATGTTGGGGTGGAGGTGGTGGGGGTTGGTTGTGTGAGGAGGGGGAGGAGGAGGGAGGAAGAGGAGGGGAGGTAGCGCCTTCTGACTTTTATTGTTATTTCAGTTTTTATTCGTCTCAGATGGCGACTCAATCCCCCGTTCACCACACACTGCCTCCTTTGTTCTCCCTCTTTCCTACTCTCACTCTCTCTCCCTTTAACTTTCTCTGCTTCCACTCTTTCATTTGTCACGCTGTCCCCCCGATGTCTTTATTTCTCCACTCACTCGTTCTTCTCTCTATTTCCTTCTCCACATCCCCTCTTTCCTCCTCTTTGCCTCACTCTTCCTCCACTTCACGGGCAGCATCATTTTCTCACACACACACGTCTGACTAAAACAGCGATGAGACGTAATGAATCTGAAATTATTCCAATCTTTTCTGATCAGGTTTGACATTAAACTCTCCCGTGATGATGCGGTTAAAGTCATGTCTGTGTGTGGATTCCAGTCCAACCAGTCTGTGCTCAATTTTTCCCGTTAAAGTTTACATCTCGTACATCTCGTTTCTTTAACTAGTTTTAAAAATGAAATGATCGCTGTGTTTTAAGATCAGACCCTCAGCAGAGAACCGACCTGATCCTGACCCACAGAGGTCAAAGATCAGTGTTTAACACCGCGCTGATGGTCACCTCAGATTCCCTCGTTTTCCTCTGGATCTCCTGAGATGTGTGATTACACGCACACACACACACACACACACACACACACACACGTAGGTGAAGCAGTAGCAGACCAGGAATGTCTGAACAGATTTACCCTCCCGATTTGTTTTTCTCTCTATGTTTTGATTTTTATATTATTTGCACATGGCAAAGAAAGGGCAGACACACGCATGCACACTTAAACACACACACACACACACACACACACACACACAACACACACAACACACTCAAACACTCACAAGCACACACATGCCCCTTCACCATCTCCTTGTGCGGTATTGATCCCCATCTCCACCCCTCTTGACCTCTCAACCCTTTTAAACAGTCAGTACTCGTTTAGCCTGAGCTGTCAAGTGCTTTAACCTGAGGATAGTTGCGACGCTGCACATAGACACACACACACGCCCAAATATTTCCAACAGTGTTCAAACCCGGAGAAATCCCATTTTTACTCCCTCCAGTTGCCATAAATTCAGAGGAAACACCAGATCTGAGAGTAAGGAAGGAAGCCGGCTGTTTAACAATGAAAACAACAACTCCCACGATTCCACAGTACTTCACGATGTCATCAAACTACCTCTAACCCCTAACTGTGTGTTTTAGGTCAGCACAGTGCCAAATTAAAATGAAATTAAAAACATTGTGCTGCCTCATAATATGTGCATGCTTTTTAAAGAAGAAAATGAAAGTCGAGGGAACAAGGCAGTAAGGAAAGAAGGATGTGAGCGCCTGTCTTAAAGCATGCACTTTTTTTTGCTTCATGACTCAGGGTTCCCACGGGTGCTTGAATTCCTTGAAAATGCTTGAATTTCAATTCAGTGTTTTCAAGGTTGTGAAAATGCTTCAATGCGTCAATCTACCACCATATGAAATAATGCTAATTAGACCCATATTATTATGCCATACAGTGGCATAATAATATGCACTTCCCATGACCATCATGGCAAACACAACTAGTAGACTACCTATTTGAAGGTGCTGGAAAAATTGAAAAACTGGTGCTTGAAGGTGCTTGAAAAGTGCTTGAATTTGTTCATGAAAAAGGTGTGGGAACCCTGATGACTGTCTGGCATATCGTGTGTTACCCGGAGTGTTGGTTTTGCTCATCCTCAGAAATGAACGCCGTATCCAGAAGTTGTGGTGAAACACGGGAACGCGAGGGCTAAGAACAAACAACAAAACTAGCAGAGCTCGTCCACAACTATCTTCTACCATGACGCCAGTGTGATGTTCTCTTCCTACAGTCCTAAAGTTAACGTCCTGTTGGCAAGTTTAGTTAGGTCAGTCCCAGATTCTCAAGGATCTCAGTATCTTGTGTCATACATACGATGGAGAGAAGGGGAGCAGCAGGAGAAATCTGAGAGAGAGAGAGAGAGAGGAGATAAAAGTGAAGCAGATGGAGGTGGAAAAGGAGAGCAGTGCTCCCTCCTTCTGTGTAGAGGAAACAGAGGGAGGAACATGGGGATTAAAAAAAAAGTGTAGAAGCAATGAAAAGGTGAAAAAGTTATAAAAACAGAACTGATGAGGGCGAGTAGAGAGTAGAGATGGAGGAAAAGTTGGGGGGAAAAATCGGAGGTAGTGAAATGGACGACGGGGATTTCAGTCTCCTTTTGTGGAGTTTGTTTTTGTTGGCAGTGGTGTTAATAGGTTAATGTGCCTGAGAACGCTGGGACCAGCCTGAACAGTCTCACCGCTCCGGACCTCCAGGTCACACAGACGGACACGTTACCTGGAAGTCACAGGTTCGACGCCCACAGCAGCCCCTCCCTGAGCTTGAACATACGATGACAAGCTGAAGAGAAAAGAGACGGAGGTGGATAGACGGAGAGAAAGAGAGAGAGGAGGAGAAGGAGGAGGAGGGATTACTTTGTGTCTTCTCTGGTGTTGTTTGTTGGTCTTAATGGGCCTGGGAACACTTATAGCACTTAAACCAGTCTGACCAGTTTGACCTCCAGGTCACACGGGTTAAAAGCCTTCTGCTGACAGACAGCATGACAGGGAGGGAGAAGAGAGGGAAGGGGAACGCAGGGAGGAAAAAAAAGGAGAGGAGGAAGGATGGAGCGCTGTGTCCAGTGGACATTTGAGGTGATTTTTCAAATGTCAGATTTGTCTCAGCACAGATTTTGTCCACAACTATTTGACTACAAAATAATTTGGGACCTTAACCCCAGGAAGTAACAGCACCGGAAGAGCAATAGTTGCAGCCCGAAACACCTCATAAAAAGGCTTTACAGTTCAGATACATTAAGGTTTAGAGGGCCTGGTAGGTGTAGACGAGCCGTCCCCCCCTCCTGCTTCCCGTCTCAATGCTAAGCCACAGATATTCAAGTCTGGGCTCCAGATACGAGAGCGGTGGCGATCTCTCGTGTCACTCTTGGCAAATCATCGTCAGAAAATGGGTAAGATAGGAAAAGACGAAGAGGAAGGCCGAGGGAGAAGGAACATGAGAGGAGCGCAAGGAGCCAGAGAGGAGAAAAGAACGGAGAGAGCAGGTCACGCTGTCAGGGCGTCTGACAGAGTGTGGAGAAAGTCTCTGTCTGCTTTTTATCGTTTATCTTGTCTTCTGTCTGTGGGAGGGGAGGTGTCGTCGTCTCTCCTTTCATCTCCTCTCATCCATCTCGCCTCCTCCTGCCCTGTCTGAGATTTTCTGAGTGTGTGTGTGTGTGTGTGCACAGGAGATGGTGGAGGGCGGAGAGGGTCTGAAATATTTTAATACATTTAGAAAAACTCAATATTCTGCATAGAAACAAACACACTTAGCTCCCTTTCATTCGTTACGTATACACCTTTTCCATTTGGACACACACACACACACACATACTTGGGGTTCAGTCACCTGTAACAGGCCGAGCTCAGGAACATCACGCCCCATTACACCGCCACACCGCCCTGTATGTGTGTGTGTGTGTGTGACTGCATGAAGCCATTAGCTGTAATATATCCTTTCCTCTCCGTCTGTATTTGATCCCTTGCTTTTCCTCTCCGGCTTGTTTGCTCTCTGTCTCTCTCTCTCTCTGTTGGTTTTGGGGTATTTGAAGGGAAGCTACAAGTCATCGCCCCTCTCTCATGCTACGTATTTCAGTGTTGTGTGTGTGTGTGTTCAGCCGCTTGGATGCGAGTTAAAGTTCTGGTTAGTGTTGTTAATCTTCTGTCCTCACCTAGCCTGGAGAGGTTTAGTGTAGTGTGTGTGTGTGTGTGTGTGTGTGTGTGTGTGTGTGTGTGTGTGTGTGTGTGTGTGTGTGTGTGTGTGTGTGTGTGTGTGTGTGTGTGTGTGTGTGTGTGTGTGTGTGTGTGTGTGTGTGTGTGTGTGTGTGTGTGTGTGTGTGTGTGTGTGTGTGTGTGTGTGTGTGTAGCTTTAGGGGTCTGGTTAATATTGGGTTTGCTGTATCCTGTCGTGTCCACACCTCGAAAAACGCTGACTCTTTAGGTTTGTGTGTTTCGTTGGCCGCCCGGTTTCCTTATCCATCGTTCAACGTCTTCATTTTCAAGAGAGCCAGAGTAAAGCCGGAACTTCTGTTTCTCGGAGAAACCCACACTCCAAATTACATTAACATTTGTCATAACACAAATTACTTAAATGATTTAGTACTTCTCTTCCATACAGTCAGTCAGTCGGAGGACTCACTCGCTCACGGACAGATTTAGACTGAAGGCTGACGTAAAAATCGAAGCAGCCGAGGTCAGAATCATGACTTTCATGCCTCATTACCGCTGCGTGGTATGACTCGATTCACTTGGATCTGTTCTTTTTTTTTTTTTGGTTTTCCATTGGTGAAAGTTGTGGATAGTACTTAAAGGTAAAGAGTAAAAACACTGCACTGATTGGTCAGGAGGAATCATCCCGAGCCGTGCCGCGCAGTGAAAATGAGGCTTACTTCATCTCCTGCTTGAGATTACACTTACACTCTCCAAAATGCAACTCATTTGTCTTTCCTGCCTCCTGAATGTCTTTCAAACTCTACACTTACATTTGGTAACACAAGCTTTCTTTGAATAATAACAACCATGGTGAGAAAACCTTAGATTCTTCAGAGCTGTCATGAGTTAAGTAGTACTATACGTATGAAACTATGAATAAATGTGTAAAATCTGTAAAGTGCCCCTTTTCAAAATCCAGCGTCAGAACATCACCCTGCTCTACAGCTCGTCTCCTGGTTCACTCTGTCTGGTATCAGCAGCCTTTAACATATTTTCTACCAAGTCCTAGTGTAAGTAGGGTAGAAAAAAAGAACTATGTTGTTACCGTGACTTGTGTGCCTTTGTCGAATTTCTTCAAAATTCTCATTTCATTTAAGAATCTAAGCCTAAAAGTTCTTCTATGATGTCTGTCAAACTAAAATGCAAAATTATAAAACTGACAGAACAGAAACTGATGAATAAATAAATAAAGAGTTCAAATCAAAATCTTTCAGATATTTTTCTCCGTGCTAACAGGAGACACATTTCGGTCAGTCCTGGTTGATGGAGGTTAAGTTGCCGATCATGAACTGTTATTTTCATCTTTCTGTCAGCTAGTGTAGACTCTTTGAGTCAGCAGAGAAACAGAAAACACGACGCGTGTTTGGCTTTGTTAAAGTGACGAGGATTTGTCAAAGTCGAAGCTACTTCTTGTTTTAGATCCGTAAAAGAAACCTTCAGTGAGAGTGACAGAAGTTAGTGGAACAGCTCCCTCGACAGGAAGCGACGTTATTTCACATTTAAATAAACGCATGTTTGTTCCGTCTCTTCAGGTGTCGGTTCCTCCACAGTCGTGGCATTTTCGGCTTTCCTCAACGGCCGTTACCCCCCCGCCGACCTGACCGGAGACATCACCGTATCCTACAGCTCGCCGACAGGTAAACACTTAGTAAACACACACACACGGGGGCTTCGTGCAGGTTTCCATGCGTGCCGAGTTTAGTTCCAGTCAAAACTTTTATTTTACCGGGATAAAACATTTTGACAGCTGGGTTTTCCAGACACATCGTGAGTAATGAGTTTCTGTTCAACACAGAATAAATCCATCAAACGTCTCTCGGCACTTGTTTAGCTGTAACGGTGTTGAATGTTCGCTTTGTCACCTGTTGTTTTTCTTGTAAGAGCTAAGAATCGTGCTGACTGATGATCTTTGGGGGAACTATTTTCATCTGCGATCATTTGTTGTAAACCTGCACGTACATTTGACATCATTGAAAGACAGCGACGTGCTGAAAGCTGGCAGATCTCTACATTAAACAGAGGATGTTCTGTACCGGCATTAATGTACAGTAAGTTACATTATGAATTTAGTTACAGTCTGAACTAACATCCAGTGTTCTGTAACACCAGCTGCTAACAGAGCACCGACTTGACGTAAGGACATCTGGGCTCTTTCCAGACAAGCCCAGTTCATCCCCCTGCTCACTCCAGGCATCTGTTTCCAGGCCCTGCAATATTTCTGGAAGATATTACTTTCCCCTGCAAACCAACAAAACCACTCTTTATTTCAAATGTCACAGACGTCCTTTTAAAAAAAAAAAAAAAACTGATTTAAGCATTCGCTCATGAAAAAAATCCTTGTTTTCATGCTATTGTTTCCCTTGGATTACATTTGCTTTGGCAGGCCTCTGTTGATGGAACGGCTCCCCACCCCAGAAGCACATTTAATGTGAAATGTCTGGAAATATTGGGAAGTGTTTCTTTTTTTTTTTTCTTGAGCTTTATTGTGATGCTAAAAATAGCCCCCGAAAGTAAAGCGAATTTCAATGGGCCCTGAAAGCCAAGCAGCTGGGGTAGCAGAGTATGTGGGGGCTGATTCCGTGTTTCGGAAGAGACCTGTCGGACTGGAGGTAGAATTGGAAGAGGATTCTTAAAAGTTGGATGAAGAGGCATGCAAGGATGGAAAAAAAGAGAACCAAGGATGATATACGATAGGAATTGGACAAAGGAAGGAGGTAAGAAGGTGACTTGTGGCCTGGGCGGAGAAGGAGAAAGGAACCAGAGAGAACATTGTTGCGGAAACGCTAATGTTGGTTGATGAGACCTCGTTTGCACTTGGCCTTCCTCCGAAGTACAAGTCCACACCAAACTGGAAAACCATTTCTTCATAGATCTGGCTTTGCTCACGAGGACATGATCATGCTGAAACAGGAAATTACTTTCTTAAAAATATCAATACATGTTCCAGCATTTAAGATTTTTCTTTATTGGAACAAAGCAGCCAAGCCCAGACATTGACAAGCAGAACCCCGGTGTATATACACATGTACACAAAGAGTATACTACACATGGAAAAGTACAAGAACGTCTGTACCTCTTCATCCAACACAAACTCTGACCTATGGAGATTTCCCAAAGTACTTACTCTCCTCAAACGTCTTTACAAAAACACACTGGTCTTGGTTTTCTCTTCGTACGTCTGCAGATGCTCTTCACACTCGCTTAGAAAAGAATATTTCGAAGCAG
Organism: Collichthys lucidus; assembly: GCA_004119915.2. NCBI lineage: Eukaryota > Metazoa > Chordata > Actinopteri > Sciaenidae > Collichthys > Collichthys lucidus. Next base: position 30,700,040 of record CM014091.1, read on the forward strand.
CTCCTAATATATCTGCCACGAGTCGAGCGCTACTGTGCTGAATGAAGTGTGCATGTGCAAGACTTCACAAATGTCACTGCAGTAACGGTGCCGACACTAGAGAAGGCAACACATAAATCAGCAGGTAGATTCATCCATACATATACTAAAGCACCTTAATGTTGAAGTGCACATTCACTGTCAGCCGTGTTCAGAGACCAACAACTGCTACACTCTGTTTTCCCGCTCATACACTCTCATCATGTGGAGTCCTGTCTGCTCTAAACTTTGGTGGTGAACTGCAAAGTGGTCATCTTAAGAGCATGTGCACAGATAAGTGTGTGTGTGCGGTTGCCACTCTGTGGTTGTGTGTTCCTGCAGCGCTAATCTCCATTAATGCCTCGTCTCTTCTGCTCCTCTAAATGCTCTCCCGGTATGGGAGGAATGCATCACTTTGTCTCTATCTCTTTCTTTCTTTCTTTCTCCGCTCCTACCCAGGGGTGATGATTACGCCTTAACACCACCCGCCCCTTACACAACACCATCCTACCCAGTGGCTACTGCGCCCGTCTTTAAGCCCTACAAAGGCTCTGACATTTAAGAAGGCTGTTGACTCCTTAAGCCCCTCAAAGGAGGCTTGACGGCGGCTGTAGTCGTTACAATCTAGAAAGAATTTCATTAGTGCCCCTGTGTGATTTTCCTAACACCCTGACAATGGGATTTACACAAACACTTCACAGGGGTCGAGCGGCCTGCTTGGCATTTACAGTACATTGTTAGCTCATACACAATGGGCATTTTCATCCCGACAGTCAAAGATAAGTCGTGGCTGTGCGGATAATTTCCATCAAACACCAGCCAGCCATGATTCATTGGTTGCTAAGCCAGTCCGTGTGGAAACTGAGGGAGCTCGTTGGCAGCCTTCATTGTTTTCTGCTGTTTTATTGAGCTCGCCAGAGTGACCGGCATCTCCATATGTTGATGTCTCCAGGAGGCTGCAGTGTTTCGTTAGGTCCGTGCATGTTTAAGTACCAGGTCTGAAATCCATAAACCAAAAAAAAAAAAAACGTATGTAGGCCAGCTGATGTTGGCTGTATTTCCCCTGCCAAGCAGATCATGTTTGTTTACTCTGTATAACAAAAACTTACTTACGGCTTTGTTGGAAAGTTAGACTACTGGCCAAAGGACAAGTGGTTTGCTTTTTATTTAAGATAAGAGGAGGATGAGACACCCAGTAAAAGGAAGACTGGAAACCAGCAACGCTGCTGTAACCAGTTGGCGATAAAGATATCTGATTTCTTTAATATGATCTTATTAACTCCTGCACTCATTTTGATGCAGATCTGTCTGCAAATGCACATTCACTTAAGTTACAGTGGAAGTTTTTTAATTTGAACTTCAACTGAAGGCCTTTGGCAAGTGAACACCGGATCCCTTTAAGTTCCCTGGTTTGTTGATAAGGCAGCTTGGACTGTCTTCATCTTTTTTGAGTTTCATCTTTATTGAGTCTGCTGAAAGTCTCTTACCAGCTGTCGCTGTTGGATACGCTAATACTTTGCACACAAGAAAAGTATAAATATGTAAAAGAAGGAAAACAAAACCAAACAAAAGTGCACAAAAACAAAGAGTGGGAAGGAATCGCAAGGCTTAACTTTAGAGTTGGTTTTTTAAGGACCTTCTAAAAAAACAGTCCAGAGATTCAGTAAATCCAAGTGATGACTTCATTTTTTTCTATGTTTTTTTGGCTGATAATGTTTCTGCTGAAGAAAACAGGACTGGACAAGCTTAGTCATCCAATTAGTCTGATATTTTAAAAGACATTCTTTACCGGGGTCGAGTTGATTGGACGATACCACAGGGAGATGAGAGGATTAGCTCGGAGAACAGAACAGCTCCGAGTGGACTGTTCAGTGCTTCGGATTCAAACCTGGAACTGTGTTTACCTTCACTGTTACCTGTAATCGTAGAAAAGCGCATCAGTCAGTTAAGTTTGAAAATCCAACACTGATTTGCTTGACCCTTCGACCTGAGTCTTAATTTTACAGTTCAGTGTTGCTCTTTCTAAACTTTAGTTTGGCAGATTGCTAACAATCCTGTTCCCGTCCACATGAAAGTATTAGTAAGTCAAACTGCAGACATACACAAGCCTTCCATAAATATCTAATATTTCCAGTTGTGTTGTCCAAGCAGCGCACCGTGACCGCAACAAGCATGTGGAAACCCAAGTTTACTAGCTTGATGCTTACATATAACCTGATTTTCCCATAGACCATCCAACAAACATTACTACATTTGTACTTCTACACATTTATATTGAGGACTTCGTACTTACTCACAGGTATATGGTTTCAAAAGGGCTGTAAAAATCAGGCAATTAGCTGAACGCTGCTTCTAACTCGCTCTGCAGGGGTTTGAAAAATGAAAGACGAAAAATAGAACTGCGACCTCAGTTTGGTTTGAAAATCTAATTACACTGAAAACAGGGGTCCATGTGAAGCTGAGGTTTCTGAGGAACTAAAATATTAGCTCATAGCATCAAACTACCACTTGTGCTACACCCTCTCACTTAATGGAATAAATTCTTGGAGCCATGAAACTTCCAATCGTCTTATGGATGCAGAGCTTCACTCCTTTCAGTCAGTCAGCCTCGTTTCTCGGCCGTTACAGGGAGATTTTTTGGAACAGGAGAGATTGATTGAATGCCGGCTGGCTGCAGGCCAGGAGCAGCAGCTACCGTGCGAGCGCTGCGAGCGCCTTCTTGCTCCATTTGACACATCCTTTACGTTTAACTGGAGCTTTCACTCAACGTTGATGCTTTTACTTCTTTCTCGCTTTACGTTTTTGACTTTCCCTCCCTTCCTCTTTGTGTTGTTCTTGCCTCTCTTTTTTCAAAGAGAACTTTCTCCCCCACTGCACAAGTTCTGCATTTTCTCTCTTTTTTTGGCAGTGCAGGGCAGAAGAGGTCGAGACAAAGTAATGACAGAATGCGTATTTTACACGAATATATCTGGAGGATTTGTTGGTATGTTGTTAATCGTGTATTTATCTGGAGGTGGATCACCCCCATTTTTTACATTACTTTAGTTTTGGTTTGAAAATTTCTTGAATGTTATCCCATATAGTGAGTTATGATTTAAATCTGAGAGCAATTTCTTACACAGCCACCTTGAAACCTGTTTTAATTAGTCTAGGAACTACAAAAAATCAGTTAGGCCTCAAAAGTTCATCAACTTAGCGATATTTGGATTTAACAAATCTAATCATGCATGAGTCATATATTCTTATTCTCTCTGTATTGTTAATTAAATAAAAAGTTATATACTTGATATGGAATTATAATTAAACACTTGGAATATATTAAAATGCAAGACAGACACATGACGAGAGCTCGAGGGTTATTGCAGGGAAGTGAGACGGCAGTAAGGAAGCGTGACTTTCACCGACTTTAATAACATGTGAACTTTCTGACTCAGCACCTCGCCGACTTTCTCATTGGCCCACGCAACCTGCCATCTGCTTCTCATTCACCTTCGCAGGAAATCCTCTCCGACCAATCAAAATCGGAGCTTAATCTGCCAGACTTCTATCGGCACGGCGAAAAGGTTAGAGAAGCTGAAGGCTAACTGTTTAAAATCCCAGAGCAGCTGGGGAAACCTGGCAGCGGAGAGCTGGGATAAAAGATGCTCTCCCATCTTAGGAGTGTTTCGCAACCCGAGTCTGATTTTCATGATTCAGTGTCATTTCTCTGCCCTTTGTAAACCTCGCTGCTCAGTTTGGCAGCTCGCTAACAGCGCTCCAAATGAGAGACAGTAACAACAGCAAAGAATCCAGTTTCTTTTCTTCTTTTAAATGAGTTAAACTCTTGATACTGATATTTTAATAAGAATAGATGTTCTTTTTTTCCAGTTTCTGTCAGACCAATTTTCATACTAACCCCCTGACGAGAAGCTATTTCATTTTGGATGCGGACATCTTATCATATTCAGGATCGTTTTGGCTCAGTCGGGAGGCTGCGCTCTCCTCCAGCGGTACTTTCCAAGTATGTGGGAAGGCGAACAAAGCACTTTCAGAGCGTTCTTATTTCTTTCTTTTTTTTTTTTAAACGTTTGTGTATATCCATATGCAGGGAGATGGAGGTTTTCCCAGGGAATCCCCTCCTCTTCAAACAGAAGAGTCCAGTTGTGCGTGCAGTCCCGTGCTGCTTCGTTACTGCTCCGCACCGACTAAAACGACACAGGAGTGATGCTTCTTTCTGTTTCTGTGACTTCTTTTCTAACCTTTGACTTCTCCTCTTCCTCCTCTTCCTCTCTGCAGAGCTTAACCCAAAAGGTAAGTGTTTGGTTTGTAGCGCTGCATAGAATAGAGCGAGTAGAAACAGACACACACACATTTTTTTATAAAGACAAACATGTACTTTAGACGCATACACACATACATGCTATATATTTGCTGCACATTTCAAAATTCTCTTGCACACACATAATCACACATATAATCAAAATTACACTATATGCATTCCAAAACACACACACACACACATAACTGTATATACAGGAAGAGACTGCTGCCTACTGTTTATGTTCCTGTAACGTGATACTTGGCAGGAGTCTGTATACACACACACACACACACTCGCACACACACACTTCCTCACTGTATGGAATAAGTAAATATCCATTTGTATCCTTTTATACTCTGCACAGTTTACACAGAAATATCATCTGTTTCACATACACACACACACATACACAGGCGTACTGGAAACGCATTGACCCGATGCAGAAAGAGACACAAACACAGACGCACACACACACACACACACACACATGTGTGTGTTCCAGCAGTAGTGTTCCTAGTCGTCAGCCAGTGTTTGTTTTAGTCCGTCTGAGTTTGTGTGCTTTGATACAGAATAGGATGTCCTGTAATCTATAGTGGGCTTAGAGGCCCTGCTGTAGTACACACACACACACACACACACACACACACACACACACACACACACACACACACACACACTCTCGTACGGAAGTGTGCTTTCTCTCTCTCGGTCTGAACTGCAAATTGTCCTCATATGCAGCTATTTTACATAAGCCAAATACATTTATGGGGAAATGTAAACTGCCAAAACTGAATGTTTTCATTCAGCGTATCAGACAGAAAGATAAAAAACTGCAGAGGAGCCTTTGGGACCGCTGAAGAACAGCAGGAGGAGTGTGTAGAAAGTCGTTGGTTTTAATGAAAATGAGCCATGGTGAAGGAATGGATGGTTTTTAGAGAGAGTTCAGCAAACAACATGAAAGAACTGAGTTTGTCAGACCAAAGGAGAAAGTGTTATTAACCACCCAGCCAACTTTGAAAATTGATTTAAAAATATCGACAAGTTTCGAAAACAAGTGTCAAAATCATCAAATTCTTAGCTCAAGGACTGTGGGGGCGTGTCCACCAAAGGTACTGAAGCCACGCTCAGATGAGTTTTGAAAATGACATGACTAACTCTGAAACACTCAGAGCTTAGATGAATTCATCTCTATCTCTCTGCTCAGGGTGGTCTCAGCGTGTCATCGAGCCGCCCTTTAGGGACCGCCCACAAAATCCAGAGACTGAAAACTGGTGAAAAACTGTTTGAACCTCCGACTCCACATTTCAGTGACATATCGTTCAAAGTCTTTTCACATGTTTCCAGCAACTATTTTACAACATATTTCATGTGTTTTGAAAGAAAAGAATCTTCTGGATGATGTTTTTTTTTTTTTGTTTTTAAATAAGTATCAACAAAACATTTGGCTTTAACAAACCAGGGAGCATAACTCAGTCCACACTCGTCTATGTGGTGCCCACATGTCTAAAATCACACGCTTACATCTGACACACAATAAAATAAATGCATATCTATGTAAATAAAACTAAATTTACAAACCCTGTAGGCAGAACAGTGCCAGTGACTCAACAAACAATGCTAACACCAGCAAAACTGAAGGACTGACACATTAACCTCAACATCTTTCCCACTTTAAAATCACTATTTTGCTGATAGATGCTTGATGACCCCGTGTTAGGGCAGCAGCCACTTCTAATTTAATTATTATATAATTATAATATTAATTTATTCATATATAAGCAAGCCCAAAACTATGAGGACTACTGAATCACATCGTTGTCTTACAAAACACTGTCTAACAGCTGCATGTTTTGTTTGACTGTACAAATTATAGCATCAAAAATCAATGCACAAACATTTTGATGTGATTATAAACCTTCAGCATCAACGAGGCGATCTTACTGAGGCTTGTTTTAAGAAAGGATCTCGGCCATTATTACATAATAGAAATGTCAGATCACTGACATGCTTTAAGACCGAGACGTGAGCCGTCATCGTCTTACGTCGTAGGATAACATTTATCCATTATCAGCCGTCCATAAATCCACACCTGGACTTTCTGGCTCTCAGAGGGGCTGTTTAATGCAGATCACTAACACAGAATATCTGCACATGAGCATGATTTGTTGAAGGCTGGACTGTGCTGTGACTGTGTATCACAGAGGAAATCATAAAGAAAAAAAGACACATACAAAGAATGAACTCACACACACACACACACACACACCTTTGATACACACATATTGGATCTTTCACATACGTACACTCACACACATGGCTGACATCACTGCAGCTGTGGTAAGAACCTGATCCTGTACAGTGGTCCTCTACTCAAATAAACTCTGTGGTCTCTCCCCCCTTCAAACACACACACACACACACACACACACACACACACACACACACACACACACACACACACACACACACACAGATAATTGGAATCAGAGTCCTCCTGAGACAGCAGTACAGTGGAGGTACAGCAGCCTTAACAAGTAGCAGCAGTGGCGCTCAATTGTGATTTAAAGTATGTGTAACAGTTGACAAAGCTTTAATTTCCCACATCACCAGAAGTGCAAGCAATTATCAGGAGTTAGGTCTGGGGTCACATGTCACAGTCTGTGATTTATCTTTGGATTCAGGTGTAGCTGCACTCTCAAAAACGTACAGGTCACTGATGAGGAAAGTTCAGGACAGGCAGTGAATGAAGAGAAGAATCTGTAAGACAAACAAAGTAACCTCAGTTTGCTGTAACTGTGTTTAGTCAGTTACTCATTCTCTGGCTCCGGCCTCACAGAGACATCTCCTCACACACCACCAGCGCGCTGTTTGCCTTTTCACTGTGGCTTCATGTCATCAAACTCTAAATGAAAACTGTGACATTTGACGCCGCCAAGCGATGCAGCGTTTTATTTATTGCCCGGCAGCGTCGGCAAATCGTGATCCAGCATTTGGACTCGGCCTCCGTGTAAATGACGTGACTCGGGATAAGACTTTTAGCAGATACTCAATTCTTTCTCAGCTGGAAATTGTAACAGTATGTGTCCATGAAGCCTGTTGCTGTTCACACCGATCACAAAACAAAATGAGTCACAGATGAGAGGAATAAAATTACAGCAGAGAGCCGTGTGTCTCAGCCTGGATCGTATTTTGTTGTCTTACTGGTACCTGTAGGAACATTTCCACAGCAGTAAAGCCTCTCAGTCTGAACACACATAATCACAAACATGCAAAAAGAGTTTTTCTATGACGACACGGACATAAAAACAAAAATCTTTTAACAGTCATTCAAAGCGTGCATGATATTTAGAGGTGTAGTTGGCCAATCTGCCCAACCCAACCCGACAATCAATCCACCAACTTTATACGTAATATTAGCATGAGTAGCATCTCCAAGAGGCTGATCCTGCTGCTGGGAGCAGCTTGAAGCTGGCAGAGCACCCTCTCTTCTTTTCTCCTATTCCCACAGTACGACAGCAGTGGGAAGATCTCTTTTAAATTAATAGATAAATTGTTCCAAATGTGTTCTTTGTTGTCGGATAGCAGTTAAACAAAAGCACGGCTCTTGTGTCTCTCAAAAACACTGAAGAAAACATTTAAAAAGTTTATCCAAATGACTTTTAATCGAGTCAAACTGGACTAAAACTCTGAAGGACGACAACTTGATTTAGACAGTGCATTTTCGTTTTCTTATCTTATTTTCTGAGACCTCATTGAATTGATTTAAAATCTCGACTTTCACCTTCTCAGTCTCCTGGCTCTCTTTTAAATAAGAAATTTGAAGCCAGTTGTAATTAAAGTATTTACTGCTTTCTGCCTTTCCTTGATAAAACATTCAGCGATCCCCGAGGGTCAACTTTAGTGACAATTAGTAATATAATACAGCAAAGAAAAGAAGTTAAGATCATTGCAGCGAGGATCTCATATTTGCTAACACAGCACAGACAGGTCAGTTTGGGTTGAAGATGGTTTGATAATTCAACACAGTTATGTGAAACGTGTCACGGTTATTGAACGTAATTCAGCTGTGTGGAGGGCCGTAACAGTCTCACAGATTGTTGAAAATTATGTTTTGTGAAATTGTAGTAACACACTCACTTACACACACACACACACACACACACACACACACACACACACACACAGTGGTCGTGCAGGTAAATGTCTGTAATGAGGGTGTAACTTGGTGACGACAGCCTGGGAATGTACAGAGGTGGAACAAGACCAGATTTACAACCACACACACACACACACACACACACACACACACACACACACACACACACACACACACACACACACACACACACACACAGAGCGGTGACTAGTAAATGGCGATGCTGAAAAATGTTTCCCTTGCTCTTTTCCAGCCTCACACGACCTCCACTCCCCTCCTCTTCCTCCATTTCACACTCTGCATCCTTTCTCCACACACTCTTTAAATTTTCTTTATCTCATCATTATTTTCTCTGTTCCCCTCTCGGTTTTTATTAAACTGCTTATATTTCCTCTCGTATCGTTAACGCCAGATAAAGAGTTTATTGTTTTAGTGATTCAGCAGCTTTGTGTTTTCAGATGTCTCACAGCGTCACCCATAGGAGTGAGATGAATGCCTTAAGGCGGCGACGGTGAAGTTGCTCAGCTGTAGTGCATCCTCACTTTGTGTTATTATCAGTTTACCCATGTACTGATATGTTATAGTATCAGTACATGGGTAAACATGAATCTGCGTTAGAGTTGATACAGATACTAAGAGAACGATCAATCAGACTTTACTTTAATATTACATATAACTTTTCAAACAGACCAAAGTGCTTTAAAAGTGACATCCAAACATCTAATGCACAGCAAAACAACCACAATGCAAAAAAGTTAATACAATGAGACGTTTAGTTTAGATAATAAGAGATAAATAATAAAATATGATACAAACAAATACAAATAAAATACGTAGAAGACAGACTAAATAAGTTTTTAATCAGTGATATATGTAAATATTTATATTCTGCTTCGTGGAACAGAGCTGCAGGATCTTAGTCTTCTTTATAGACCATAAAGTCTAAATATTTTTCCACAGGCAGTGATTCAAATCCCAGAAATCTCCTGTATGTATGTGGTGAAGATGTGACACTGCTTACGTGATAAGAGACTGAACTATCTCTTTGACAACTAGCTCTATATTAAAGGTATTAGATGTGCATCGAGTTCATTCATAATGATGAAAACCTGCAGTTTCACTTGAAGTCGATTCACTGCGGTTATTTATGGAGGAGGAATAAGATGAATCAATCATTTAATAGAAACATAAAACCTTCCCATGGAAGTAAAGCGTCCACTCTGCCAAGCATCGCTTTGACTGGAGGGCCTTCTGAAGAGCCGTACCTGTTTCAGCCTATTTATCCACTCAGTGCATACCGCATACAGTATCCTTTACCTTATAGTGTTGACCATTTTCCAAAGCATACCACAGTGTTTTTTTCCCCTTCCTCTTCGGCCAAGCAGTGGTTTCATTCATTTCAGTATGAAATTCAACTTGGAGAGACTTGAAACCTGCTCGAGTCGGGCAATCCATCACGGTGCACATCATGTCCGCTCCGATTATTGTCAAGATGACTTTAAAACGCGGTGGTGCAGCTTGAGAAATGGCCATCAGAAATGCGAAGAATGTAGCAAAACCAGGCAGAAACCCAAAAGAATGACCCACTTTTTAACTTAAAAACTCCAAAACTGCTCAAATCACGGTCGTATATTATTGAGAAAATCCGAACCTGATGTTTCGTTGTCAGTTGATTGGCAAGTTTTCTTTTTTTTTGCCAGACCGTTCGTGCTTCATGCACCCGCTGGTGGGAGAACTTCAAAATCAAAGACTTCTGAGTCAGCTGCATGTTGAGTAATAAAAGCATTACCAGTAATAGTCTTTGTTTTCCTTCGTGGAGAACTATGAGCATGTCGTTAAGTGCTTTTACATTGTTGTGTTCGTTGTTGCTGAACTTTTCAATCACCCAGAACGAAGGGTCAGCGAGGAATTAAGCGAGAGTGGAGAGAAGAAAGTGGACCACACTCTTTCTTCCTCTCCAGAACTCCATCCATCTCCTGTCCCCCTCCTCGCCTTTCCTCTGTGTTCTCCTGTTTTCGTTGGCGTCGCGTCTTCCCCTTCTTCTCCCTCTGCCACAGTTCATGTATTCAAAGCAAATTGAATTATTCACATAATCACGTAATAATTGCATGAATGGAATGAAAAGGTGCACAGTAGTTGCAGGTAATTGTTGCTATCTGAAACAACCTGGAACATTCCGTAATTAAAGCGTCCCTCCCTCCCACCGCGGCTGTCATTTCTCATATTATTCCTCTTTCAGTCTCTCTCTCACGCTGTTTTATTTCCACTCATTTTTATGCCCGACTCGGGTTTTCTCCCTCTCCTGTCGTTAGCTCTCCTCCTCCACCTCTCCCCCGGTTCCTTCGCTCCATCTCTTCTTAACAACTCTTTTCCTCCATCAGTCCTTTCCCTCGCTCTGTTATTCTAGCTAAGTGTAGATTTTCTGCCAAACTCAGCACTGCTTAAGCTCAGGACATCGTTATAGTTGGCCTTAATTCTCCTCCTCTCCTCTTTTTTTTCTTCTTCTCAAAATTTCCCCCCACTTTTCACAAAACTTCCTTTTCTGCTCTTCGACAAACACCCTTCCAAATCTGGTGTTGATGTTGAGTCTCTCGGTCTCTTAGCTTTCAGATACTCGTGTAATCTGAATACCTGCAGTGTTGACTGTGTTAACAAATGTTAACCTGACTGCTGTTTGGAGAGAAAGCCTGAAAAGCGACGGGCCGACCTCGTTTTATTCGCCGTAGGGGAGTTTGGCAGAGAAGGGCAAGCAAGCTGTGAGAGAAAGGTTGGAGAGAAGTGTGAAATAATGCAGAATTAATCAGTCAGTATTGTTGTAGTTGTGCACTGTAAGTCATATTTTCTATTAGAGAGTGTTCAGTAAAACACTGTAATATTTAATGGCATATTTTACAGCCTTTTACTGTCATGGTTTGACAAATCAAATGTCAACCTTAAACATGAAACTAACAGTATAAACATTCACTGTAATATTAGAAGACGTTATGCCGTATTTATTACTGTAAAACTCTGGAAACCACAGCTTCCAGTTTTTTTTATTTACAGTAAAATAGTCATATTTTAAAACCTTTATTTATACGACAATTAAGAGAATTTATACAGAATAAAGTAATATTTTATATTAGAGACTGTTAATTGTACAGTAAAACACTGTAATGTGTCATGGTTTGACAGTTTTTCACCGTAAAATCTAAAGACTTTATAAAATATGGAATAAAACGCCAACCTTAAACGTGAAATCAACAGTACTAGAATCTAACATATATATATATATAAAAAAGAAATACCACTGCGGACTACAATCTCAATAATAAACACATAGTTAAATTACTACCTCTCTGATAGTGTCTGTGTCTTTGTATGTCATGTATGTATCGGCTCACACAGGTTGTACAAGTGTACCTGATGAAGTGGCCACAAGTGCCGGCGGCTCAGTGGCTTTGCTCCAAAATGGAACTTAAAAAAGAAACATGGTTATAAAAATAGGTTTTAAATTTGGTGTATTTTCTTTTTCTCAGGGGTTCCCAGGGTTCTTCAGTCCAGGTTCTGTCTTCCTCTGGCGCTGGTATGCGTTCCTTCCTCGCCAGCCAAAACCACCAAGTTTAAGATCACCGTGGACACCAACCAAGCACCAGTCGACCTCAACTCCATCTTCCCAGGTGAAACACACACACATTGTACACCCACACACGTCCAAACACTTACACGTGCTGATGGTTTTCTCAGTTTCCCAAACAATCACGGCTCTGAATTTGAATATCACGTTTTCTGTAAATTCACAACACGCTGTTTTATTTAAGAGAGTGGAGACAGCTGTGGGACGTTGGCAGTGTTTTTGTAAACCGATGTGCGAACGCACACCGCTGATCCAAGTTACTGCTACCAGTGCAGAAGGTGAACCTGCAGGTAGTGCAAGATGAGACAGCACTTTAAAATAACAACATATATTTATTTCACACACTTTACAGCACGAGCAGGACAAGCAGTTCTTTTATTTAACTGAACCTTTAAAGGACGTAAGTGTAAGATTTAGGAGGATCTATTGGAAGAAACGGAATCTAAGTGTTTTTCATTAGTGTAAACTCACAGGAAAATAAGAATAATTGTGTTTTATTACCTAAGAATGAATGTTTTTATCTTCAGAGGGAATGGGCTAACTAAAATTCGGACTTTAGAGAACCCCGGAGAGTTCATGTTTTTTCGCCTGTTTCGCAGCCACTGTACCGGCTCCTTCATGCTTGTAACGGTGAGGGTGAGGCGAGGGGTAATCCAGTGTTCAACACAGGATTATGCAAGCCTGTAGTGGGTTGACCTCAGACCCTCTAGGGGGAGATAAATCGAGAGCAAAGTTTAACAAAGCCGCGGCAATCGAGGTAATTAATGGCAAACATATATAGTTGGTTGCGATCTGCAACCTCACCACTAGATGGCACAAGATCTTACACACTGGACCTTTAAAGTTCAAAATTTTCCACATCAGTAATTGAACCCATGCTATGTGGGTGAAACTCACAGGATACACAAACATTATTAAAGATACAGCAGCGTCTTCAGCCCGATCACCAGCTGAGGGAGGGCGTTACGCAAAACCAAATAGAATGAGCGAGACGTGTAGCGGTGCGTGTGTATACATTTATACGAGCACTCGACTGTTATGTATCTGTGAGTGTGGTTGTGTATTTATACGAGTGTGTTTATGAATGTTTATTTGTGATTCTGTGTCAGTGTGTGTGTGTTTCAGTCCTGGGAATCTCGGCTCTGTTTCTCAGTTATCTAACAATCTGCTACAATCAGCAGCTCTGACGTCTAAACACACACTCGCACACTGAGTGTGTTCTTTTTGTGTAAGCTCATGCCTGCTGTTATTGTGCATCTTTGTGAGCAGCGTGACAGTATCTTGTTCACATATTGTTGGCGTCTTGCATCATGATAGGCCGTCCTATCTGTCTCATCACACCGCTGTCTGTCTTTCTGTCTCCGTCTGTCTCTCTCTCTCTCTCTCTGCAGAGTTTTCAGCAAAGTCAGAAGATAAGGATGGAAATAGTTTGGCTTTCCAGTTCCTGTCAGGAGCCAAGGTTACCGTGCTGGCCTCCAAGACCTCCCGTGAGTCGGACAGCACTAAATGATGAACAGGATTTTCATAAGACACTGGTTTACCTCAGTGAAAACTGGTTTAGACGTAAACATGGGAACTGTCTGTCGTTAATTCGACACTGGTGTTCAGGGCTTTAAATATCTGACCAGATGTCATTTTCAAACGGTATCTGCATCTCTTCATGTCTTTTGATCCCTCTCAATTACGTTCTCAAGGTTTTGTCCGTTTTGATTTCTGGACAGTTTTTGATCTCTGTTTTTATACGTCCTGAACCTTTTGCAGCGCCATTAATAATAAACAACTTCATCCAATTCTCATTGGCCGTCGTCTGACGATGGTTTAGCCTCTGGGAGCAGATTTCTGGATAACAGATCCGGGCGAGGACTTCCTTGTCCATGCACCAGTCATTGTTTACAGTCCAATGAGCAACTTGAGACGCAAGAATGGAGTTGGAGATGAGAAAAAGTGAAATCAGGCGATAGCCGATGGGTTTTGAGATTTCAGTTTGGCTGCTCAAACGTGACTGGTCAACGAAATCAATCTTTCTGAAACCAAGTTCTCCTTGTTCTTGCCTTTTAGATTCTGCTTTTATTTGCAGATATCATTGAACACATTTTGATAGTTCAGACAGTGCAACAACATTCGATATCCCTTGATACCTTTTAATACCTGATGATGCCCTTTAATACTTCTGGACACCTTACTGTAGCTCTATAGCTCTTTTGGACACCTCCTATTTCTCTTATCACTATTTTAAACCTCATGAAACTGTTTTTTTTTTTTTTGGATCTTTGGATCTAGCCAAATTACACCTGTTGACACCTGTTCAAAATCTCCTGATACATTTCATTAAGTGTGAAAACCTTGAACTTTAAATCTTGATACTTTAAAGCAGCTGACACTTCTTCCATCTCTTATGAACGTTTTGATATTTTTCATTTTCTCTCCTGGAGCCACAGATATCTTTTGCAGCTGTCATACCTTACCACCTTTTTAATACTGATTGTTTCTTTGACTTATGTCTTTACATATCTTTTTTTAAACCCAGCCCCTGTGTAAGTCTGTCTGTCTGTTTGTCTGATTGTCTGTCAGAGCGTTACCGTATTCAGAGTGACAGTTTTGAGGACATGTGGTTGGTGGTGAAGGAGTTGGTCCAGAGATTCGACCGACATTTCACCAAACTGGGCGTCAAAGACTTCAAGAAAAGCTTCAGCGGACCGCTCCCGCTGCAGGAGTACTTCCTGTCCGTAGACCACCACTTCCAGGTACACACACACACACTGCACACATGATAAATTAACTTGACTGCAAAGAGTCAACTTAATGCCTCAGTTCAGAAAGTCAGTGAATTAAAGTAAATGTCTGTTGGTTTGTGTGTGTGTGTGTGTGTGTGTTAGCTGCGCGTCAGTGCTCAGCAGTACCAGGATCTGCTTTCAGAGCGGGCCGTCCAGTTCAGAGCCATCCAGCGGCGCCTGCTGACTCGATTCAAAGACAAAACACCAGGCACCCCTGCAGAACCTGGACACGCTGCTGGACGCCACTTACAGCCAGGTCAGACAGCACACACACACACACACACACACATAACACACTCTGCTAATTCTGCTAGCAGCCTGTGGTGGGTGACGTCGCTGGGGGTGAAGAAACACTCTGACTTTGTCGATCGCTACTGCAACCTGCAGAAAATGTGTGTTTTCCCGTTGTCTGACTGTCGGAGGTAAAGTTTTCACCGTGGAGAGTAAGACGCTCTCACACACACAGAACATACACACACACACAGCGGTGACGTGTTCGTGTAGATTTACAGTGTGAGAGTTGTGTTTCGCTGATTTATGGACTTCCTCTCCTTAGGTGATTAGCTGTGAGCTTACACCCAGATGGACACACACTCACACACATGCACACACACACATATACATATACACGCACACACAAAAGGTCACATCAGTTCAAACAGATGCAATCTGTCACAGATACTCTTGTACCTGCACGCCCATGTGCAGACCCTCTCTCTCTGTTACATAGAGTGTGTTACACATATATGTGTGTGTGTGTGTGTGCGCTGTAGAGCTGTTTTAAAACAGCAGCCGTTAAGCTTTTGTCCCGGCCTTTGTTAAAGTTTGACGTACGGCAGGGTGGAACCACGTTCAGTGTCTCTGCAGTGTGAGTGTGTGTGTGTGTGTGTGAAACAAAGTGATGGTTCCTTGCCCCCGCTGTTTACTCTAGAGGCCGCCTTGGCAGTCGTCAGCTCCGCCGTCCATTAGCTTCTCGTTAGCGTGGCGAGGCGCCGTGACATCATCTCTTCATTAGCCGTTGAAGCTGTCAGTACGTCAGCGTTTGGCTCTCTGTGATCAGAGCCACTCTCGGCCCTCTCTAACAATACATTAATTTATTACACATTCACTCTTAGAGTCCAGAAACATTGTTGGAACTTAATGAGAGGAAATTAATGAGCTTGTTGAAGTTCTTAATGCCGTTCTGACTCAAATAAACATCGTTCACCTCGGGTTGGCTCGGTCGTCGCCGCGACGAGCTATCAGGGAGTCGGTTGTTAACTTGTCCGCCTTTATGAATGTTAATGTCCTCTCTTTGTTTAAAGTCTGCCGCCTTAACTGTTTAATCAGCGGCGTTTATTGCACACATGCTTCATCAGCAGCGATAAAATAAATCAACTAGTAATTTGATTTCACTGTCGTGGTAGTAGCACATATTGAGACCCTTTTTTTTTTGTGAATCTATTATTAAATGGGGCCAATTTCCACCCAGCGCTCAGCACCTGTCTCACCTGACCTCTAAAGAGGCAGAGACACAATGCTACAACATTACATATGACTCTGCCTGCCCCTGCTCAGCTGTTTACTCAAAATAGCACGTACCCCCCATGTGACCACAGCTTGACTTTGGTAGCAGTGACACATCTGACATTATACATAAGACACTATAAGAACCAAACAAGGAGCTACTGATGTTTCAGTGAGTCCAGGTTCATCACACAGTTTAATACGCTGTCCGTTATAAGAATATAATGAACACCTGCCAGTCAATCAAACCACATGACGATTAACCACTGGTACGACTGGAAACTGATCATCACCTGTATCCAGAAGTTTTAGGTCAGTCGCTTGAGAGTGACATGCAGGAGATGAACAAATTGTAGACAATGACTGATGACCCTTAAGTTTTTTGGTCCTTTGGTTTGTTTTCTGTCTGTGTCTGTTTGTAAACTTTAATAAGCTGAAACCAGCTGAGCTCAGCAAGATGGTTTGTTACCCAGAACCATTGAGGAAGTCGTCTTTGGTAACTGTGGTGCAACCAGCTGATTGGATGAGCCAGGGACCCCCAGCCTTTTTTTATATTTTTTTATTTTGCACCATGGACCGGTTTCATGTAAGACAATATTTTCATGGACCGTCGTTCAAAATGTCAGGGACAAACATGATGAAATAAAATGATACAACTCACCATGACGCTGAATTAGCCGTCCCATCTCGGGGTATGACACCCAAACTTTCTCATGTCCAGATTACTCCAAAAAAAAGTTCTCTAAAGACATTTTACCTGCTTCTGGGCTTCATTTTAGGGTAACGTATCAGTACTAGTCCGTGGCCCTCAGGTTGTGGACCGCTGGGATGAGCCATCTGTCTGTCAACAAACGCAGACAGACGAAGATCTTCTTAAATGAAGAAATGTTTTTCAGTTCTGACATTTCTGATCCACGTTAACGTCTCTCAGGCTCATGCGCATCATCGTCATCGTGGTTCCATTTCACGATCTCGCAGCTCCAGGTGCCTCGCAAGGTTACGTTTAAAACGAGAGGACCGGAACAGCCCTAATCATTTTACTACTATGCCCTGAGTCGTGTCAGACGCTGCATGAATCACTGTAATATCATTCGTACATGTATTCATGACTGTGAAACTTGTGTAACCTCGTCAAACTTTCCGTTTCTTGACTCCCGACGTGCAGATTGAATTACCTGTCGTTGTCTTACTCTAGCTCTTTGGCTCTGTCTGATACCTCTAGCTCTGATATCACGACTCGGCCTCCTCAAAGCTAATGCTTTCTGCTGTCACTCCTGTCCATCACCCGCTCTCTCTCTCTCGCTCCCTCTCTCTCCCCGTCTTCCCCTCTTCCCGCCATCCAGCGGCTCGTATGCGGGAAGTTTCTGACACACTATACACTCTGTAATGTATACACACCCGCCATAATGGAGGCTATCGACGGCTGGTCGGAAGAGTGATGAATGCGTCAAATTAATAATTCATGTCAGTATTAGGAGTCGTGCTGCTGAGGCCAGGGCCAGCTCAGCAGTTTGCCGTCCTGTTACAGGACGGATTTCATGATCACACACATTTTTATTAGAGGGTTGACAGGGGAGCTGGAAGATCCTAAAATCAAATATGCTTTTAATTTTATTCACTGTGCCTTTTTTTTCTTCTTCTTTTTGATTTTTATCGCTTTTATTCATAATTTTGGCTTTCCCTAACTCTTTTTTTAATTTATTCTCATTAAATTTTAAGTATATTTTCCTTTTTCTTTTGAAATTTCTGTTTAGTTCTGGTTCAGTTTTTATTATTTATTCTTGTTTTTAACTTATTTTGACTTGGAAAAATCCAGAAAACACTTTGCTCTTCAAAAAAAAAAAGCTATGACGTTGCTTCTTCAAGTCTCCCACAACAATTTTTCCGATTTTAATATCAGACATTTTAATAAATGAGTTCCTGGTTCTGGTCACGAGGTGAAACCTTTCGAGGATTATTTAGAAAGTCGAATTTTTGCGAGTGTGTGTTTACTTCGTGAAGCCGCGAAGGGAATGTGTGGCCAATCAGGAATGCTGGTGAACCAGGCACCTCTTTCATTTCGGCTCGGAGGAATGTCTGCCGGGTAAATTTTCTGCATCAATCTTGGGTGATGGGTGGTGGTGGTGGTGGTGGAGGGGGGATTTCCCCCTCGTTAGCGGTGTGTGTGTGTGTGTGTGTGTGTGTCTCCACATGCAGCGGCCGGCCATCACCGACGAGCCGTCAGAGATAAGAGGCACGGAGCTCCCTGTGAGAATACTCTGTGGTCTGCTGTACATTTATGCAGCGCAGGATAATATTTCCATTGTTCATGCTGCCTTTATGGGCCTATATTTTATTCATGAATTCCTGAGAGCTAGCGGGCCACGTCTGACTTCATGTGTGTGTGTGTGTATACGTGTAAGCGCAGGAAACTTTTTCATCTGCCGACCACGGTGGCCGGATTCCAAAATACATGATGTTTGAACCGTTCGACCGGCCGAATATGATTGATGAGTTTCAGAACAGACCGAGACCAATGAATGATTGTTTGTTACGGGTCGAAGTGGCTGTTGGAGAAGACAAAGCAGCCATGGAGCGGTTTGTTTAGTCACCGCTGGTAAGTTCCAGCTCTCCTCTGTGAGCATCTCTGTCTTCTGTCCCGGTCGGACGGAGGTGTGTTTCTCCTCCTCCACCTCCCTCCACCTCCACCCCGTCACTCCTTAAAAAGCCATCAGTCATCGCAGCCCCTGTGTTTCACACTCTCCCCTCTAACTGGTGTTTGATTAATCTGTGGCAGTCAGAGGTTAGCCCGGCGTTACCAACTAACTCGCTGCCCTCTCATATCCAAGAGGGGGAAACCCAGGACTGTCACTCAAAGAAATAAAAACTAAAAGCCCTAAAAGGAGTTTTTGGGAATGGATGAAGGGAGGCCAAAGGGGGCAGAACATATCGAGGGAGGCTTTCCATAAATATTTTCCCCGCCGCCGTTTCCTCTGGAGGTGAAACGTCCGTCGTTTGTTAGTATTAGCATTAGCGCTGGGCTAGCGAGCGCTGACGTCTGGGAGGTGGTGGAGGTGGCGGGGGGTGCGCTGCTTGGGAGCCGGGCCGGTCCAAACCAAGCTGAGCCTCCCTGTAATTACGAGTTCAAACGCTGGAAGAGGGCGGCTCGCTGACTGACGGGGTGACTGACAGGCCGTCCAGGGGCCTCGCAGGGCCCCTAATGGAGGCTTCTGGTAGACAGCAGCTTGATTTATCTGGCCCCAAATGGAGCTCTAAACATGGCTAAACACAGATCCCACTGTGGAGCACAGGACCACCGCCATTAACAGCCGGGCCTCTCACTCCCTGTGTCTATGTGTGTGTGTATCACAGAGTGTGTGCATTTCAAGCATGTGTACTCGTGTTTCATTTGGTCATTTCACATTCACGACTGTGTGTGTGTGTGTGTGTGTGTATTAATGTGTGTAATCATATTTCAGTAGATTTTGTGTTACACACTTGTTATGGCACGCGCATGTGTCTGTTTGTGCGAGTGCATTTTAGGAAATCATATCCGCATGTTTCTCCTGCCCGTCCGGTTCCTGGATGTGTTTTTACGGGTTGTACCAAATCTAAAACAGACTAATGGAAAACCTGCTCGAACCTGATGTTTCAGCAGAGACCTGATCCAGAGACAGTCCGAGGAGACCAGAGGTGAACTGGACTCGATCCAGAATCGGGAAACAAAGAGACACAGATAGAAGACC
This sequence comes from Collichthys lucidus, assembly GCA_004119915.2. NCBI lineage: Eukaryota > Metazoa > Chordata > Actinopteri > Sciaenidae > Collichthys > Collichthys lucidus. The sequence continues at coordinate 30,720,135 of CM014091.1, forward strand.
AACGTTTGCAGCAGCAATAAACAAAAAGCAGCACGTTTCCATCAATACATGTCATTTCTCCTGCTGTGATTATGACACAGCGTACATCTGAGCTGACAGAGAGCAGTGTGCGGACCTGCAGCAGGACCTGATTACTTCTTCTTTGTTCAAGTATTCCTCATTTAAATAATTTTGATATATTTACTGAATTTTTGGGGGATAAAGTTCTTGCACAGTCATTTTTTTAGGACATATTGAAGCATAAAGGTCGTCAGATGTTTGCATATCTCTAAATGTACGTGTGCAGCTCCGCGTCTGTCAGTTCATGTACTCGTGTATCAGTTTACTGTCTGTGTATTTGCACATTAACGAGTGTGTTCATGAAGAGAGAGCGGTGTGTGTGAGTGTGTGTGTGTGTGTGTCTGGTGTGAATGGCAGGCTCTTAGGTGCCTTGTGTGTTTGTGTATCAGATTAAAGGACCGACAGGAGCCGAGTAACTTCCTCTCCCCGCTCTCTCTCTTTCTCTCTCTCAATCATTTTCTGACTTCCCCCAGGAGATGTTTCACCTCAGGAACACACACATTTACACCCATCAGTACTCTCCCTCTCTTTCCCTCTCACCCACACACTTACAGACACACACACTGAAACTCCACTCGGGGCTGAATGGAGCACACAGGGGTGACGGTGGTCTGGTTTGTTTTCCCTCAGACAGTCTGTTTATGTGACTGTCTGTCTTATCAATGAATGGCTGTCTTTCATTTAGCTGACTGACACTCTATGGTGTGTGTGTGTGTGTGTGTGTGTGTATATGTGTGTGTGTTTGTGTGTGGTGTCCTACATGAGGGATATTGTCTTTTTATCCTTTGATGAAGAGACACAACAAAGCCAGCTCTACCTGCATACAGGCAAACACATACACACCTACAGAGCTTCATTGGGCGCCAGGTGTGTAAGATTTAGTGACGTCTAGCAACCCTCTCACCTCATGACCAAACCCCACCGAGCACATCTCCATCACGTCCGTTCTCCACGTGACTTCAAGCTCCACCAGAAGCATTTCAGAAGCGTTTTGGCCACCAGACTTTGTTGACTTCTTGGTTTATGTTCTTCTAACTGTTGATTAGAAGTTTGCACGGGGTGTTTTATTTTGAAAATCGACCAGATTCTCTATGCCATTAGTTCTGTGTCTGACTTCTGCTCTGTGCAGACTGACGCAGTCTGCTCGCGCTGTTCGTCAGAAATCGAACAGCTGCGTGTTCTCGACAGAGCCAAGCAGAGACGTGCCTCTGAAGCAGACTGCGGGGTTTGAAACATCGACTAGAACGGCATGATTAGCTCTGTTAGCCGCGGCGCACACGGAACAGATCACATACGCGCCCAGTTGAATTTGGCTTTTAACCTCTGCTTCCTAGCGTGAAGGAAAAACTTTGCTTACCATGTAATGTGTGAAAATCATTGAAGGCCCGAACTCAAGCCAGCATTTGGTTTGTCCATTCGTAAATCTGACACACTGGACCTTTAACTTCTTTCATTTATCGACCATGAGTTAGCAGAACAATCTACAGACTGATAGAAGATCAGCTCATGTTGAATGCCTTAATTCATTTATTCATAATTTTGGATTGGTCCTCCTCTCAATTCCAGGTAGCAAAAGTTTCACATTTAGCTTGGGTAAAACCTCGTAACATCAGTAGGATCAGATAATTGTTTCTGTGATAGAGCTTTGGTTTTCAGCCCAAAACCCGAATCAGCCCCGCCCTGACCACTAGACGGGTTCGTGCCGAGTCTGGCTCTAATTCCTCTCGAGTCCCTCAGGCTTGATCAGGTCAAGTTTCATTTTATTTATCTTCCCCAGATTTTAATCAGGTTCGGGCTCATTAAATGCCGCAGCGGTTTCAGGCGGGATAACACACAATCCACATCGGGTTCCAGTCTGGTCGGGCCAGATTTTTGGACCCCGACATGAGCCGTAGTATGAAAGTCGTGTAAAAACAATCACAGAGGGGAGAAGAGAAGAGCGAGGACGAAGCATCTGTGCTGTTTTTTATCAGACAGACATAGATGACCTGCCAGAGGATTTCCTCATAGATGTGGTGGAGCTGGAGGAGACTTTATTATTAACATATGGATGTGGTCAGGGGGTGGGCGGGGTAGGAGACTGTCGAGGAGGGGGTCAGAGGGTGAAATGCATAGAAAGATATAAGAGATAGACAGATGAAAAGTGCTACAAAGACAGGACAGACATAAATACAAAGAACTCTGGATACACCAGATCTAAATACTTATGGAAAGATGAGGAGGAGAGAGGGTTACTGAGGAGACAGATGGAAATACAAAGAGATTAAGAGATGGGAAAATGGAAACGAAGACAAGTGCAAAGACAAAGAAACTAAATATGAGAGAGAAGGATAGGAAGGAAACACAATCTCCACAGTAATATATGATGCAGAATGAGACGTGGGAACGATGGAAATGCAAAGATTCGACAATAAATAACTCTTTTTATGGAAAATGCCAAAACGGTAAACGGAGAAGACACAGAAGAAATGTAGATAAAGCCACAGAGGTAACGTAACATGAAAAGAAAGATCTGAATCAGGCAGATGGAGGCGCAGAGAGTCGTAAACGATCTCCTCCTCCCTCCTTTCCTTTCCTTTCCTTCCTGTCCTCTGATCCCGCAGCTGAAAGAATCAAAGAACAAATCTCGACTTTTATTGCCTGTTTTTATTTCCCATTGATCTGCTTTCATCTGTCTGCTGTCTGTCCCGCAAATGACAAGAGTGATCCGATCTCTCCATCACACCCACAGAGGACGGACGGACGGAAGATGAGCGGGGGGAAGGAAACAAGACGGAGAAAGTTACCGAGGGCAGGGAAGGAGAAAACGTATATGAAATGTGAATTAATTATTTAAAGGAAGATCACAGACTGAAAGGAAATCAATGACATAAAGAAGCAGGACAAGGAATCAAAAAATAAACAGAGCAAACTGGTTAAGCTATTTCTATAAAGGTATTCCTAATACCTAGCACTTCGTCACATCTGTCGGATTTTGGTGAATCAGACTAAACACTGGTGGTTTTTTGGAGTAACATGAGAGTGTGGGAACATTCAGACAGGATCTGGCACTACGGTGAGTCCTGCAGGGTCCGACCGAGTGTCAGACAACGATTCAGAAGCTGGGTACATGAAATAAACAAAGCTCAGAGTTTAGTCCATGAATCCACCTGGATAGCCTCAGTTTCAGTGACATATCACGCTGACTGTGCCCAACCTGAGGGTCCTGGTCTGATTGTCGGGATACGTTTTTTTCCAAGAACTGGTTTCAGCACAACTTTTCTGCCAAAACAGACGAGCCCGACTCAAATGAAGAGAAAAACCTGCGTCTGAATGAACCCTGAAGTGTTTAAAAAGAGTAAAAGAAAAAAGTAATTTTACTTACTGATTGCATCCCCTCGACTTCACCCTCTCCTTACAAGTGTGTAGGAAAAGCTACAACGTCACGTAATGTGTGAGGTGAAAGGTGGAGGAGTACCTGCTCTCTCTGAAAATAAAAGACACGTTCTGAGTTTAAAAAACTCATAACGAGTCTTATATTCAGCTGATTATGCTGTATTCAGTCTTGTGAAGCTCACACACTGGTCCTTTTTAGGGTAGATTAAAAATTCCTCGACTACTCTGCAGAGACATCATCGGTGCAGTCCTGCTGTGTTCCAGTTATCAGTTTTCCTGCCAAAAATATTCAAACTGAGTTTTGACCGGTGAATATATTAAGAGAAAGTTTCCCACCATGCTTACCGCATCATTTCTCATTGTGTCCCGTTGCCGGGCACCAAGCAGAGATTTAATAAATCATCCATGTTGGAAAGCTGTCATGCTGGGAGGAGATTAGAGAAGCAGAGATTATAGACTTTCCTCCAGCTTTAATTAAACAGTCTGATAGTTCAGTGCCAACAGGACTGACTCTATACTCCTTTGATAGTGGACACTGACCTGAGAAATCCGAGGCTCCACCATCGCAGTGGACAGATCGCTGCTGAGACCTGGAACCCAGCTCGCTCCGCTCGGTGTCAAAGGTCGGTTCTGACCGTGTGTCGCGGTTTCAGAACTCCCCACCTCGTTCTTCTGGCACAAGAGTTTTGACTGTAACATACAAAACCGCAGCAGGGTTGCTGTTTGCATTCTGCTTTGGTCGTGGGAAGCTTTTGTTTGGCCGTCGAGTAAATGAAATCAACTTCGCAGCACACACGAGACAATGTGTGGAGTTTCATGCTGTCGGCCGTGTCGACCACAGACTGTAAACTTGTACGCTTGTACTCGATGACGTTATGAGTCAAAAGACCACAGCGAAGCGGTGATTAAAAACGTCCATTTGTGTGCGCTCGAGGTGGTGACTGCAGTGCAGAGAACAGATGGAGGAATAATGCCACCGATGTAAAAAACAGAATAATTAAGTGGACGCTGCCGAGGTTTAGAAGTGGCCATCGACCACAATGTGTGTTATAAAGAACAAAGGATCCTCTTGAGCGGACATTGAAGTCAAATAAATAATGATAATTCAGCCAAATTCAAAGACTGAGTGTGTTCAATATCTCAGGTCAGCTCAGTCTAGTAGCTGTCCGCTCAGTCTGTTCAGTCCTGCAGGACTCTGCAGGTCTGCAGAGGATACACCCCAAATAATAAGATTACACACTAGCATACAAGTGTACACACACACACACACACACACACACACACTGCGCCCACATGACGGAGGGGATTTACCTCATGCATCTGAATTTTGATGAATAAATTCCTGTTCGTTAAGGAAATGCCATTTCAACAATGATCCCAGTGTGTGCGTGTCATTCCATTATTTAATTAGCTGTAAATATAACTGCGTGCGGAGCGCGTGACATAGCCTGCACGTATGGAAACCATATGCACAACGGGACAAGTTGGCAGTCCGTGGAAGCGTAATGCGGCGGAACAATATATACAGATCTGCATTCAGAGCTGTAGCTAATGGATTTTGGGCACAGGCTGGAAAAGGTTTGCGCGTGTGTTTATGTCTCTGTTTTAAGTAGCCGATGCAGTGAATCGCCGGGTTGTATCCAAACTGCACCCAAAGTCAAATAGTCACTTTTTGTTGTGTACTGAGGTTTTTTTGTTTTGTCACCCACTGATGCGTTTTCATCAGCGCGCTGGCTGTGAAGTCGTGCAGGAGCGCCAAATCAAACCAGCAACTGGACTCCACGAAGATTTTTCTCCAAAATGCTGAGAGGAGAAGAGGAGGAGAGGCAATGAGAGGTGAAATGTAAAGTCCTCTTCCACTGCGACAGTTTTTCCATCACCCTTCTCCTCGTCGGTTTGTGCGATGGGTCTTACTGAACCCGGATCCTTGCAAATCGATCAACGCGATATGCACGAACGTTTAACCCGGGAGACTGACGTAGTTTTAAAGAGGTCAGAGAAGATCCGGTGCTACAGGTTTTTCGATTCATTTGATGGCAGGGGTCGTCCGTTTTGGCTGCGTTCAGCGTCCTGCAGAGGAGAAGTTCAGCTGGATCCAACTTTTGGAAAAATGCAGCCTGATGTCACGCTGTGGCCGCCAATCAGACACAACCACAGTCAGCCTGAAATATCTAAACTCTGATACTCTACCTGTTGTCTTCTGGCTTTGTTTATTTCATGAATCCAGCTTCTAAATCTGTCACAATTTACACTGGCAAACAGAGACACGAAGAAGTTTAATCTGACTTGTGTCTGATGGTTTGAAAGAGACAGACTTTGATCTAGAGAAGTAGACAGTGAATGAGAGTGAGCGAGCGGCGGCCTCGATGAACTCGGTTAATCAGTGAAATAAAAAGTGATTCCGTGGTTGTTTAACAGCAGTTACGTCCAACACACAGAGACACACTCACCTGAGCCTCAGTGCCTGATCCTGTCTGAACGCACGCTAATGATTCTTTTCAGTCACAAACAATCTTTGTCTCGGCACCAGACGCCAGCGAGGAGCACATTATAACCAGACAAACAGCCAAAAAGTTTCACTGAAGAATTCATGTTAATCACCCGATCACTGATGTTTGTCATGCTGAAGAGAGCTCGCTCGCCTCTCCCCTGTTTGTTGTTTTGCGTAAATAAAAAAGGCGTCAAGACGGAGTAAAAGGTTTGATGTTTTTTTTTGTCGCCATCCAATCCAAATTGAACCGGCTATCGTAACCCGAGCCTGTGGTCGGGTAGACGCGGATGTAATTACAGGACAAGATTATGTTTGTAAAAGTTGTTTTTCATATTTTCTGTGCGTGCGTGGATGCAGCGAGTACGATGAGAGCTATCGGCATTTGAATAAATAAGAAGCGATGTCTTTGACCACTGTTTAATTATATATATCTATACATATGTGTGTGTGTGTGTGTGCATGACTGATCACCTCCATCAGTTTACTTTCTCCAAAGTCAACACGTCTGTCTCTGCACGTTGTGTGTGTGTGTGTGTTTGTGTGTGTGTTTGTTGCCTCCACCTCACAAACAATGGCTGATTTATAAGATTACACATATTTACTCTGTAATCAAGGTGTGTGTGCGCGTGTGTCAGGCAGAGAGAGTGCGGCGGCCTCATTTTTTTCCGTCCGTCTCCTCTTTTTTTCCCTCCGTCGTCCTCTCTCTCTCTCTCTCTCTCTCTCTCTCTCTCTCTCTCTCTCTCTCTCTCTC
>CM014091.1:30726911-30746911 GCA_004119915.2 Collichthys lucidus
ACAATAGATACTTTCACTATTCTTACACTAAAACTAGTTGGTGCTATTATTTCTATAATATGAAATAATAAGTTCACATTCATTTAACTGCATATTTAATTATAACAATATTAATAATAATACACACACACACACACACACACACACCCCACTGACTCATTGGGACTGTACCTCTCTCTGGCGGGACGGTCAGTTAACGTTTTATGGATGTATGCACGTGATCAGCAACCGGCCTTTGGTATATGTAAGTAAAGGGAAATGCTAATGCTAATGTTAATAACCCCCCCCCCACACACACACACACACACACACACACCCACCCCCCCCCCCCACTGACTCATTGGACTGTAATCCCTTCTTTCTGGCGGACGGTCAGTTAACGTTTTATGGATGTATGCACGCGGTCAGCGCCGGCCTTGGTATATGTAAGTAAAGGAAATGCTAATGTTAAACCGTCCATCAAGGGGGTGCCACAACACGGGAAGACAAAAAACTATATATATTCCACCATTCTTACACTAAAACTAGTTGGTGCTGTTATTTCTTAATAGAAAATAATGAAGCACATACATTTAACTGCATATTTAATAATAACACTAATGATAACAATAATAATGTCGGCACTGTGAGCATAGGAGAAGGGTCAAGTATGGAAGGCTGATTCACCAATGACGGGTAAGATCCCCCTGAAAACTCTGGGACAACCTAAGACAGGGACAGTCACGATTACTTGACCTTGTCGGCACTGTGAGCAGGCACAGTGTGCGACAACTCTGTCACCGTGCAGTAACACAGCACAGGAGACATGAGAATAGAGTCATCACTAAACTCATATCACTCATAGGAAAAGGGTCAAGTATGGAAGGCTGCTTCACCAATGACGGGTAAGATCCCCCTGAAAACTCTGGGACAACCTAAGACAGGGACAGTCACGATTACTTGACCCTGTCGGCACTGTGAGCAGGCACAGTGTGCGACAGCACAGGAGACATGAGAATAGAGTCATATCACTAAACTCATATCACTCATAGGAGAAGGGTCAAGTATGGAAGGCTGCTTCACCAATGACGGGTAAGATCCCCCTGAAAACTCTGGGACAACCTAAGACAGGGACAGTCACGATTACTTGACCTTGTCGGCACTGTGAGCAGGCACAGTGTGCGACAACTCTGTCACCGTGCAGTAACACAGCACAGGAGACATGAGAATAGAGTCATATCACTAAACTCATATCACTCATAGGAAAAGGGTCAAGTATGGAAGGCTGCTTCACCAATGACGGGTAAGATCCCCCTGAAAACTCTGGGACAACCTAAGACAGGGACAGTCACGATTACTTGACCTGTCGGCACTGTGAGCAGAAACATGTGCGACAGCACAGGAGACTGAATAGTCATATCACTAAACTCATATCACTTATAGGAAAAGGGTCAAGTATGGAAGGCTGATTCACCAATGACGGGTAAGATCCCCCTGAAAACTCTGGGACAACCTAAGACAGGGACAGTCACGATTACTTGACCTTGTCGGCACTGTGAGCAGGCACAGTGTGCGACAGCACAGGAGACATGAGAATAGAGTCATATCACTAAACTCATATCACTCATAGAGAAGGGTCAAGTATGGAAGGCTGCTCACCAATGACGGGTAAGATCCCCCTGAAAACTCTGGGACAACCTAAGACAGGGACAGTCACGATTACTTGACCTTGTCGGCACTGTGAGCAGGCACAGTGTGCGACAACTCTGTCACCGTGCAGTAACACAGCACAGGAGACATGAGAATAGAGTCATATCACTAAACTCATGTCACTCATAGGAAAAGGGTCAAGTATGGAAGGCTGCTTCACCAATGACGGGTAAGATCCCCCTGAAAACTCTGGGACAACCTAAGACAGGGACAGTCCACGATTACTTGACCCTGTCGGCACTGTGAGCAGGCACAGTGTGCGATATGCGAAAATGACATGAGACTGGCACTTGCCAAGGTGAAGCCACGCATATCTGAAGTGGTCTCTCAAAGCAACAGCAGAAGTCACACTGAGGTAAGTTGCTGAGGTAAGTTGCTGAGGTAAGTGAGTTCATGCACTGTGTTGGTTTTGTTATTTGAACAAGGTGATGTTAATGTACGGTTCATTTTGTGCACCAGTAAAAAAATATCTATCTATCCCACTACTCCTGTGGGTAAACCTAATGTAAACTAACCTAAATGATGTCAAAGAATACACAGAACAACGTCACCACGTAGCAAATGTTGTGTGGGAGACACAAAGACACAGAAACAAATAGAGAACAACGTCACCACGCAGCAACTGTTGTGTGGGAGACACAAAGACACAGAAACAAATAGAGAACAACGTCACCACGCAGCAACTGTTGTGTGGGAGACACAAAGACACAGAAACAAATAGAGAACAACGTCACCACGCAGCAACTGTTGTGTGGGAGACACAAAGACACAGAAACAAATAGAGAACGTCACCACGCAGCAACTGTTGTGTGGGAGACACAAAGACACAGAAACAAATAGGGAACAACGTCACCGCGCAGCAACTGTTGTGTGGGAGACACAAACACAGAAACAAATAGGAACAACGTCACCACGCAGCAACTGTTGTGTGGGAGACACAAACACAACAAATAGGAACAACGTCACCACGCAGCAACTGTTGTGTGGGAGACACAAAGACACAGAAACAAATAGGAACAACGTCACCCGCAGCAACTGTTGTGTGGGAGACACAAAGACACAGAAACAAATAGGAACAACGTCACCACGCCAGCAACTGTTGTGTGGGAGACACAAAGACACAGAAACAAATAGGAACAACGTCACCACGCAGCAACTGTTGTGTGGGAGACACAAAGACACAGAAACAAATAGGGAACAACGTCACCACGCAGCAACTGTTGTGTGGGAGACACAAAGACACAGAAACAAATAGAGAACAACGTCACCGCGCAGCAACTGTTGTGTGGGAGACACAAAGACACAGAAACAAATAGAGAACAACGTCACCACGCAGCAACTGTTGTGTGGGAGACAACAAACAGAGAACAACGTCACCACGCAGCAACTGTTGTGTGGGAGACACAAAGACACAGAAACAAATAGGAACAACGTCACCACGCAGCAACTGTTGTGTGGGAGACACAAAGACACAGAAACAAATAGAGAACAACGTCACCGCAGCAACTGTTGTGTGGGAGACACAAAGACACAGAAACAAAGGAACAACGTCACCGCAGCAACTGTTGTGTGGGAGACACAAAGACACAGAAACAAATAGGAACAACGTCACCGCAGCAACTGTTGTGTGGGAGACACAAAGACACAGAAACAAATAGGGAACAACGTCACCCGCAGCAACTGTTGTGTGGGAGACACAAAGACACAGAAACAAATAGGGAACAACGTCACCACGCAGCAACTGTTGTGTGGGAGACACAAAAACACAGAAACAAATAGAACAACGTCACCGCGCAGCAACTGTTGTGTGGGAGACACAAAGACACAGAAACAAATAGAGAACAACGTCACCACGCAGCAACTGTTGTGTGGGAGACACAAACAGAGAACAACGTCACCACGCAGCAACTGTTGTGTGGGAGACACAAAGACACAGAAACAAACAGAGAACACCGTCACCACGCAGCAACTGTTGTGTGGGAGACACAAAGACACAGAAACAAATAGAGAACAACGTCACCACAAAGACACAGAAACAAATAGAGAACAACGTCACCACGCAGCAACTGTTGTGTGGGAGACACAAAGACACAGAAACAAATAGAGAACAACGTCACCACGCAGCAACTGTTGTGTGGGAGACACAAAGACACAGAAACAAATAGGGAACAACGTCACCACGCAGCAACTGTTGTGTGGGAGACACAAAGACACAGAAACAAATAGGAACAACGTCACCACGCAGCAACTGTTGTGTGGGAGACACAAAGACACAGAAACAAATAGAGAACAACGTCACCACGCAGCAGCAACTGTTGTGTGGGAGACACAAAGACACAGAAACAATAGGAACAACGTCACCACGCAGCAACTGTTGTGTGGGAGACACAAAGACACAGAAACAAATAGGGAACAACGTCACCGCGCAGCAACTGTTGGTGGGAGACACAAAGACACAGAAACAATAGGGAACAACGTCACCACGCGCAACTGTTGTGTGGGAGACACAAAGACACAGAAACAAATAGAGAACAACGTCACCACGCAGCAACTGTTGTGTGGGAGACACAAAGACACAGAAACAAATAGAGAACAACGTCACCACGCAGCAACTGTTGTGTGGGAGACAACAAATAGAGAACACAACGTCACCGCGCAGCAACTGTTGTGTGGGAGACACAAAGACACAGAAACAAATAGGAACAACACGCACCACGCAGCAACTGTTGTGTGGGAGACACAAAGACACAGAAACAAATAGGGAACAACGTCACCGCGCAGCAACTGTTTTGTGGGAGACACAAAGACACAGAAACAAATAGAGAACAACGTCACCACGCAGCAACTGTTGTGTGGGAGACACAAAGACACAGAAACAAATAGAGAACAACGTCAACGCACAGCAACTGTTGTGTGGGAGACACAAAGACACAGAAACAAATAGAGAACAACGTCACCACGCAGCAACTGTTGTGTGGGAGACACAAAGACACAGAAACAAATAGAGAACAACGTCACCACGCAGCAACTGTTGTGTGGGAGACACAAAGACACAGAAACAAATAGAGAACAACGTCACCACGCAGCAACTGTTGTGTGGGAGACACAAAGACACAGAAACAAATAGGGAACACTGCACCACGCAGCAACTGTTGTGTGGGAGACACAAAGACACAGAAACAAATAGGGAACAACGTCACCGCGCAGCAACTGTTGTGTGGGAGACACAAAGACACAGAAACAAATAGGGAACAACGTCACCGCGCAGCAACTGTTGTGTGGGAGACACAAAGACACAGAAACAAATAGAGAACAACGTCACCACAGCAACTGTTGTGTGGGAGACACAAAGACACAGAAACAATAGAGAACAACGTCACCACGCAGCAACTGTTGTGTGGGAGACACAAAGGCACAGAAACAGAGAACAACGTCACCACGCAGCAACTGTTGTGTGGGAGACACAAAGACACAGAAACAAATAGAGAACAACGTCACCACGCAGCAACTGTTGTGTGGGAGACACAAAGACACAGAAACAAATATAGAACAACGTCACCACGCAGCAACTGTTGTGTGGGAGACACAAAGACACAGAAACAAATAGGGAACAACGTCACCACGCAGCAACTGTTGTGTGGGAGACACAAAGACACAGAAACAAATAGGGAACAACGTCACCACGCAGCAACTGTTGTGTGGGAGACACAAAGACACAGAAACAAATAGGGAACAACGTCACCTAGCAGCAACTGTTGTGTGGGAGACACAAAGACACAGAAACAAATAGGGAACAACGTCACCACGCAGCAACTGTTGTGTGGGAGACACAAAGACACAGAAACAAAGGGAACAACGTCACCACGCAGCAACTGTTGTGTGGGAGACACAAAGACACAGAAACAAATAGGAACAACGTCACCGCAGCAACTGTTGTGTGGGAGACACAAAGACACAGAAACAAATAGGGAACAACGTCACCACGCAGCAACTGTTGTGTGGGGACACAAAGACACAGAAACAAATAGTGAACAACGTCACCACGCAGCAACTGTGTGTGGGAGACACAAAGACACAGAAACAAATAGGGAACAACGTCACCACGCAGCAACTGTTGTGTGGGAGACACAAAGACACAGAAACAAATAGGGAACAACGTCACCACGCAGCAACTGTTGTGTGGGAGACACAAAGACACAGAAACAAATAGGGAACAACGTCACCACGCAGCAACTGTTGTGTGGGAGACACAAAGACACAGAAACAAATAGGGAACAACGTCACCACGCAGCAACTGTTGTGTGGGAGACACAAAGACACAGAAACAAATAGAGAACAACGTCACCACGCAGCAACTGTTGTGTGGGAGACACAAAGACACAGAAACAAATAGGGAACAACGTCACCACGCAGCAACTGTTGTGTGGGAGACACAAAGACACAGAAACAAATAGGAACAACGTCACCACGCAGCAACTTTGTGTGGGAGACACAAAGACACAGAAACAAATAGAGAACAACGTCACCACGCAGCAACTGTTGTGTGGGAGACACAAAGACACAGAAACAAATAGAGAACAACGTCACCACGCAGCAACTGTTGTGTGGGAGACACAAAGACACAGAAACAAATAGAGAACAACGTCACCACGCAGCAACTGTTTGTGGGAGACACAAAGACACAGAAACAAATAGAGAACAACGTCACCACGCAGCAACTGTTGTGTGGGAGACACAAAGACACAGAAACAAATAGGAACAACGTCAACGCAGCAACTGTTGTGTGGGAGACACAAAGACACAGAAACAAATAGAGAACAACGTCACCACGCAGCAACTGTTGTGTGGGAGACACAAAGACACAGAAACAAATAGAGAACAACGTCACCACGCAGCAACTGTTGTGTGGGAGACACAAAGACACAGAAACAAATAGAGAACAACGTCACCACGCAGCAACTGTTGTGTGGGAGACACAAAGACACAGAAACAAATAGGAACAACGTCACCACGCAGCAACTGTTGTGTGGGAGACACAAAGACACAGAAACAAATAGGAACAACGTCACCACGCAGCAACTGTTGTGTGGGAGACACAAAGACACAGAAACAAATAGGGAACAACGTCACCACGCAGCAACTGTTGTGTGGGAGACACAAAGACACAAACAAATAGAGAACAACGTCAACCCACAGCAACTGTTGTGTGGGAGACACAAAGACACAGAAACAAATAGAGAACAACGTCACCACGCAGCAACTGTTGTGTGGGAGACACAAAGACACAGAAACAAATAGAGAACAACGTCACCACGCAGCAACTGTTGTGTGGGAGACACAAAGACACAGAAACAAATAGAGAACAACGTCACCACGCAGCAACTGTTGTGTGGGAGACACAAAGACACAGAAACAAATAGGAACAACGTCACCACGCAGCAACTGTTGTGTGGGAGACACAAAGACACAGAAACAAATAGGAACAACGTCACCACGCAGCAACTGTTGTGTGGGAGACACAAAGACACAGAAACAAATAGGAACAACGTCACCACGCAGCAACTGTTGTGTGGGAGACACAAAGACACAGAAACAAATAGGAACAACGTCACCACGCAGCAACTGTTGTGTGGGAGACACAAAGACACAGAACAAATAGGAACAACGTCACCACGCAGCAACTGTTGTGTGGGAGACACAAAGACACAGAAACAAATAGGAACAACGTCACCACGCAGCAACTGTTGTGTGGGAGACACAAAGACACAGAAACAAATAGGGAACAACGTCACCACGCAGCAACTGTTGTGTGGGAGACACAAAGACACAGAAACAAATAGGGAACAACGTCACGCAGCAGCAACTGTTGTGTGGGAGACACAAAGACACAGAAACAAATAGGAACAACGTCACCCGCAGCAACTGTTGTGTGGGAGACACAAAGACACAGAAACAAATAGGAACAACGTCACCACGCAGCAACTGTTGTGTGGGAGACACAAAGACACAGAAACAAATAGGAACAACGTCACCACGCAGCAACTGTTGTGTGGGAGACACAAAGACACAGAAACAAATAGGGAACAACGTCACCACGCAGCAACTGTTGTGTGGGAGACACAAAGACACAGAAACAAATAGGAACAACGTCACCACGCAGCAACTGTTGTGTGGGAGACACAAAGACACAGAAACAAATAGGAACAACGTCACCACGCAGCAACTGTTGTGTGGGAGACACAAAGACACAGAAACAAATAGAGAACAACGTCACCGCAGCAACTGTTGTGTGGGAGACACAAAGACACAGAAACAAATAGAGAACAACGTCACCACGCAGCAACTGTTGTGTGGGAGACACAAAGACACAGAAACAAATAGAACAACGTCACCACGCAGCAACTGTTGTGTGGGAGACACAAAGACACAGAAACAAATAGGGAAAACGTCACCACGCAGCAACTGTTGTGTGGGAGACACAAAGACACAGAAACAAATAGGGAACAACGTCACCACGCAGCAACTGTTGTGTGGGAGACACAAAGACACAGAAACAAATAGAACAACGTCACCACGCAGCAACTGTTGTGTGGGAGACACAAAGACACAGAAACAAATAGGAACAACGTCACCACGCAGCAACTGTTGTGTGGGAGACACAAAGACACAGAAACAAATAGGAACAACGTCCCACGCAGCAACTGTTGTGTGGGAGACACAAAGACACAGAAACAAATAGGAACAACGTCACCCACGCAACTGTTGTGTGGGAGACACAAAGACACAGAAACAAATAGGGAACAACGTCACCACGCAGCAACTGTGTGGGAGACACAAAGACACAGAAACAAATGGGAACAACGTCACCACGCAGCAACTGTTGTGTGGGAGACACAAAGACACAGAAACAAATGGGAACAACGTCACCACGCAGCAACTGTTGTGTGGGAGACACAAAGACAAGAAACAAATAGGGAACAACGTCACCACGCAGCAACTGTTGTGTGGGAGACACAAAGACACAGAAACAAATAGGGAACAACGTCACACGCAGCAACTGTGTGGGAGACACAAAGACACAGAAACAAATAGGAACAACGTCACCACGCAGCAACTGTTGTGTGGGAGACACAAAGACACAGAAACAAATAGGAACAACGTCACCACGCAGCAACTGTTGTGTGGGAGACACAAAGACACAGAAACAAATAGGAACAACGTCACCACGCAGCAACTGTTGTGTGGGAGACACAAAGACACAGAAACAAATAGGGAACGTCACAGCGCAGCAACTGTTGTGTGGGAGACACAAAGACACAGAAACAAATAGAGAACAACGTCACCACGCAGCAACTGTTGTGTGGGAGACACAAAGACACAGAAACAAATAGAGAACAACAATGATAACAATAATACTGTCGGCACTGTGAGCAGGCACAGTGTGCCATATGCGAAAATGACATGAGACTGGCACTTGCCAAGGTGAAGCCACGCATATCTGAAGTGGTCTCTCAAAAGCAACAGCAGAAGTCACACTGAGGTAAGTTGCTGAGGTAAGTGGCTGAGGTAAGTGAGTTTATGCACTGTGTTGGTTTTGTTATTTGAACAAGGTGATGTTAATGCACGGTTCATTTTGTGCACCAGTAAAAAAATATCTATCTATCCCACTACTCTTGTGGGTAAACGTAATGTAAACTAACCTAAATGATGTCAAAGAAAACTGAGAACGTCACCATGCAGCACATGTTGTGATGGGAGATACAAAGACAGAGAAACAAATAGATTTTAACCGAAAAAAGGCATAACTGAGGAAAAACAAAACAGTGATATGACTCTAAAATTAAAAGGTCAAGTATGGAAGGCTGCTTCACCAATGACGGGTAAGATCCCCCTGAAAACTCTGGGACAACCTAAGGCAGGGACAGTCACGATTACTTGACCTTGTCGACATTGTGAGCAGGCACAGTGTGCGACAAGCCTTCAGCCTTAAGCTAGATGTTGAACAAATATATTATAAGCAATCTTTGAAGCACTATCCCACTACTCCTGTGGGTAAACGTAATGTAAACTAACCTAAATGATCTCAAAGAAAACAGAACAACGTCACCATGATCTCTCTGGTGAGACAGTTGCTAATGCTAATAAACCGTCCATCCAGGAGGTGCCACAAACGGGAAGACAAAAAACAAAACAATAGATACTTTCACTATTCTTACAATAAAACTAGTTGGTGCTATTATTTCTTAATATGAAAATAATAAGTTCACATTCATTTAACTCCATATTTAATGATAACAATATTAATAATAATACACACACACACACACACACACACACACACACACACACACACACACACACACACACCCCCCACTGACTCATTGGACTGTACCTGCTCTCTGGCGGGACGGTCAGTTAACGGTTTATGGATGTATGCACGCGGTCAGCGCCGACCTTTGGTATATGTAAGTAAAGGGAAATGCTAATGCTAAGAAACCATCCATTAAGGAGTTGCCACAAACGGGAAGACAAAAAACAAAACAATAGATACTTTCACTATTCTTACACTAAAACTAGTTGGTGCTGTTATTTCTTAATATGAAAATAATAAGCACATACATTTAACTGCATATTTAATAAGAACAACACTAATGATAACAATAGTACTGTCGGCACTGTGAGCAGGCACAGTGTGCGACAACTCTGTCACCGTGCAGTAACACAGCACAGGAGACATGAGAATAGAGTCATATCACTAAACTCATATCACTCATAGGAAAAGGGTCAAGTATGGAAGGCTGCTTCACCAATGACGGGTAAGATCCCCCTGAAAACTCTGGGACAACCTAAGACAGGGACAGTCACGATTACTTGACCTTGTCGGCACTGTGAGCAGGCACAGTGTGCGACAGCACAGGAGACTTGAATAGAGTCATATCACTAAACTCATATCACTCATAGGAGAAGGGTCAAGTATGGAAGGCTGCTTCACCAATGACGGGTAAGATCCCCCTGAAAACTCTGGGACAACCTAAGACAGGGACAGCCACGATTACTTGACCCTGTCGGCACTGTGAGCAGGCACAGTGTGCGACAACTCTGTCACCGTGCAGTAACACAGCACAGGAGACATGAGAAAAGAGTCATATCACTAAACTCATGTCACTCATAGGAAAAGGGTCAAGTATGGAAGGCTGCTTCACCAATGACGGGTAAGATCCCCCTGAAAACTCTGGGACAACCTAAGGCAGGGACAGTCACGATTACTTGACCCTGTCGGCACTGTGAGCAGGCACAGTGTGCGACAGCACAGGAGACTTGAGAATAGAGTCATATCACTAAACTCATATCACTCGTAGGAGAAGGGTCAAGTATGGAAGGCTGATTCACCAATGACGGGTAAGATCCCCCTGAAACTCTGGGACAACCTAAGACAGGGACAGTCACGATTACTTGACCCTGTCGGCACTGTGAGCAGGCACAGTGTGCGACAGCACAGGAGACTTGAGAATAGAGTCATATCACTAAACTCATATCACTCGTAGGAGAAGGGTCAAGTATGGAAGGCTGATTCACCAATGACGGGTAAGATCCCCCTGAAACTCTGGGACAACCTAAGACAGGGACAGTCACGATTACTTGACCGTGTCGGCACTGTGAGCAGGCACAGTGTGCGACAGCACAGGAGACATGAGAATAGAGTCATATCACTAAACTCATATCACTCGTAGGAGAAGGGTCAAGTATGGAAGGCTGCTTCACCAATGACGGGTAAGATCCCCCTGAAAACTCTGGGACAACCTAAGACAGGGACAGTCACGATTACTTGACCTTGTCGGCACTGTGAGCAGGCACAGTGTGCGACAACTCTCACCGTGCAGTAACACAGCACAGGAGACATGAGAATAGAGTCATATCACTAAACTCATATCACTCATAGGAAAAGGGTCAAGTATGGAAGGCTGCTTCACCAATGACGGGTAAGATCCCCCTGAAAACTCTGGGACAACCTAAGACAGGACAGCCACGATTACTTGACCCTGTCGGCACTGTGAGCAGGCACAGTGTGCGACAACTTGGTCACTGTGCAGTAACACAGCACAGGAGACATGAGAAGAGAGTCATATTACTCATAGGAAAAGGGTCAAGTATGGAAGGCTGATTCACCAATGACGGGTAAGATCCCCCTGAAAACTCTGGGACAACCTAAGACAGGGACAGTCACGATTACTTGACCTTGTCGGCACTGTGAGCAGGCACAGTGTGCGACAGCACAGGAGACATGAAATAGAGTCATATCACTAAACTCATATCACTCATAGGAGAAGGGTCAAGTATGGAAGGCTGCTTCACCAATGACGGGTAAGATCCCCCTGAAAACTCTGGGACAACCTAAGACAGGGACAGCCACGATTACTTGACCTTGTCGGCACTGTGAGCAGGCACAGTGTGCGACAACTCTGTCACCGTGCAGTAACACAGCACAGGAGACATGAGAAGAGTCATATTACTCATAGGAAAAGGGTCAAGTATGGAAGGCTGATTCACCAATGACGGGTAAGATCCCCCTGAAAACTCTGGGACAACCTAAGACAGGGACAGCCACGATTACTTGACCCTGTCGGCACTGTGAGCAGGCACAGTGTGCGATATGCGAAAATGACATGAGACTGGCACTTGCCAAGGTGAAGCCACGCATATCTGAAGGCAACAGCAGAAGTCACACGAGGTAAGTTGCTGAGGTTAGTTGCTGAGGTAAGTGAGTTCATGCACTGTGTTGGTTTTGTTATTTGAACAAGGTGATGTTAATGTACGGTTCATTTTGTGCACCAGTAACAAAATATCTATCTATCCCACTACTCCTGTGGGTAAACCTAATGTAAACTAACCTAAATGATGTCAAAGACTACACAGAACAACGTCACCATGCAGCAACTGTTGTGTGGGAGACACAAAGACACAGAAACAAATAGAGAACAACGTCACCACGCAGCAACTGTTGTGTGGGAGACACAAAGACACAGAAACAAATAGAGAACAACGTCGCCACGCAGCAACTGTTGTGTGGGAGACACAAAGACACAGAAACAAATAGAGAACAACGTCACCACGCAGCAACTGTTGTGTGGGAGACACAAAGACACAGAAACAAATAGAGAACAACGTCCACGCAGCAACTGTGTGTGGGAGACACAAAGACACAGAAACAAATAGGAACAACGTCACCGCGCAGCAACTGTTGTGTGGGAGACACAAAGACACAGAAACAAATAGAGAACAACGTCACCACGCAGCAACTGTTGTGTGGGAGACACAAAGACAAACAAACAGAGAACAACGTCACCACGCAGCAACTGTGTGGGAGACACAAAGACACAGAACAAATAGAGAACAACGTCACCACGCAGCAACTGTTGTGTGGGAGACACAAAGACACAGAAACAAATAGGGAACAACGTCACCGCGCAGCAACTGTTGTGTGGAAGACACAGAACCAAATAGAGAACAACGTCACCACGCAGCAACTGTTGTGTGGGAGACACAGAACCAAATAGAGAACAACGTCACCACGCAGCAACTGTTGTGTGGGAGACACAAAGACACAGAACCAAATAGAGAACAACGTCACCACGCAGCAACTGTTGTGTGGGAGACACAAAGACACAGAAACAAATAGAGAACAACGTCACCACGCAGCAACTGTTGTGTGGGAGACACAAAGACACAGAAACAAATAGAGAACAACGTCACCACGCAGCAACTGTTGTGTGGGAGACACAAAGACACAGAAACAAATAGAGAACAACGTCACCACGCAGCAACTGTTGTGGGGAGACACAAAGACACAGAAACAATAGAGAACAACGTCACCACGCAGCAACTGTTGTGTGGGAGACACAGACACAGAAACAAATAGAGAACAACGTCACCACGCAGCAACTGTTGTGTGGGAGACACAAAGACACAGAAACAAATAGAGAACAACGTCACCACGCAGCAACTGTTGTGTGGGAGACACAAAGACACAGAAACAAATAGAGAACAACGTCACCACGCAGCAACTGTTGTGTGGTAGAAACAAAGACACAGAAACAAATAGAGAACAACGTCACCACGCAGCAACTGTTGTGTGGGAGACACAAAGACACAGAAACAAATAGCGAACAACGTCACCACGCAGCAACTGTTGTGTGGGAGACACAAAGACACAGAAACAAATAGGGAACAACGTCACCACGCAGCAACTGTAGTGTGGGAGACACAAAGACACAGAAACAAATAGGGAACAACGTCACCACGCAGCAACTGTTGTGTGGTAGACACAAAGACACAGAAACAAATAGAGAACAACGTCACCGCGCAGCAACTGTTGTGTGGGAGACACAAAGACACAGAAACAAATAGAGAACAACGTCACCACGCAGCAACTGTTGTGTGGGAGACACAAAGACACAGAAACAAATAGAGAACAACGTCACCGCGCAGCAACTGTTGTGTGGGAGACACAAAGACACAGAAACAAATAGGGAACAACGTCACCGCGCAGCAACTGTTGTGTGGGAGACACAAAGACACAGAAACAAATAGAGAACAACGTCACCACGCAGCAACTGTTGTGTGGGAGACACAAAGACACAGAAACAAATAGAGAACAACGCCGCCACGCAGCAACTGTTGTGTGGGAGACACAAAGACACAGAAACAAATAGGGAACAACGTCACCACGCAGCAACTGTTGTGTGGGAGACACAAAGACACAGAAACAAATAGAGAACAACGTCACCGCGCAGCAACTGTTGTGTGGGAGACACAAAGACACAGAAACAAATAGAGAACAACGTCACCGCGCAGCAACTGTTGTGTGGGAGACACAAAGACACAGAAACAAATAGGGAACAACGTCACCGCGCAGCAACTGTTGTGTGGGAGACACAAAGACACAGAAACAAATAGGGAACAACGTCACCGCGCAGCAACTGTTGTGTGGGAGACACAAAGACACAGAAACAAATAGAGAACTAATTAACACCGCCAATTAAAGCATGTCTCACATTACTAACGAGATGCTCTAAATGTGTGACGACGAGTACCAGAAGCTGACAGCGTCTTTGCTACCTGAGTGACAGCAGATGTACAGGGTAGTACAGTTTAGCAGTTCTCTTGTGATACTGTACTGTGGTGCTCACAGTACAGTATCACAGTATTGTTTTTAATGTGGGTGTATTGGTATATTCCTGAAGCGGCCAGTAGCTACAGAACAAACTGGGCTGAACGTGTTGAGTCCAGAGATGTATAAAGTACTGGAGTAAAGGAGTGGAGTAGAAGTACAAGTGCTATATCAAAAAACTGACTTGAGTAGAAGTTGAAGTGTTCTTTAAACACCATACTTAAGTAAAATACTTACTAACCAAACTTCCCCGGAGTTTCTGTCTCTGTCGTCCAGCAGGTTCTCGTGGATCGTGGCTGCTGCTGTGATCCTGCACGACGTCCACTACATATATTATTACTGTCATTATTGCTACCATATCTGCTACTGTGGTCACTTTATCATTCATTGTGATTCATTGTCATTCTGTCAGTCATTGTAATTGTACAATATGTTTGTGTTGATTTGTCCTGTACACGTGACATCCATTGCACGTCTGTCCGTCCTGGGAGAGGGATCCCTCCTCTGTGGCTCTTCCTGAGGTTTCTTCCACATTTTTTTGTGGGCAAGTTTTTCCTCACTCGAACCGAGGGTCTAAGGACAGAGGGTGTCACTCCCTGTACAGATTGTAAAGCCTCAGAGGCAAATGTACTTTGTGACTTTGGGCTATACAAATAAAATTGATTTGATTAAAAAGTACTAAAGTGTTCAAAATGTTTTGTACTTAAGTATTGCAAGTAGAAGTATGAAAAAAAAAAATTGCTAGTCAAGTACTGAAAGTAAAAGTACAATTACTGTTTATATTATTTCAAATATTTATTAAAGCACAACTTCCAATGTTCATGGTAGAGTTCTGTGATTTCCTATGGTCTGTATGAATGCAGGGCGAGGGGGCGGGGCAGCAGGTGAGAGAGTGCACCTGGGTGAGTCAGGTGTGTGACGTACAGCGGCGCACGAGCGAGGTTGATGTGAGACCAGGACTGTTCAGCTGAGTAACGACTCAGCACATGAAAAATGTATCCGAGTAAATGTATTGAATTCATCAAAAATATGTAGTGTAGTAAAAGTGGAAGTTGGGAAAAAAAATAATACTCCCAAAAAGTACAGATACTGCATTTTAGTACTTAAGTACAGTACTTAAGTAGTTCCACTTCGTTACTATACATCTCTGCACACAACTAAAATTAAGATTTGACATTCAAAACATGATAATGCTGTTACTGCTGTAACGGTTCTTTCTGGGTCAATACGGAAGCCCTTCCTCCTTTTGCTTTTCTAAGTGATCTATGTGATAATTCAAGGACTTTCCAGGCCCAGATTCCCTCGAATTCAAGGACCCAACAAGGACAAAGGTCAAAGTGATTTACATATAATACTGAGTAATTCTCTAATAAGAGTCTTTGAAGAACCAATGGGGAAACCATGCATACTGCATCTTTTAGTGCTGTCACACACAGAGATTTAAAGGTTGTTGAGGGGGGGGGTCCATGATATGTCATGGCTCACAAAGTTTTTTTATTGCATTTTCAAAATCACACCATCAAAACAAAAAGATAAAGCCATCTGCTTATAAAAATACAACACGCCAGTCTATACTTTTGGAGGTGTCCCCAAATTCAGTGAAACAATATACATTTCCATATAACGCCCACATATACAGTATGACATTATTCCCTGTTTTACTGATATATATATGTATATATATATTAGTCTCCCATGTCGTCGACATAACACTGAACAATAAGAAAAGGCAACATGCAGGTGATAGCAGCACATTTAAAACACAAAGAGAACATTCAACACGTTGCAACGAGTGGAGACGGACGGGGACGTTTTTTAGCTTTGAACCTCCCAGAAGAAGAAAAAAAGATGAATCTTTCAATATTTCAGAGGTAGTGCTCAATTCTGACCACAGGATAAAGTTCTTACGCTGCAGCAGCAGCAGTGTGCTTCCATCCGTTTACCGAAATGTTGAACTTTTGGTTCACCATGGTTGTAATTCACACTAATGACCACCAGAAGTCATCTCTAGTATCACTAAACACTGGCATGGATTGTTGAGTCAGCTACGCAAAGACCACAAATTCAAAGGGGCGTGAATGTTCCTAGAGTAAAGCTTCTTCTTTTTCTTCTTCTGTTGAATTATCACGTTCAAAAAGAAAGCTTGTGTAAAAAAGGACGCAAACTACCGCCGCGTGTTCACGTACAGGTCGATTCCCCCGTATACACAAGTTAAAGTGCGTTTCCTCTGATCGTCCGAGTCTCATGTTGGAAAATATGATTTCATACATTTTATGTCACAAGGCCCTTTATGTCTGACACCAACAGCTGACCAGGTTGACGTCACACACACCCGACAAGTCCCGCCCCCCTCTCGTGCTCTGTGGTGGAGCAAAGGCCTGGATCGACTTCTTTTAGCAATCTTAAGATGTGACGCACTTCAAGTCGTGGTCTTTAGCCGGCACAGAGCAAAAAGAGGAGCGGCGGGATGTGGGATGAACTTAAGGAACTGAAGGATGTTGGGATAGCTCCAAAGAAAACGCTGTGTCCGTCTGTGGGCGTTTTATGGTATACAAATATTACCATATCAAAAGTAATAATGTGTAAATAATAAAGATGGAGTAAGAGCTGGTGATGGTGTTTTTCTTTTTAAATATATATATATATATCTTACTTTTGGTTATTATCTTATCATAAAACGACATCAGAAACTACTCAGACAGACAAAACACACCAGAGACGGGCTTGTTGCTGCTGTGTGGACTTTAAAACAGTTCATTCAGGAGACGTAAAATGTCTTTTAAAAAGGTTTTACAGGGTGAAGAGGCCGTGGGGACGGGTGGGCAGAAGATGACCCAGGTGGGATCCAGAGCAAGTGGAAGGGGGGTAACATAGTGACCACTCTGGACCAGCGATAAAAGGTAGAAGTTGGTGGTTAGAAGTCTGACAGGCCCGAGGCTGGTGGGAGGAGAGGAGGAGGTGGAGTTATAGAACCTTCTGGAGGATGGCGTTGGGCACTTCCAGAGTCTCGTCCTTCACCAGGACGATGTCATAAGAGTCCAGATATTTGTCCAGTCGCTCCTCCACCTGCAGGGTAAGACCAGAAGGAGACGGTCAAGCAGCGACGGTGCAATTTCTAGTCACGAAACAGGACGTATGCACAGTGTGCTGTTCACTAATAAGCTCTTAAAGTCATGTCAGGACTCACACACTTGCAGAATTTGGCTGTGAAACAAAGACGACATACAAGATCATCAAAAGAACGTGATGGACAGCAGACAAACAGAAAACTTCAACAAGTCCTGACTTCATCTCCCTCCCTGAAGTTGGTGAACTCAGTCAACTCAATGCTCGAGGACGTTTCCTGCATGTTTTGTGTCACGTCTGTACCTTGTCGTTGAGGAAGCCGATCTTGAGGATGTTCTCCACGTTGGGCGCGCCGTCCGCCATGCTGAGGTCTCCCAGCGAGTCGCCCATCAGGATGATGTTGCAGTATTCCTTGAGCTGCTTGAAGTACTCCGTGTTCCGCAGGGCGCCGTCGTGTTTGTTGTACACGTGGATCAGCTCGCCTTTAAAACCCTTCAGGACGCCCTGTGAGATGACGAAGCAGCATGGTGTTTATGATACGCTTCTGTGGGTCATTAACTTTTTTTTTGGTGTGTGGGACTCACGTTTTCGTCAAAGTCCATGAAGTTGGAGACGACTTTGACGTTGGGGTGGTAGACTCCGGCCTGGCGGATGATTTCCTCCAGGACGTCGCCCAGGCCAGCGGAGAAGATGAAGACGGGCACGTTGTGCTGATGCAGGCGGTCGAAGAACTGCTCGAAACCATCCCTGAAACCGGAAAAGGAACCAGCTGGTGAGAGTTATTCTTCTGCTGTGGTAAACAAGGCGTACGGACTCTCACAGTATTTCTATACAGCGTTCAGTCTCTGGTACCTGAGTGCAGCGTCAGACTCTCTCACCACCTCTGACAGTTTGTCTTTCTCTAGCCGCTGCTCCACGAGCAGTGTGTGAGACTTGAAGTACCTGCAAACACATGAATACACATCTTTAGATATATATCGTATTAGGAAAGTTAAGAAAGAAACTGTGTGTGTGTACGTACCACTCCACCATGAACGGGTATTTCTCCTCCATGGTGAGCTGAGGGTCGATCTCGATGGGATAATATTTATTCTTCAGCTGCAGCAGCTTCTGTCGGCACTCCTCCGTCACCAGCTTGCAGTTATCAATGATATCTGCGGAAAGAAAAGCGATGACACCATTATAACATTATGACGAGTTCAGGCAAGTTATGGCAAAAGATTCAACGGTTGTCGTCGTGCTTACTGTGACACGTCGGGCAGCGCTTGCCGTTGACGGCGAACTTGCTTAACGTCATGTCGAAGTCTGTGATGATCTGCAACGGAGCCGAGAACACGATCAGGAATAGATGAAACCAAAACATTACATGCTTAAACCTAGACCTGTTGGACCGGCTGTCAATGTTTGGGATTGTCAGTAGGGATGTAACGATGCATCGTGACACGATTAAAATCGGTACAAATGCGCGACGACTCGCATCGGTTGACAGAAAAATGAATCGTGATTCTTGGCGAATGCGAGAAGTAGGATATGTTCTTTTTCGTCTTTTTTTAAATTAGAAATATGTTACGTTATGGATGCAGCTTCTACTGCCGCGTCTGCCCTTCTGTGTGCAGTAGTGGTAATCGGCGTCAGGCCTGACTGTACCGTAAATGATACCATAACGCAGACCCTCCAGGAATTCACGATGTTGCGATTTGCAACTTCAACGCAACTTCAGTGAATCCCCATGAATTCAGGGCGGTCTGCACGGGGGATCAAACTCAGGTCAGGGACGGCCGCACGGTGCGGGAGGATCTCTTCGTGGGACCTCTCCCCGGCGCTGGCTGGCCCCTGCCGGGTGCATCTCCTCCGAGGCGATGCGCCACGACCGGCTCTGCGTTTACAGCGCCCGGACCTCGGCATTTCCCGGGGCCGTGGACTCTCATTAAAGGGTTAATGAGCTATCATCTTAATTGTTTTTATTTTCAGTTAGCTCATACTTCAAGCTGAAAGGTAATGGTCAGATCAGCTGCTTGCTGGCAGCCCTAATAAGAACACAAACTGTTTGAGTTTCTGAGAGAGAGATTTTTTCCTA
>CM014091.1:30751911-30801911 GCA_004119915.2 Collichthys lucidus
AGTAGCATTTCATGTAGTTTCATGTTTTGCAAAGTCAAAACCAACAAGACGAATCTTATGGATGTCTACAAGCAGCAACCTCTGTGGCTGTGAAGTGAATAGGGTTGCAAAATTCTAGTAAAGTTTGAAACTTTCCATGGGAATTAACAGGAATTTATGGAAATATATAAAATATATTTTTCTGCTCATGAGAAAACAAAATGTTTATTTCTGTTCGGATATGATACAGTTTGTTTAAATTAACCCTAGTGGTGAAGCCAAAAGTTCCAAACTGCAGTTCCTCTAACGTCCACCTGAGGCTGGCTCCAGAAGTGAGTCAGTCTCCATAAGTCCCCATGTTTCACAGCAGAAATAAACATGTTTGGTCTCTGTAGCTAATTTCCCCGTTCATGACAACTGTACTGAGCTAACAACAAGCTAAAACACGCTAATACCAAGCTAAAACAAGCTAACCATGAGCTAAAACACGCCAACAATGAGCTAAAACACGCTAACAACGAGCTAAAACATGCTAACAATGAGCTAAAACAAGCTAACACCAAGCTAAAACACGCTAACAATGAGCTAAAACACGCTAACAATGAGCTAAAACACGCTAACAACGAGCTAAAATACGCTAACAACGAGCTAAAATACGCTAACAACGAGCTAAAACACGCTAACAATGAGCTAAAACACGCTAACAACAAGCTAAAACACGCTAACAACGAGCTAAAATACGCTAACAACGAGCTAAAACGCGCTAACAACGAGCTAAAACACGCTAACAACGAGCTAAAACACGCTAACAACGAGCTAAACCACGCTAACGATGAGCTAAAACACGTTAACGATGAGCTAAAACATGCTAACGATGAGCTAAAACATGTTAACAAGGAGCTAAAACAAGCTAACAACCAAGCAGCAACCTCTGTGACTGAGAAAAATGAAGCCAACACAGGAAGTGCCAAAAACTGCAGTTTCTCTAACGTCCACCTGAGGCTGGCTCCAGAAGTGTCTCCATAAGTTCCCATGTTCAAAACTTCACAGCAAAAATAAACATGTTTACAGCCTGGTACAAAAAACAGTTTTGGTCTCTGTAGCTAATTTCCCCGTTCATGACAACTGTACTGAGGGTGAATTTATATACAACTCACCTGTTCACATTATATTAAGGCTTAAAGTTATGCAGGATTAAGAGCGTGGACGCTTTGATTGACAGGTTGGTGTTGTTTAGGCTTCATTCAGCCAACCACAGCTTCAACATCTTTCCCATTTTCGGATTAACAAGTCGGTGGAGGCAGGACTGTGAAGATGCCAACACAGAGCCACCACACTGAGCTTTACACTGTCTATAGTGTTTAAAAATAATGCGACCCGGTTCTGTCTCCACCCAAAACCTCCTAGCCTGCCCCCTTATCTGTCCAGAGAACAGAAGAGAGTAACAACTTCTGGTTTCACTTCAGGGCCACCCTTCACCTTTAACCTCAGCAATCAGATCAAGACGACCATGAAGTCACATGTCTCATTAATATGTCGGTCAGTTTAATTATTGTCCATGCAGAGAGTGGGGTTAAGATAGTGGAGCGTGGATGTTAATCCTGTAGCTCCAATCATCAGAAGATAGCCACACATATCTCATCAGTTCTTATTTGAACGTTACGTGTTGTTGCTGCACATGGTCCCATAGATTCTCCAACAGCTGTTCAACCTTCTCCCAGCATTCCTCTCAAATCCCGCCAACGACCGAGCGAGTCTGAGCAAAGCTTGCGGTCGAGCCACCGTGACTCAGCCTCGGCCTGCTGCGGTCGACAGGTGACTGATCCCAGCATTGTTTTGATGAGACATCCTTCCTGCTTCAACCTTTCCATCTACAACTCTACCACTTCAACTAACTCACTGCTGATCTCAGTATTGATATCACTGCAATTACTACAACCTCTATTGATACTACAGCATCACCACCTTTTCACATCTGTTTTTAGAGCTTCCACTAATCAGAAGATTGGAGGTTCAACCCTCCTATAGCTCCTATACTAATTATCTTTGGGTAAGTTGCCATCTGTCTGTGTGTGGATGTGATTAGCTGCAGAGCTGATGAGCAGATGGCAGCTGATGCCGTCAGTGTGTGAATGGGTGAATGTGATATGTCATGTAAAAGTGCCTCAAGTGGCTCAAAAGACTAGGAGCAAGTCCAGTCCAAACTTCTGCTACGATTACTATGATTACTATCAGCTTAAATGCTACTACAATGTTTGTGACTCCTCTCGAGTTCGATTGTAAATATCAAGGGTGGCGGTCCGGCATCAGATGCCTCTCGGTGGATCAACAGTTTATTTCAAGCAAAGCGCAGCCGGTGATTGTTGGAACAGCAGAAAGACAAAAAAGTTTCGGTGAGTTTCATTTTTAATTTGAACAAATGCTACAGAGTAAAATGATTGTTGTATCGATATCACTGCTGTATCTGTTCTCTCTCTCTCTCTGGGTGGGATAATGTCGTCACAGGCTCTTCCTGTAGACAGCCGTCTGTTTCTACTGATAAAAAAAAAAAAAGACCACAACCACTGAAGTTTAGCTGGACTTTGAAAACTTTCAACCCTCAAACTGATGCAGGCTCATCTCACTGCTACAGCGACTACTCTGAGAAAGCTTTAGTTGTGAAAGACGTGATACGAGCCCGGCACTGATCGCATCATAGACTCTACTGTACACAGCGATCCCTGGATATCAGCAGTTCAAGTGTTGCTCTGTTCTGCCCTCTAGTGGTGAATGAGGTGAACACAGACCCCGGCAGGTGCCGTCCTGGTCTTGCTCCAGGGTCCTGGCATCGTCAGGAACACTTGGACCAACTGGAGTCACTGCCGGTTGTTTCCCTGCAGCGTTTGATAGTTCCTAGACTAAAGAGCAGAGGAGATAGAAGTATAACCGATAATCTGTGCGAGATCTACCCGGACCTGTCTGACTGAGCTCGGCTCGAGTTTGTCCAACACCAAATAAGAAATGAATGAATGGATGCATGTAAGTGAGGAGCAGGACTGTTCAGACACAGAGGTGAAAGATTCAGTGGATGTGGTGTTCTGTGTGACGCATATGAAGTTTTGAATAGAACGTGATAAAGGCACACACATGCACAAACACACAGATTACACAGCTAGGACAGTATTGAATGTTTCTCTGCCACCAGATAAGGTCGGTTTCAGGTCGGCCTTGACCAAGATTAAGGAGTCCAGCACACACACACACACACACACACCATGCAGGCTCATGGGAAACACATAGACAATATTACGTTCATGTGACGCTCAGAACACGGACATATGATTATAAGATGATTATATGATATGATGATTATAAGAAAGTACAGGACGGCTGGGTCCAGATCTGGTGATTTGACTGTAACAGTGATGTAAGAGTGACGTAAAAATGGGTATAAAAAGGTTGTTAAAAGGAAAAGTAAATAGAGGTTTGGATTCACTAGCAGCTGTCTCCGTGTTGTTATTTCATTGCGTTCTGGAAGTTTTCTCCACAACATAATTGGCGACGAGGCTACGGCGTTAACTCGTGTCATTCAGACAGACAGTGTGGAGCTCCTGTGACACTCTAAGATCTAACCATAGTTACTTATAGTTATATAATCATAGTTACGTATAGTTTTATAATCATAGTTACTGAATATATTTAGTGAGAACTGTCTGGAGACTTCGGCAAACACAAAGAATCAGTTCAATCATTGTGAATCATTCCAGGTTATTCCAGATGTTTTCATGTTAAGTTTCAAATTATTCTTAAATACCTTCATGACCACAACTCTGAACACAAAGTTAGAAGCAGGACATTTGAGAATTTCTGAGTTTTTGACATGATTTGTTGAATACAGGCCTCGTACACTAGATTTTAACACCTGTACCACATGGATGCATGCAGAGTAGAATGTAAAGCCAATGTTGCTTCTGATAAAGTTAAAGGTGAACTGAATGTGACAGAAAGAAGTTTGTACTTAGAGTTTGACTTGTCTTTCATATGAATGACAATGACGAGCATAAAAACTACGACGAGACGGGACTAATGCATAGAACGATGTGCAGATCAGGGTTTCTTAAGACCTTAAACTGTCTTTAAAACCACGCTGCCCAACCCGCAAATATATCCATTAAACAGAGTGACTGGTCAACCAGCAGATTCATGTATTGTAGAAGCACAGCTGTCTGACTGAGCCTTTAAACGACATCAAACATCTTCACTAGAACTGAATCAATCGCTTCTGACATTTAACTAATAACAGAAATGTGATTTTCTTCACGTGGTTCAACTGATTTTCATTTATTCGGTCACCGTGGCAGAGTTGTGGAAGTTTGTGAGGAAGCTGCTGCCTCTTTGAACCTGGAGAACTTCATAGAAGCGCAACAACAACAAATACCAGCGGAGCGTGAAAGGCTTCAGTTCAGAGTGCAGAGTCTGTTTTAAAGAGACTTTTCTGGTAGAGTGCCTCATTACGGCGGTGGAGTTTTAGGACAAGTCACTTTTTCAAGGCTTAATTATCAATTATTGAATTTAATTTAATTTATTTGCTATTTTAGGGCTGAATTAAGCTTTGTTCCCTCTATCATCAAGGCGCTCTGACGTCTAACTTAGTCCTGGATATTCTGATTGTTTTATTTGGAAGTTGCTGCAGTTTAACGAACAAACGGACAAACATGTAACCAGCAGCAGTGAACAAAGTCGAGCTGTGACGGGCTGCACACAAAGACCACAATAGGTTTTGTGGAATAAAGAAAAGAATGTGCTTTGTTTTTTTATGCGATGCCAAAGGATTTCTGAGATGACTCAGACTCAGGTTTTTAAATGAGTCACATAACTCTCGAAAGCAGAGGAGCGTCCATGTGAAACTTCACCCTCACTGAGCTGCTGTGTGATTCTCCACTCCTCAGGGGTTTGAAGCGGATGTTTGTGCTTCTGTAGCGTCAGGCATCATCGAAAGCAGATGGTCAGAAGCTTTGACTTTTTGTGGCACTCTGCAGCTCTAAAGTTGAATTTAACCCAAGAAATAATGCTCCAGTGATGCACTGATTTTGTCCCTCTCTTTCTTAACACAAATTATCGGCATCCAAGATCGACCTGGAAAGATCTACGTGGCTGAAATCAGAGATTCCCCAATACGACGGACACAGAAGTCGCCTTTTCAAGGCAGTCTGAGATAATAAAAACATTTTCTCAATTATTCTCAATTGTTTCCTGGTTACAACACGGAGCGTTTTGGGGCGGCTGACTGAGGAGATTCTCTTCAGCTGAACAAGGTTTGTGCGCTGGTGGTAGATAGAAACGTGCAGGTAAGTGCAGGTGGGGCCAAATAACTCAGACATGAATCATAGAGATTATAGGAGACACAGTAACAGGGCGACGCCTTCTAATGACCGACAAACTCAGAGTCTAAACATCCCTGCAAACATATTGGAAACTATATTATATTCTTCTTTGTTTGACTGTGTAGATCCTCACATGGTATCTGAGGGATGGTGAGTGTTTGATATGAACAGATCATACATGTAAGGTCAGAAATGAGCAATCCAGAGAGGCGGGTGGGGTCAGTCCGCCTATCTGTGCCGCACAGACTGTGTAGATTAGCTGAAGCATGACGTGACGTGAAGATGTTGCAAGACCATCATGTGTTCTGTCCCGCAGTCTGTCGGTAAACAGAACTTTGCACTTTACTTCTCATCCACCTCCATCGGGAACTTATGTTGCTATTTTCTCCTTGTGCTTAATCATCAAACACTGAATCATCATCACACTGTGATTCACAAAGCTTTTTAGGAACATCGCTCTTCAGCATTCTGCCTGTGATTCGTGTGGTTCGTTTGACTCGTTCCAGAGTATTTTTCTGGTTCGTCTGCAGTTTTGTGTGGAATGTTTGTGATTCCTGTCGGACAGGTTACAGAGCCGGACTCTGGAGTGCGTTCATCTTGCATAACCTACATGTTCCAACAACAGACAGCATGCAGACAGCAGCTCTGGAGCGGTTACCATGACAGCGACAGAGCATCTCTGTCACAGAAGGGTCAGCTGTCGATCAGCAGATCTGCTGCTCGGTTCTGCTCGGTTCTGTTGCAGAGCAGCTCACTGATGACCTCTAAAAAAACAAACAGCTGCTGTTTTAGGGAACCAGCTCCACTGATGTCAAGACACCAAGGACACGGTGTCTGATTTCCGGACATGATTTTCAGAATAAAGGCACACATGTGTTGCAATCCTGTGGGTGTTGCATGGATTCAAATACAACAGCAACTTATTTAATGCTGAACTTGCTCTATCTGGATCCAGTTTTAATGCACTGTTGGTTCCTGATTATTAAGCACTAAATTAATTTAGGATATTCCAAAATTCCACCATCCATGTAAATGTTTACATTCTTAATGTCACAATAAAATGTTAAAATAGTGATTATATGCTGTGACTGTGACTCATTCATCTGTTTACAGCCTAATCTAATTGTACACAGTCTTTACCTTTCTCACATCTTTATAAAAGGTTTATTTCTACAGTCACTTTCTATTTTTTTATTTAGTTGTTGTATAGATTTAGCACGGGTTAATTTCTTAACACAGTTATAAATGTATTTTCTATGCAAATGTTTGCCATTTTTAATTCCTCTGTACATTAAATCCAATGCAAATGTTTAATTTCCCTGCAAATGTTTGATTTTGCTTCAAATGTTTAATTTCTCTATATATTTAGCACAAAATTAATTTTAAGGATATTAAAAAAATTCCACCATCCACCATGTGGATGTTTACACGCTTAATGGCACAATAAAATGTTTAAATCGCGATTACCAGGTCTGCAACAAATGGTTGTTTTATTTAACGGTTTAAGTCTACATCATTTTCAGTACTAAGTTATTAGTCGTTTGGACTAAACAAGATAATTTGGACATTTTTGTTCTTATATATTACTATTAATTTTTTGTTATTATAATAATAAATTACCTTAGTGGACCCATCTTATAATAATAAAAATAATAAAGGTATCTAATAATAACCATAATAATGACGGTGTATAATAATAATAATAATAATTTTAACCATTAAGTTTCTCTCAAAACTATCAACTGTCAAACGCAGGCGCTTTTATTTTGAAGACGCAGCCTCCCCACTTCCTGCTTCTCCTCCCTCTTAATGGCCGCCTTGACGCCGCTTGTTGTCCGTGTATTTCTTTAACTCACCATCTCGATGATTCGGGTTTTCTTGCCGGCTCGCTTCTTCTTAGCGACGATATACTGGGCCAGAACCACGCCGCCGAACAGGGCACAAACGCTGGCGCTGGCCGCGGCCCCGACCTTCACCACGGCCGTCCTGTCCATGACGGTCGGCTGGCTGTTCATCCACCGAGTGACCGCCTGCCCGGAGCCCGCGTCCTGTCCCGCCTTCTGTCAGGAGAGGCGGCTTCCTATTGGTGCAGAGCGGGCAGACAAAGATCCTCTACTGCCAAACAGGACCAGTCACTCTGTGGATTTGTAGTTCTTGGTGGATTTTAGCGGGATAAATAGAAAATGCCAAATTATTGTCACTAAATTATAATTATAACGTAAAACTAACAAAGAAAGTGACATATTTAACATTTATTTAATCATATATTTAAACTAAACTCAGCTCGTTACCCATCGTAAGAGTTTTTTTGTCTATTTAAAGTCAAATTAATAAATAAATAATTAAAATGAAGCTCTTTATTCAACTCGAGAGTTACAAGGGTCTGTAAATGCAATGACAGTTGGCTACAGCAATTTATTGATATATTAGAATTTATTTTTACTCTTGAATCCTTCAGCACAAAGGATGTATTGAATAATTTAAGTGATTTATGTCTACACATAAATTATCAGTATCCAAGCACTAAATCTGGCTAATTATAAAATATGTCTAGCTCCTGTTCTGGCACGACATCTGCTTAGCTCTCCCGTCAACATTCCCCCATACCGCCTGAACCCCTTTAAAACACTCCTATATTGCAAAGACTAACATTCTTTGAGTTCTCATTCTGGGCAGGCTGGCTAACAAACTGAGTTAACTTCACCTAACAGCAGCTATAGTACAAACATCACTTGTAAATGAACCTGTTATAACTCACACAAAGAGATCCCCAAAAACAGTTTATAGACACAGAACAGACATGACACACTGGGATAGTCAAAGAAAACACTAATAGTATTTATTGTATGAACTGCAGTCGTGCTGTATGAGACATTCAGAACATTTTAAAACCAGAATACAGACCCAGAGGGAAAATGTGAAGCCTTGAGGACTTGACTGTGCGTGTGGGTGGGAAAACAAGTCTTGTGACTGGCTGGCAGCAGGGATGTTGGAATGTGTTACAAGTCGAGTAGATACGCGAGCATAAAAAGCTCTGTTGTCTGAAAATAAATAACAGCAGCGTCTGAGCCACACGTCACGTGATGGGAGCGAGTTCCTTCAGATGACCAACGAAGAGTCACGCGAGACAGAGTCCATACATTTATCGTTACATCACAATATTTTACATTTCATCCAGTCCATTCCAGTTTGACTGTATGACTGGGATTGTATGGACAGTACAGTATTACTGGTACATGAGTTGCGAGACGCATCAGTCTCTGGTGGGTCAGTTTACTTGCGAGTTCCACACATGGACACACGTTCCCACGTTGAGGGAAATTAGTGGTTATTAATATGGAGTTTATTTCCATCCACCACAGCAAAGATAATCTAATTTACAAGACATCTGAGCTTGTACTGAGCTCCCAGATGAAATGTGTTTTAAGTGAGGTAATTGCTCTGTTGGAGAATTTTTCTAAAACCAAAAATCTCATGGAATCAGACAATCGGTTTTAAAGCAGTTCAAAATAAAACTGTGAAATGTTACGATGCCTCACTTTTCTTTTGACTTGTCGGGGAACAAGCTACGTATAGAACCTGTGTCTGATCTAAAGCTCCCACCACAGTGCAGTGTTCTTCATCATCACCATCACCATCCTCATGCGCGTGTTGATAGTAGCTACTCCACAGGCCGAATGCCCTTGGCTTCCTCCAGCTTCCTCAAAGTCTCGTCCCACTGGGTGAACTGCTTGGACAGCAGGAACATCTGCCAATCAGAGAGTCAGGGCGTCAGTGAGGGGGAGTCATTCAAACTTTTTGTAATTTTGTGAAAATAGAAGTGTACCATTTTGTTGTACTCCTCAAAAAGCTTCTTCACTTCCTGGGACTGAGCCTCAGTTTGGTCCTGTAAAAGAGACAAACATGGAGACGTCAACAGAAGAAGCTAATGAGAGAGAGAGACACGAAGAGGGAGGTGGAGAGAGAGGGGTTACCTGCTCCTTGATGTGAATCTGTGACAGGCGCTGCAGCTTGGTGGCGTGTTCTGGTACGTCTGCGTAAAAAAACAAAAGACACTCGGCTGTCACAGGCCTGACAGTGTTAACTTACAGTACCGGGGTATAACACAGCAGAGCGGATCTGATTGCGTCCTTGATTCGCAGCTGCCAGGTGAAACTCACCTCTGATGTAGGTGCTGTCCAGCAGCGGCTGCATGTTGCTGACCTGCTCCAGCAAAGACGCCTGGGAAAGCAAGAAGTCCTCCTCTGTGGAGACAAACATCACAGCGAGGACTGAATCACATGGAAGTTGCTCTTATTGAGGAATTGTAAATATTACTTTTTTTTTTTTATCTATCCATGGGTCCTCCTGGTCCTCACCAGCAAGAATGAACTCCAGCTTCATGGCGTCAGGTACAGTGATGTGATCCGTAAACTGGGGGTCCAGGTACTTCACCAGGTCCTCAACTGTATCAAAACACCAAGAAATATGATCAGAAATTCGCCAAACACAGTTCAAAATCTGAACACAGAAAAAATGAATGCAAGCACTGCTGTGACATCGTGAATTTTACGACATGCACTTTGCATCTTCAGTTATGTTGAGTGAGCACCAGGAATGACACCAGCATGTAGAATATTTTATGACTGAGGGGCCTCGGTAGTCCACATAACTCAGCTACACATCATACATACACTGACTATAAAAGACAAAATGTCAAGACAAAAAACAAACAAAACAAATATGATGTATGGATAACTGTATCAATGTGAAGTAGGCTCCTTTCTGAGTAATCTGGATACACACAGATACACACTGTAATCCAGGCCGTCAGGGTTGACATAACAGTGTGTGACTCACTCTTCTTGTGCAGGATCTTTACTCGCTCTCTCTTGTTGGCCGTGTTGGTCAGACCTGCCTGGATTCTGGCCAGTGAATCAGCACACTGCAGGACAAAGAACACTGGTGAGATTTAATGTTGGTGAGCAACAAGGGGATCGTACAGTCATTATTTATATAGTATGTCGTACTGTATATATGCAGGCCACATTAAACATTAAATCTGGATTGTACCCATTTGCTTTCCTACTGATCAACAACGTGTTTACACCTGTAATTTAAGCAGAACAGCTCAGAACGGGTTCGTTCTCTAACCCCTGCAAACACAACATCTAGTAGCAGACAAACGCACGTCAATGCCTCTTTGTAGGTTCAAACTGTTCATCACATCATGTGACGCTCTGATGAGACGGCTCATTCAGTGGCTCAAAGGGAGCATACCATGTTGTTTTTTAGACAATTAGCTACGAAATACACTAAAGTGTTATTAAAGCATAGCCCACAATTTGAGATTTTAAAATGTGTTTTTCTAAATTCCTGGAAACTGAAGTACCTCTCACTCATTCTTTCCACCCATAAATATCAGGAAGGCAGTCGAAATATCTATCACAAGCTCCCAAAACTGAGAGTAGCATCCTGAAATTGCTGATAGATAGATAGATAGATAGATAGATAGATAGATAGATAGATAGATAGATAGATAGATAGATAGATAGATAGATAGATAGATAGATAGATAGATAGATAATGCCTAGTCAGACATGGTATTGGTTGAAGATGCAGTCACATCTCCCTTTACTGAAAACTCCCTCTTCCCTCCTCTCTCTCTCTCATCATCTGTAAACATTCATGTCTCATTAATGCATGTTACTAACTAAACTTCTTCCCTGGAGTTTCTGTGGATCATTGCTGCTGCTGTGATCCTGCATGACGTCCACTACACATATTACTACTTACATTATTGCTGCCATATCTCCATTACAGTTTATAGTTAGTTGATGATTTGCTGTTGCTGTGCATCTGTGTCTCTCTATCTCTATCACAGGTTCCACAGTTTTTCCTCACTTGAACCGAGGGTCTAAGGACAGAGGGTGTCACTCCCTGTACAGATTGTAATGATGTACTCTGTGGATTTGGGCTATACAAATAAAATCTGATTTGATTTAAATGCGTTTTCCTAAATTCCTGGAAACTGTACTTTTAATAAGTACCTCTCCAAGCTTATTCTATCTATCTATCTATCTATCTATCTATCTATCTATCTATCTATCTATCTATCTATAAATATCAGGACAGCAGTCAGAATATCTAAAGAGAGATTGAGAGAGAGAGATAGATAGATAGATTATGCCTAGTCAGGCATGGTATTGGTTAAAGATGCAGTCACATCTCCCTTTACTGAAAACTCTCTCTCTCTATCTGATTTGATAGTTACTAAGGGAAACTCAAGCATCCAGTAGCAGCACGAGACACAGTAAACATACAGTAAGCATGCATTAGCCTATGCTACAGTAAACATACATTAACTTACATTGACATTGACTTACACTACAGGAAACATGAAACTGAATCTGAAACTGAAATTTAAATAATTAAACCTGTGCAAAGAAGTTAAATATGTGCAGACTAACAGACAACTGTCAGAACAAACTACAACAATGGTCAGCACCGTGTGATTTATGACATTCATGTCACGGATGGAGTAAATAAACACAGACACCGTTATTATGGCCTCAGAGCTTTCTGTGGAAGTAGCCCCGTCCAGGCTACAGAGCTAACCTAGCGGCTGTTTATCTGGTGGATGAACGAGACAAACGTTTTTAAATGTCTTAAACTGGAGTGGACAGTTGTCAGAGTTTCTAATAAAACGTATTTTGTGCATAAATAAAAAGGGCGTTCACTCATTAGCTATCGTTAGCTCTGCTAGCTTCGTCACTAGCCTCCCTGTCATAGGAACAAACATTATTCTGGACGAACCTTGGCCGGTTTCCCGCTTTTGCTTCTTCTCTCGCCGTATAAGCGACTCTCCAGCGCCTGAAGACGCATTTCCAGGTTATCCGTCTCCAGTTTTTTATCCATTTTGTAGTTTTTTTAACGCTAACTAACGAACAAACACAGCAGCAGAACCCTAAACAGCTCAGGACGAGGAGTGATGTGTCGTTCTTGAACGAGTCGGTTCAAAGAGCAGGATCTTTTAAGTAAAGGACTGGGAGCCGAATCCCTCCTGTCCAGGGGCGGTTTCAAACAGTTACAAGGGTCTGTAAATGCAATGACAGATGACAAGAGAAAATTCTGTTTTTTACTTTTTTTGAATCCTTCATTGCAAAGGATGTATTAAATAATTTATTATTATTATTATTATTAATAATAATAATAATAATAATAATAATTATTATTATTATAATAATAACAACAACAACATGTTTTATTGCATGAGCGCCTTTCTGTCAACCAAGGACACCTTACAATAAATGAGCTATAAATAAATAAATATATTTAAATAATATTTATAATATAAATGAATGAGAGTAGACAGCAACTAACAGAAACAAACAAAAAGAACCATAAAAGTATATCAAATTACAATAATACAACATTAAAAACAGGTTAAAATAGGACAGTGTAATTGAATCAGATGGAAAGTGCAGACTTAAATTGTGAGAGTGAGTTGATGTTCCTTATGACGGAGGGGATAAATTGATATATGTCTACACATAAATTATCAGTCGAACCAGCACAATTTTTTTTTTGCTAATTTATAAAAAGATACAAGCGATAACATGAAGAGCCGAAAGAGCCGACTCTTCTCGGTGAGCTGAGTCATATGATCTGACTCCTTTAAAAAGAACCAAACTTCCCATGAGTAACACGTAAGCGGCTCCGTTTGGAAACGATTTGTAAATATTTTTTTTCTGGCATAATACAATAAATAAGTATTTTTTTAAATAGTATTTTTTTGTTATGTATTTGTTGTATAATTTAGTTCCTAAAAACAAAACTTTTGTTATTTATTCTTATGAATAATTTGATGTTTTAGTGGTTGTTGCAGTACACGGCCATGCCGGTAGTGGCCGCTGTTTCCCGGTGAACGCGGCTTTTCTTCAGCTGTTTTCCGGTGTGACAGCAGCGGGGGGATGACAGCACCGACACTCACGGCCCTTCTTCCATTCAAGCCGACTGCAAAACACCGACAGAAAGTAAGCTTGTTTCTCACCTATCTCTGCCGCCTCCCGGCACACAGGTTCACCTCTGTCTGTGGACGATAATAACGATAAAACAATAAACCGCCACAATTCATGTAAACAAGCCTCTGCTATGCTAAGTTAGCTCGCCTAGCCTCGGAGCTAACGTCAGGTACATCTGCGCAGTTTGACACAGCTTGGAGTAAGTTTAGAAATCTGGCAGGTGTAGTGAGCTATAACTTAGTAATAACTCCCCTGATGTATTCATAAAGACACACGTGGCTCACCTGAAGCTGAAACGCTGCCATCAGCTCACACACTCCAAGGCAAGTCCAGTAGCTACTGAACTGGCTTGTGCAATAAAGAAGTGACATCTGCCACACATGCATGCTGCACTTTAAACACATGCATACTGCACTTTAACATCTTGGTGCATAGTTCACCATAACTTGGTTTTTATTGTCCTGTTACTGGTTTTATTTAACTGTTATTTATACATGTGTGTATAGCAGACATGGGACCGAGTCTCACTTTTTTCTTGGGCAAGTCAAGTCACAGGCTATGTCAAGTCAGGTCAAGTCACAGGCTATGTCAAGTCAACTCAAGTCCAGGTAACGCAGCTGGTGTCATGGTGTGTGGCCAACAACCTTCTCCTGAACACCTCAAAGACAAAAGAACTGATAATTGACTATAGGAAAAAAAGGACAGAGATCCCTCCACTTAACATCAGCGGGCAAAGTGTGGAGAGAGTAACAAACTTTCGCTTCCTGGGAGTCAGCATTGAGGACAACCTGACCTGGAGCGCAAACACCTCTGAACTGCTGAAGAAGTCCCAACACAGACTGTACTTTCTCAGGACACTCAGAAAGAGCAACATCACACAAAGGCTGCTTATCTGTTTCTACAGAGCCACCATAGAAAGTATAATGACATACTGCATATGTATATGGTACGCTAGCAGCACAGCAGCTCAGAGGAATGCGCTCCAGGGGGTCATCAAGGCCGCCCAAAAGATTGTTGGCTGCCCCCTCCCCACGCTGGAAGATCTTCACCGCTTGCGGTGTGTCAAAAAAGCCCATAATATAATAAAAGACACCTCACACCCTGGCCACCCCCTGTTTGAACTGTTGCCATCAGGAAAGCGGTACAGATCAATCAGGACAAGGACAAATAGATTCATGCACAGTTTCTACCCCACGGCAATCACCTGTTTAAACGCTGCTAAAACTAAGGCACGCTGACAATCATTCACACCATAATCTGTTCCACATGATGTTGTTGTTGTTGTTGTTGTTGTTGTTTTTGTTGCTGTTGTTTATGTAATTTCTTGCACTTTGTTAATTTTGCACTTGGTGAAATCTCTGCATTGACTGGTTGGCACTTTTAATTTCGTTGTACAAGTGACAATGACAAATAAAGATATTCTATATTCTATTCTATCAAGTCGAGTCACAGGCTATGTCAAGTCAAGTCCAAGTAAAGTCACCTTTGCATATTGTTGTAATTCTGCAGAATCTGAACTTATCATGATCGCACTGTAATCATTAACATTATTTAAAATAAAATTTAAAAAAATAAATACATTTTATATTCACACTGAAAACACGAGTCTTCAAGTCATCCTGTCTCAAGTCAAGTCCCGAGTCTTAAACTTCCAAGTCCGAGTCAAGTATTTCATTTTTTGTCAAGTCAAGTCAAAAGTCAAAAACGTTGACTC
Source organism: Collichthys lucidus (assembly GCA_004119915.2). NCBI lineage: Eukaryota > Metazoa > Chordata > Actinopteri > Sciaenidae > Collichthys > Collichthys lucidus. The sequence goes on from CM014091.1 coordinate 30,766,971, forward strand.
GAGTCCAAGTCACTAAGTCTCAAGTCCCCATGTCTGGTATATAGTGTGTATATAGTGTTAAAATAGGATATTGTATAGGTGTATAGGGTTAAAGTTTTGTTTTCTTGCTCTCTTACCGTTTGGGAGCTGCTGTAACAGAAACAATTTTCCTGCAGGGATTAATAAAGCATTTCTGATTCTGATTCTGATGCTGCACCAGCTGCTTCATTGTAGTTTTTTAAGGTTTGTGTTGCCTAAAGTTGCATCAATGCTTTCCCTGTTTTCCTGCTCTTTAACAGCAAGCAGCTGTTTGGACCTCGGGCTCCGTGTTGAGGGAGTTTCTTCTTTATGCAGCAGCAGCAGCGTCGACATGGCAGATGACAAGGACGTGTTGAGAGACGTTTGGTTTGGTCGGATCCCCACCTGCTTCACCCTCAACCAGGATGAGGTTACAGAGAGAGAGGCCGAGCCTTACTATGTAAGTTTCCTCGTGACCTAACCTTCGCTGCATGCTTCCTAGGACAGTCTGCAGCTCTGTATACAAAGACTTCAGGCATAAAATATTACAGCAGTGTTCATTCATTTATCCCTTTTATTGCTTTCTGATTTACTCTCTATCAGCGTACTTATATTTGTTAGTGGCTGCAAGAGAAGGCATGCTGCTTTGGATTGCAACCCACACAACACCTCCTTTTGCTTGCAAACGTATTTTTTTATTTAAAGAAGCACTAAGTGCATGCATTAGGTGATAATGGCATAGCAGCAGAGTTGAAAGCACGCTGTAGCCGCTGTCTAAAGAGCTTCGACTGCTCAGCTTGTGTTCTTGTGTTCTCATGGCTGGTGGAGGTTGTTGATGGTGAAGGCAGTGCAGAAAGCAACAGAACACACAGACACCTCCACAGCAAACCTCCTGCATGCAGCTCTCTTCTTGGACAGTCGTTTTTTATTTTGAAATTTAAACATTCACACAAACATGAGTAATGTTTGATCTGTTTGAATCCAAAATGTATTCATCTACAACCAGGATGTAGGTTCGCCCTGGTCTCTTTTTAATGCATCTCGTCCGTTCTCCCAGCTGCTTTTACCCAGGGTGAGCTACCTGACTCTGGTCACAGACAAAGTGAAGAAACACTTCCTCAAAGTGATGAAGGCAGAGGACGTGGAGGAGATGTGGTTCGAGTACGAAGGGACGCCGCTGAAATGGTGAGAGGCCGATCGATAGATGAACTGAAACAAGGTCGGGTTTTGTCGCTCATGTTTTGTTTTGTGTTCTGTTTGCCAAATATGCAGCATTTTAGAAAAGCAAGTCATCATATTTTTTAAGTACAGAATCTCATCCTCTTCTCATTGAGAATATATTTTTATATTTCACCTGATTGCTCTTGGAGAAATTCCCTCCCCCCCTCCCACCTCATAATAATCTGCACCATATTACAACTGGCACTATCAGCAGGAAACTGGATCGCTGCTTGTGTGTCGTATTTGCTTGTCAGCTTGAAAATAAATAAAGTTTCCATTTCCCCCTAAACTGTTAAATACTCTCCCCTCCGTGTTTGTGTACCCTGCTGTAAACATCCACGTGCTCCGACCATTGTTGTGCACAGTCAGAACCACGGTGGCGTATTCACACACACCACCCGTAACAGCAGCAAAGCCCATTCGCTCGCAACCAGCAGAGAAGCCTCACTCCGTATCAACCACAGGCGACTTGTTTGGTTTCTAATCTGCCCGTCTGCTGATCAGTGAACAGGCTGCAGGCACAGAGTTCAGCCACAGGGTGTCAGCGCTGCAACACGGATGATGAAGAGCCCTGTTTACAGTAACATCAGAGTCTCGGCAGTGCCAGTAAAACACAATCAGTCCTGATAGTCATTTGATTATTCGTTATCATGTAATCTTATCAGACACATGTGACATTTTCACAAACTCACTGTAATTCTGATACTTTTGGGTTTTCTGACGAATGTCACCATGTTAAGAAATGACTTAATGCTTTGGACCAGCTTAAGTGGAAACTTCAGAAGGGACTGACACTAGATGACCAACACGGGTCAGTACATGGAACCGACTGATTATCAGTAAAAAGACAGTCATCTGATTTGGAGCCGCGATAAAGAAAAGCATCTAATTCCTGTTGACGGAAACCCGATAGACGGAGCCGATTCTAAACACAGGAAGTGACAAATAGAAATGTTGGAGTGAAATGTAAACTGTCTCCTGAAGCTCACAGCGTAAGGGGGGAAGGGGGCCAAGGAGGGAGAAGCTGGACTCAAAAAACTGTTCGCTGCCACTTTGAAGCTACTAATTAATACGTTTGATTGACTTTTTCCAGTGCCGGAGTCAGACTTTTAATTTGAAGGACACTGGCTGATGGCTGATAAAAGAGGAGATAAAGATTTTCCCATGAGTAGTTGGTGTATCACAACTTTCCCAGGAACTGAACTCCGTCTCTCTCTCTGTGATGTTGAACTGATAGCAGGCCCGACAAGCTTTTTACCAGTGGCGTTATTTCCTGTTTGCTTTTCCTGTTTTCAGGCACTATCCAATCGGAGTTCTGTTTGACCTCCATGCCTCCAACACCGTCTTACCCTGGAGTATCACTGTGCACTTTAAGGTGAGAGGGTGTCAGAGTGTAATGTTTCTTTGTGAGTTGTGTGTATTTAAATCCTGAATCGAATGACACATGTAATCTGGCCTTTTAGCCTCTTTTAGGCGTTTGTACTTTTGATTTTTTACGGCACACTTACAGCTGTAAACACTCCATGTCCAACCTGATGAAGAAAGAGGAAGATCGAGCAGAGCACCAGATACTTCCCTCAGGAGTCGGTGCACCAAAACATTATCAGACAGACACAAACACAACTCCCCATGAATGATAGTAGATGTGTACATTGAGTTCTTCTGTCCATTAGTGTCCGAAAAACGACGACTCTAAATCAAATCTTTACCCCGTGCGCATGTGCCAGAATTTTCCAGACCGTGACCTGCTCCACTGCCCGTCCAGCTCCATTGTCGAGGCTCACTTCATGTCCAGCATCAAGGAGGCCGACGCCCTCAAGCACAAGAGCCAAGTCGTCAATGACATGCAGAAGAAAGACCACAAGCAGCTGTGGATGGGCCTGCAGAACGGTGAGACACACACACACACATTTCTATTAGCAGCTGTGAATGTGCATGCTAAAAGGTGAGGAGGGCATGACACACACACACACACACACCACATCTCAAAGATGAACGACCACGTGCAGCTGTTGGGGAGATGTGACACACATGCACTCGTTAACACTCAAGATGCACACGTGTTGTCTCCCTGCAGCTCACACACCTACATCCAGATTCACACACACACAAACACCCTGTGAGAGTCACTTATTTGTAGGTGTGGTGCTTTCAAGGCACAAAGAATGCATCTAAATCAGTTCATAGATGTTCACACACACACACACACACACACACACACACACACACACACACACACACACACACACACACATCTTTCTTTAGTCTGGTGGCAGTCTTTGAAGCCTCCACATCCAAAACGTCTCCCGCCCACCTGCTTCCCTTTCCGTTTCCACCCATCTTCTGTCCAGACAGGTTGATTTCCCATTGGCTGCTGGCTGTGACTGTGGTGGTTTGTGTAGGTGAAGCTGGAGCAGTGGATGCCTGTGATGTGGGGGAGTAGGCGCTATGGGGGAAAGGGGGGGGCGCAGTCCGAGTCCGGGGGTTTGTGCTCGTCTTTGAAAAAGCAAAACCCGATCCGCGGTGTGACATTCTCGGAATCGCTACAGGTCAAGTTGATCAAACAAGGCAACAATAAACACTTTGGCCACCAGTGGTACAGTCAGCTGTAGCTGAGTTATGTTATAAATAGTGTTTCTTTTCATCAGCGTTTAAAGTGGAACAGCGACGGCAGCTACTGATCGTGGCCTCGTGCCAACCCGAGAGAGTGGCAGACTCATCAGCAGCTGCCGTCCGACTCTCTGAGAGTCTGTTTGAGCTTCGACAGTCACAAGAAGCACATTCAGGGAGACTGACTCTCCCGGCGTCTGCATTACAACTATCATAAGCACAAGACTGAAATCCAGTAGTGAAATAAGTCGAGAGTTGGTAAAAACCTCTGTGAGTGATGCGTCTCAGACAGCTGGTTTTCACTGCAAGGTGAGGGCACCGAACTGTGTCATGCCTTCACTAACCCAGAGGCTGATCTGAGGGGATTTAGAAGAAGGTACAGTCGGTGCTGAGTGAAAAGTAAATAGGTACAAACTGCAAACTACAATAAAATACTCATTATTGTAGTTTGCAGCTCAAAAAACATGTGCAGTACAACCTAAGTAATCTTAACTAACTCTTGAATTCAATTAGTCAATAATTAAAGTTGATTTCTTGTCTTGTTTCGTCCAAAAAGTGTCAAAAATTCAAATTTAAGATGATGTAAAACAGACAAAAAAGCAGCAAATTGTCACATTTGATAAACGGAGCCAGCAAATATTTGAGATTTTCGCTTGATTAAACGACTTTAAGAATAATCAAAACTGGTTGCAGATGAATTTTCTGTGGATGTTGATGTTAATTAATCGATCGGATTCGATGATTAACTGACGTGTCTGCTGTTTCGGAGCCTGACGAAGACGTACAGAGGTCTACAGCGCTCCTACATGTAGGAAAGCATCGAGTTACACATGTGACTATGTTGTCAATTAAAACTGTATCTATAATTTGTCTACTAAAAGAACACTAACAGTTCTTAAATAAAGAGAGAAATCAATATTTGTTCTATAATTTCTGAACATAAATGGCGTTCTCGCTCACCGAGCGTGTCCTCTCGGTTCTGTTTTGCTGTTTTCTCTCGACGTTAAGCTGTTGTTTGCGAAAGTAAACACAGTTGACAGGAAAGTGAACTAATTGCGATGCAAATAAGGTCCAGAGAATGAGGTCCTGTGGTTAAAGTACTCTCCGTGTAACTGTCAAAACCGTGCACTGAGAATGTTTTGAACAGGTTTGCAGACAAACCCACAGAATGTCAGCTGCTTATCTCTCTTCCACTTTCCCCTGAAACTGATAAAGAGAGAGAGAGAGAGATGTCACATCTAGAGGAGGAGATAAGGAGAAATAAACAAGAAGATTTCATTTAGAAGAAGACACAACAACATTGATACTCTGATATAATGTTTTGGAAATGCTCAAGATGCAGGAAAACAACAAAAACAGACAAACACTTGTGTACTTCATCCAAAAAGACGGAGCGACTCGATACACATGAAAGCGAGAGATGAAACCTAAAACTTTCACATCCAAAAGAGGCCAGAAACAGAGAGAGAGAAACGGAGATGAAGCTTACTTTTATCCAGGAGAGAGAAAACAGAAGGTTCATGTGAAAGCAAGAGTCAAGGGGGGAGGTGGAGATGATGGTGGAGGTGGGGGGTGTGAAACCAGCACATGCAGGGTGGAATCAAGGTTTGAGCTCTTGTGTTTGTAAAGACCCGGCCTGCTGGATTAAAGATGTTTGTAACAGACTATTTCGAGATGCCTCTATGTCACCCTCCATCCTGAAAACCTCTCTGACGGAGCGAGCTTTGCAGAAATGGTTTAATTGAAGTTAAAGGACAGTTAGAGGCGGCGTACAGCGACACTTTTGTACAGTAGGATGTGTGTTCATAGCCCTTTATGAAGAGCACCTGCTCTGGAATACGGGTGTTAATATTTGAATATTCATTTAGTCGTAGTTGTTGCGGGAGTTCACACGTCACGGGCGTTAACTCGAATCTCAGTTCACACAGATTAAACTGGACGCACTGTTTTGAATTTTGAAGTCTCCAAACAAATGAACTCGTTCTCTCGTAGTTCTTCTGTTTTTTTGTGAGTTTGTCTTTGGTGGATGAACTTTGCGGCCGCTGGCTCGTGGTCTAACGACTTCTCGTGATGAGGGTTCGCTTAATCGCTTAATGAGCCGGCTCCCCACCTTTTTTTATTTTTATATATCTCCTCTCTTGGTCGTAACAGCCCCGCCGATGAAAGTGAAACTTTCTTCTTCTTGGCACAGCCTTTTATAATGTCTGCTCTTTTTTTCCACCTCGCAGGTTTGGTTAGGTGCTTTTCTTTTTTTGCCATGGTGGCCCACCACAACAAAACATTACCGGCGGAAACCTGCACACTGTGCGAGGTTTTTAACTCCATTACTGCCGACATGCAGTCAGTACATTACATGAAGGAATGTAAATAACATGGCGGGACATTTATTTGGCTTTTATTTAAAATAACCATACGGATACACCCCGATATCAAAAATCGGTTCAGTGCAAAATCACTGCAGGTTTCCGGAGCGTCTTATTTGTGTGTTTGAACTTCACTCTACTTTTTAAATTACTCTGAGAATTATTAGCATGTTTCTTCCCTTTCTTCCTTTTACCAAAGACAAAGAAAGACGTGTTCAGATGTTAAATATTGTCTTAAAAACTGGGGACAGGTATCGAGAACTGGGACTAAACTGGTACCGGTCAGCTGGTACAGACAATACTGAGATTTGTAAATGTGTGGGCTCAACTTAATAAAAATGCAGCTAAAAGCAACAACTCAGGGAACAACTTAACAACAAGTGTTCCATCTTTTCATGTCCTGTCTCTTGCACCAGATTATGGGCCACGAGTATGGATAAGTATCATTATTACAATAGGTATTGTAATGCTACACGCTCCTACTGAACACAAGCAGCCATGCAGGCGCTCTGCTTAAATAAAATATGTTGTTTGTGTTGCCACAGATAAGTTTGACCAGTTCTGGGCCATGAACAGGAAGCTGATGGAGTATTCCACCGAGGACGGAGGCTTTAGATACATCCCCTTCAGGATATACCAGGTAACACACACACACACACTTAAATATTTATACACACTTATAATGTAATTTTCAGTTCAGGCAGTACATTTCTGAGTCTCCGGGCTCTGGAGAGCAGAGCTGAAGTTTTCCGTTCAGCCCAGTAGATGTAGCCAGATGGCTGTGTGACTGCTGATGTGATGCTGCCTTAGCAGGGAAATCACCTCCAGCCAGACGGCGCATTCAGTCTCATGAGTTCATTTAAAACAAGCATCTGCAAGCTGGTGCAAAAACTGCCTCTTCCTTCCTTCTTTAAACGTACAAACATCCAGGTGATCATCCCCGTCCATCTCGTGGAACGCGATGACTACAATTTGCCTTTTCCCTGAAACCCGCATGCACCTGCAGACAGTCAAAACAGGAGATAAAAATAAAATATTGCACAACTTCGGAGTGTGTGACCTTCTCGTGGCATCTCTGAAATAAACAATAGTAGTCATCTGTTGTATCCTGCCTGAACACGCCTTGAAACGACACGAGTGAGCGTCTTGTTTTTATCGTTTCGATTAGATCATTCTTAGTTCACCACAGATTAACTGAATCAAACCTGCTTTTTTCTGTGCCACTCGCTCAATTTCCACTGAAATGAGTCGATCAATTAATTATGTTGTTTGCTGTTTAGCTCTGAGAGAATCAGTCTGTGAACCATTGGCCATACCAGTGTTCGTCAGAGGCGTGTGCGGCCCCCGCTTAACCCCGGAGGTTATTCATCAGTTTCTGTAAACTTGATACCCGTGACTCTCCCACGTCTGTGTGCGCTTCCGTCCAATCGAGATGAGCTGGGGGCGGCGATCGCCAGCCTCAGACTCAACACAAGCGGCCTCAGGTCGGGTGTTTCCGCTTTAAAAGAAAAAGCCTTACAGCAGCTTTATCCTGACTCAGGTGAAAATTCCCTAACAACAAAAAAAAAAAGACACAAGTGTGGATGAATAAGCGGCTGATCCACGCCTGGAAAACATTAACACTCTGCCAGCCAGACAGCCGAGGGAAAAGTGCCACGCTTTGACTCAAATGTTAGGGGGGTTTCTATGCAGATGAGAAAAAGATGGAAAAATGTGGGGAATTCATTTCACAACATTCAGCAAAATGTACGAAAAGTTTTTTTTTCTTGGCCATTGTGAAAGAATCATCTTAAGCAACAGTGTAATTAAACCTAATTTAAAAGTCCTTTTTAAATCTCACTGGACAACAGACAAGTCGGGGAAATTGGAAAGATTTGGAAAACATCTGGATGTTTGCAACAAAAACATGTTGACAGTCTAGCGGCTGAGTGACTGTGCGTGCATTCAGCCTTGATCTCAAATCACAGCAAGCCCTCCTCAACTGTCACCGAGTCCTGTGAAGCAATTAAAAAAAAGGTAAGAGCCTGTCAAGACAAGAAACGCAGCAGTGTGCAGAAAAAAGAAAAAAAAACACAGAGTGACTGACATCTGAAACAGAGAAAGAGGTTTGACAACCCGACAGGACTTCAGCGTAATGGCTCAGCGTAAGAATGAACTTTCCTACGAAACCCATTTTTCCGTCGTCATATCTGCTGCGACTGCTGGTGATTTCCCACTGCTGTGATTTATTATTGAGCGTGTCAGGTTTTTAATGCGTTTACATTTTTTATTTTTTTTGCACAACAACGAGGGCGTCGGTACAGCTGTCAGTCACCGTCAGAGCTGGCTGCTTTGCATGCTCACGAGTGCCTTTTGTGCTCACGTCTACAGCGTGTAAATAAACAGATTTACACTCTGACAAAAACATTCTTGTGTTCGGTAATAAAACATAACTCTCTTTAAAGTGGCAGACTGAAACATGCAGACTCGACCGAGGCGACCCGCCCTCTCAGACATGCACTTGTTGCAGCCATTAAAGAAAGAAAACCACTGGAACTGCTGGGACGTGTTGAAGAAACCCAGACCGCTCCAGTTTTTTTTTTTTTTGGGAATTGAAAGTTTCCACGGCCATTTATGAGCCCATGTCGGTTTCAAATCAAAGACTCGCTGTGTAGATTTCCAAAACATATCGGAGAAAATAAGCATCATTCCTGAAAAATACGGATTGTTTTGGTAGATGGTGCGGTTTCATCTCACTAATGGCTAAATATTTACAGCCGAAGATGCTCGGGAAAGAGTGGAAAGTAAATCTGTGATCTCAAACACTCGTAATGACAGTTTTCTGTGCAACAACTTTCACCGTCCTGAACGGGGCCTCGTCATCGTCCTCGGTTTAGGTTTGGCGCAAAACGTTTAGGGAAAAAAGTGACTCAGCGTTTTGTACGTGACTCCTTTTTGTGGTCACTATCGCTTACTCACTTCAGATGTCCGTAATAATCATTCGTTGCACAGGAAAACTCTCCAGGAAGTCGGTCTGTAAACTGTGATGGATGTTTACAGCGGACAGTCTGGCCTCGGCCTTTTGTTTCATCTTCTAAATCAGTTCGTCCGACCTTGTTGTTCATTTGTGACGAGTCTGATTGTCCACGTGTGTTTTTCGAGGTGCTGCCACACACCAAGATCTCAACATTTCAATCTGTGAGTACAATCTTGACGACACAGATATGCATTTCAAAATACGTAGGAACCCTGTGAAATCCAGTGTGTCGTTATCAGTTATAGTTGCGACAAGACCAAACACGATGCGACAGATTCCCGGCAAACAAACTCAGCTCGGATGTAAAAAAAAAAAAAAACAGAAAAAGGTGAAGAAACGCTGAGAAGAACAAAAGACAATTAGTGCTGCGGAGTCACTGCGATGACTTAAGAAGAGACTGTCTTACACATAGGAAGGATCCCCCCTCCCACACACACACACACACACGCTCAGAGTCCTTCAAAGCCAGATTGTGGTCTTTAGTGTAAATAACATGTGCTGTGTTTGATGCAGACAGAATTAATGACAACACTCAGTCCAAATAACAGAGGGCTCATTTCCGTCTGGCCTGCACTCCTCATGGAGACGAAGACACCTCATGGGCATGGACGACACATTTATGTGTGCGTGCGTGTTTGTGTGTTTGTGTGTCTGTGTCCTGGAGGTTAAAGATAATTCAACTTTCTTGGCCTTTATATTAATCTTAGACATTAATTCTTAGGTCATGTAAAAGAGGATTTAAAGGTTATAAGGATCTAATCTACACATCTGTGAGTCTGTTTTATTATTTAGTAGGTAATGAATAAGCACATTATATAAGCAGCTCTCCATTGTTTCTGATGTTTCATTTTCTACAAATCTTTTTATTTCTTCAATTTCTTTCATATGGGGTTTCGGACCCATTAATTCGGGCTATCCGGTCCCTGTACTCTCGGTGCCAGAGCTTGGTCCGCATCGCCGGCAGTAAGTCGGATCTGTTTCCTGTGAGAGTTGGACTCCGCCAGGGCTGCCCTTTGTCACCGGTTCTGTTCATAACCTTTATGGACAGAATTTCTAGGCGCAGCCAGGGCGTTGAGGGGCTGCGTTTCGGTGGCCTCAGGATTGGGTCGCTGCTCTTTGCGGATGATCTAGTCCTGTTGGCTTCATCGGAACGTGACCTTCAGCTCTCTCTGGAGCAGTTCGCAGCTGAGTGTGAAGCGGCCGGAATGAGAATCAGCACCTCCAAATCTGAGACCATGGTGCTCAGCCGGAAAAGGGTGGAGTGCAGCCTCCGGGTCGGGGATGAGATCCTGCCTCAAGTGGAGGAGTTCAAGTATCTCGGGGTCTTGTTCACGAGTGAGGGAAGGATGGAACGGGAGATCGACCGGCGGATCGGTGCGGCTTCTGCAGTGATGCGGACTCTGCACCGGTCCGTCGTGGTGAAGAGGGAGCTGAGTCGAAAGGCGAAGCTCTCGATTTACCAGTCGATCTACGTTCCTACCCTCACCTATGGTCACGAGCTCTGGGTAGTGACCGAAAGAACGAGATCGCGAATACAAGCGGCCGAAATGAGCTTCCTTCGCAGGGTGGCTGGGCTCTCCCTTAGAGATAGGGTGAGAAGCTCGGCCATCCGCGAGGAGCTCAGAGTAGAGCCGCTGCTCCTCCGCATCGAGAGGAGCCAGTTGAGGTGGCTCGGGCATCTTGTGAGGATGCCTCCTGGACGTCTCCCTGGTGAGACGTTCCGGGCACGTCCCTCCGGGAGGCGGCCCCGGGGAAGACCCAGGACACGCTGGAGAGACTATGTCTCTCGGCTGGCCTGGGAACGCCTTGGGGTCCCCCTGGGAGAGCTGGACGAAGTGGCCGGGGAGAGGGAAGTCTGGGCCTCCCTACTGAAGCTGCTGCCCCCGCGACCCGACTCACGGACAAGCGGAAGAAGATGACATGACATGACATTTCTTTCATACATTTATTGTGTGTGTGTGTGTGTGTGTGTGTGTGTGTGTGTGTGTGTGTGTGTGTGTGTGTGTGTGTGTGTGTGTGTGTGTGTGTGTGTGTGTGTTTGTGCGTATTAGCTCCCGCCGCCGCGCCCTTTGCTCCGGCTGGCGACGGGACTTGTTTGGCTGCCAGTGCATATCCCTGCTCCAGCAGTGACGCCATTGTGTGATTCAAAGAGCCAGAGAGTGTGTGTGTGTGTGTGTGTGTGTGTGTGTGTTGCAGGCCCGACCGTCTCACTGCGCAGAAAGTGAAAATTACTATCCTTCTTCTAAAGAGCGCTTACATTGTTGCTCCATAGGTACACCTCTCTGTTCCTGCTCCGTGACTCAGTGCTCGTTCAGAAAGCCCCTCGAGCCGCCGCTGTGTTGTGGTGCTGTGGAAGCTGCCTGTTTCAAAGAATGTGTGTTTTTATTGCCTTCCAGATATCTTGTAATGGCTGGCTGAGACGAGGGGGAGGCGGTGACTACACAGACAATTACAAAACATAGGAATGCTGGAAACAGTTGACGCCAAAATGCACCAGGTGACACTGTTCGCCTTATGCAAGTCAGTGGAAAACCGGGCTACTGCCAAGCAGCTAAAAAGGCCTTCAGGGCCTGCAGGACTATCATCATCATGCAGAGTCAGACGGAGGTTGCAGAATTAAAGTTTGTTTCAACTTTGCATTAAAGTAAAGTACTGAAACTATATATTTTCCATCTCATGCCGACCCTACTCAGGATATTCTGCAGAAAGACTGGAGTGATTAGTCATTTTTTCCCGCTCAAACATAAAAGTGTCCCTGGTTCTTTAGCCCTCTATGACGGTAAACTGAATCTTTGGGTTGTGGGCAAACAACGCACTTGAGGTTGTTACTTTTGGGAAACAGTGATCGAGATGTTTTATTTGACATTTTTATGGACCAAAGAACTACTTAGGTAATACGGCCTGAAAACTACAGCATACCTTTGGTAGAAAGTACTGTAGACTTTTAAGTTGGAGCCAGAAATCTTTGCAGAAAAAAACTAAATTTGTCTGCAGGCGAAATACCACCGTGTAGCTACAGTATGTCAATGAAAGTGCATCTGCTAAAACAACCACATAAAGTGGATGGTGCCAAAAAAAGGAGCAAGACTTGGCAAGCATCGTGCGAAGGAGCTTTGTGGTTTTTAAGGGAGGCCACATGAGTGAAGTAATCAGCGACTCTTCTGATAAGAGCTGAAATATGGAGCCGTCTGAACGGCGAAGCACGACAGATCAACCTCGTATGCAACACTCGTGCGATAAATAATTCAGAATTCAATTCAGTGTCCCCTCGATGGAGTTTCTCCTCTACAGGTGTGCATTTCAAGTTCTGAGAAAATGAAGACCGCTAAAGATGAGGTTGGAATTTTAATCTACGAATGGACGGGATCAGAGTTCAGTGGAAAACGCTTTCTCTCGCACCTCTCCATTCACGGAAACTCATTGATTGACGGTGCCATACCCTCCCCTCCGCCCATTGTTTTACCATCAATTAGGCAGATTGAATCCCCTCCGACAATTAGGCGACGTCTTGAGTTCCGTTTGCTCTTTTCACTCAGCGAGAGCGAGCCATCTCTTTTCACCTGGATCCTAATGACGCCTCGCTCTCTTTGTGTCGCCATGTGCTGCTGTGCCAGCTAAGGTGTCACGCCAGCTGAAAAGAAAGTGTCTTCATCCAAGCAATATCACGCTTCTCTCCCAAGAGATCAATAGCCCCTTCTTTGTATGCCGGCCGGCTCAATTATTCATGCTCGGCTATTTAAAAATGCAATGAAGTAGCTGTCACTTAGCGCACTCTCCCTGCTCTGGCTCTTGCCGATGATCCTGCACGAAACGCCACGCTTCCTGTGAGTGACTCAGTCTTTCTGTGTAACCCGAGCGCCGGCTTCGCGCCTCCACCGCCACCTTCCTCCTTGCTGGTTCGCGCCTGGCTCCGTGGTGTGTAGTTACCGCTCGGTTACTCGATCCCCGTCCTCGCCGGTTTCCTTTTCACAGCTCCATGATTAGGCCCTATTGTGTGTCAGACTCTCCGCTTGACACCTCAGGTTGGGTATCTGCCTGCCATACGTTTCTCACATTGAGCCCACTGATACTGATCACTATTGATCACGACGAGGGCGATAATTCAATACGCTGTTTTTTTGTTTTGGTTTTTTCGTCTTCCAGTGCGATCGGATCGTGATGATACACAATTCTGTTGCTCAAGAAACGATGAATAACGTGATGATTTGATTAATTAATGAGGACAAACACCATTTTCAAAGTCCAAAGTCAAATTTATGAATTGCTAAAGTATCTTGAACAGCAAAAGGATTCAGAAAGATCATCAGCTACTCTTACTGAATCCACTAATTAACACCACTTCAGCCAAACAAACACAACCAATTAGTGAAATTAGCCGTCAACAGTGATGGAACTGTGCATGCTCCAGAGTCCCTATGGCGACACATGGCGATCTACTGAAGGATGGTGCTTGATTAACCAAATTGCGCTATAGCAACAACTCCTGAACGGTGTCCAGCGCTCGACGCCTCGTCTCCTGCCCTGAGGACACGGGTCAGTCGGTAACCAGAACCACTGAATTTTTAAACTCAACTCCAGAAGTGATAGCGAGACTCTTGACATTAACAAAGAACATACGTGCTGACACGCCAGAATCAGGTTCAGGAACTAGATGCTCGGAACATTACACGACAACATTAAAGCATGTCAGATGAAGACAAGAGATACTTTATTAATCCGTCAACGGGGAAATTCTTTAGATGTTACTTGTAGCATATTAATTGTGTAATGTTTACCCCCAGTAGACCTGTATGTATTTCAACATGTCTAGGTTTGAGCAAGAAACTTGAAAATACTCCAGCATCTGCTGAATGATTTCGGTTATTTCATCCAGTTCGGTTCCAGAGTGTAGTTTCAGACTTCCAACAGAAAGTTGGATCATTACACAGAAAAACATTGTTGTGATTTCAGGGAAGGCACGTACGTCAGCTCCTACATCAGCCTCCTTGACACACAGTTTTACCTAGAAAACCCTTTTCTGCTTAGACCTGTAGTGACGTTTTGTTCTTCCAATAAGCCGTGAAGTTTTGGAGAAGTGGTTTTCAGGCAGACTTAATTAATTAACAGATGTCTGGTGCTCGGTAGACGTGGCGAAGTGACGTTCATTTCAAGGACCTAGCTTGAGATTACTCTTCCATTTTCACTACTTTTAATCTTCAATTTCAAATAGTCCACCAACCTGAAGTTTATTATTATTCATAATCTTAGAAAAACTGTTGTATTTGATTATATACACTTCAACAGACAGCACAGTAAAATGATCTGTTTTTAATTTAACTGGACCATTTCGATTAAAGATAAGTCACGTTGAGTCAGTTTTATTTATACAGCCCAAAACTGCAAATTCCTCAATTTACACGGCAATCTGTCCAACATACGACACCCTCTGTCCTTCCGCCACTGAGTCAAAGTCCATACACCAGCTCTGGACATAGTTTTTGTCTGGTGTCTGGCAGTAATTTCCCACCATGTTTCCCGCATCTCTCACTCATGGGATGTTGTGGCTGCAGAGCTGCAGATCAGAGCTGTAGAGTCATGAGGATGGTTGGCGCATACGTCACTTTGTTTTGCCACCATGACTTAGTCAGTTTACATTGAGGCGTTTTAGTGTACGCTCTTCTGATTTGCAATGCGACCAGCGGTGACGTGAACTTATTAAGTCCACAAACTACGTGACATGTCTCACTTTGTAGAAGGATCGCAAAGTTTGGGAGGGAAATCAGATGGAAGATATTTTCAGAAAGGGTAAAACTGAAGACTTAATGCGCACAACACTTAATGAAATAGTAGAATTTGTTGCCATTGGGACTTTTTTCCATACCGGCATGTTCTTTTTGAGCAAAACACTTTAAATCACTTTCACATTAGCATTTCCATGAGCGGTAAGAATGATTTCCCTTCCATCAAACAATAGAGAATGTCACATTTAATTACTGTGTATTGTAATGTGTTACTCGACGTTTTCAGCCTGTATAGAAGCTGATATCTTGGCTAAGCACACACGTAAGCAGTGGCTGATGACTTCCAGGCAACCTCTGATTAGTAAAACATGTCACATGTAACATCTGTCGAAATGCTGCAGATTGCTTAATGTCGGGATCATCAAAGCGCCACGTTCTCAGCTCAACAGTTCATTCACAGCATTTGCGTGCATCGCGATGAGGATTCCTTCCCACTGTCAACCCCGTGAAGTTGTTTATCACCTTTCGAATTTCCCCTAATGTTGCTTCACATGAAAATCCCCACATTGAAAAAAGTAACTGGTGTTTTTGACTGGACCGTGACAAGATTTCGACAAGAATTCTTTTGAGTCTAAACAGACATCAGCTGTGTGAAATATTTTTAATGACTGATCCACAGATTTGTTCTACACCTTCACTTTGCTTTATTACATACTGTTTGTACTATGTTTGTGTATTTGTGTTGTTGCTGTGATTGCTAATTTGCTGCGGTTTAATTCGTTACAGACGATGAGTGACAGGCCATTCATCCAGAAGCTGTTTCGCCCGGTTTCACCTGACGGCAACGTACACACACTCGGCGACCTGCTGAAAGAGATGGACCCGACTGCTTTACCAAACGACGGTACGCCTGCACACACACAGTCAGAGTCAGAGTGTTGCACATTCACACATCAGGATAAGAATCAGTTTTATTAAGAAATAAAATCATAATATTTATGTCGTTAGGAATAATATCACTCCCCCCACACATATGACTCATGTCAAACACCAGCAGCAGCTAACAGTAGCAGTCATATTTTATCTTCCTTATCAAATATTGGCCTGCGTCATCTTCTAGAAGTGAGAGGAGGAAAAGAAGCAGCCCTCCTCTCCTTTATTTTATTTACACAGCCACGCGAGGCATGTCAGAGATCCACTTTCTCAGATAATACACCCGCTGCGGTGGGGGTTAGGATGAAGGAAAATAGCGGCAGTTACCAGAACAAGTGAACAATGACAACAAAGATGTGGGAGGAGAGTAGAGGAGATGATGGGCAGATAGAGAGCGGGGAGACATGCAGAGGAGAAGAGAATCAGAGCAAACAGATGTGATGTAGGAGTCGGAGCTGCTCCAACAGGAAGAGGTGAAGAGGGCTGGAGTCTAAACAATGTGAAGAATTGTTTGGTTCCAAGTTAATTTCCAAGATCCACTTCAAGTCGAAGCCAGAACCACAATCACATCCATCTCAAACTCAAACAGGCGGTGCATGCTCATGTTAAACCGCGTGTAAACACTGCCAACAAAAAACACACTAGAACATATTATGATATGTATAACTATGCTTTCCTTTGTGTATAATCAACTGAAAATAAGAGCTGTTGTTATTTTAGAATGAGTACAGTTATTTGTACAGTAGCCTTTAGGGCTTTGCAGCCAATGTAGGTAGGAAGGTGAGAGTGAAGCGAGGGGGTTGCAGTCAGCATCTTGACTGCAGGAGGCCATCAAATCCCGCACACTGGTCTTTTTTAAATCTGACTGTGAAGAACAGATCATGAAACTGTCAGACCTGGACTCAAAGAGGACTCAGATGCAGAGTAATATAAGTTACGGCAGACTTTATTTAAAGCTTCCCCCACCCAGACAGAGTGACAACCAAACCGGCTATGAAAGTAATCTAGGAATTAACAAAAGATCGCTGCATGAGGAGGAAAATAAAAGGTTTATGACTTGAAAACTCAAAACAAAAAACACACACACACTCCTAAAAACAGGAGGCTCAGCGAGACTCTATGAAACTTTAATCTAGAACAAAAAACTGACCTGAAACGAGAGGAGAGTTAATTTTCAAAATAAAACAGGAGGTCATACATTTTCAAAATAAAACAACACAACATATTCCATATTCCACATCAATGTGCAGCAGAAAACAACAGGAAAGTCCTAAAATCCTAAAACACACAGAGTAACACGGTCAGTATCAGTTTGTGTAGCATATCAGACCCAAATCTTTTGAGATACATATGGGCAGCAGGTTTGCCATATAAAAGCCATGTGCACTCGTGGCATAGGGTTGATTTTCAGCTGTGGCGGAGGTGTGGTGATAATGAAAGAAGAGATGAGAGGACAGAGAAAGAGAGAGAGAGAGAGAGAGGGCGAGAGAGGCAGTCTAAACAGGCAACGTCTGCAGAGGAGGAGAGAGGAAGTAGATAAGGAGACAATAGTGTGTTAGGACAGACGACCCGCAGGAGACTCACCTGCACGGAGGAGACAGAACCATTAATACCCTCCACACACACACACACACACACACACACACACCTCCCCCTCCTCCTGTCTGTCTGCCAACCTTTCTGTCTCACCTTCACTCTCTTGACTGTTTACATCTCACCCTCACTTATATAAGAGTCTAACTCATCTCCTAACTGCTGCTGTCGGAGGTCGTATTTTTGTACTTGTTGCTTCATTCAGGACTTAGCCATGTCCTCATTTCATATAACACACTGACAGTATAGCACAGAGCTTCTCACTTTCTTTTCAGCCAAGGACCACGTAGCCGAGAGAAGTGTGTTCAAAATATTTGACTCTGGATTAGACTCCTAAGTAGAGTTGCCTACGGTACCCCGCGCCAAATCGTAACGGTTCCTACTATACTAGAAATTCTACAAGACAGTACTACCGGTGCCAGTCTCCGCTACATAGCGGCCGCCTCAGCTCTGTTCCCGGCTTCTCACTGCATGCTACTCCCTCGTAAACAAACCAACATGGCAACTACTGCAACCGAACTACACAGCTGCTGAATGATTGGCTGTTTACCTGTTGGTGGTGACGTCCAGGGATACGATTGGCTGTTCATAGGTTTCTGCCGGCAAGAACGAACTCCATGAAGAAATTTGCTTCAAAACAAACATCAGGCTAAAGTTCTGTCTCGCCCAGACGTGTGCACGGCTTACAAAGTCACAAACACGAGACAACACATTCACCACGGCAGAAGCACCGGGCCCGAGCGGCGAAAAACCAAACTCCTTGTTTCAGTCTATGTTTATTATGCACCAAACAGCATTATAACAAATTAATAAGCATTTATTACTTGTACAAATACATTGCAGTTCATAAAAATAATTTAAAAAGGCAGCAGTATCACGATAATACCCGAAACCGCGATACTTTGTCTGGTATAGTGTCGCGGTTACTCATTTTGGTATCATGACAACTCGACCTCTAAGAGATATCTGTTAGATTAGAACATAATAATTAACTATTTTAGATTTTAGAGTTTGAAATCATTCATTAAACTATAAATGTGTATATATAAATTTGAATAAGTAAACTTCTCACAGAGTGTTAAAGATGGCTCGGGGATTCCCAGACCCTCGTTTGAGAATCACTGGTAGTTAAAGAATTATAATTATACGCCGAATTTCCTAATGTACTTTTTTGCCGTTGTTACCCAAAAATGAATGTACTGATGGAAATGAATGGTGTGCAGCAAACTGTGACTGCTGAATAATTCACAAAGAGGAAGTGAAATGTTGGTCTCAGTCAGCATCCAGGCACTCGATTACAGGTTGACTAAATTTGGTTAAATATTGAATGTTTTGAGTCATCTGGTTTTACCTGTAACTATTGTTTCAACGGCATTTATGATTATATATCAACATGAACAGTCCCTGCACGCATGTTAAAAGGCGGTATATGTCTTAAATACTAGATTTATAAATATACTAAACATTTATAAACGTCCTTCAGCCTGCCAATCAACAAGTTATTATTGACTGAGATGAATTATCATGTGTAATCCATTTTATTTTATAAAAATGTTAATTTATTCACGTTGGGTTCCAGTCGTTGTTTCAGATGGATAAAATACTTGGATACTTGGCAGATCACATCAGCTGTGACAAAATAAATTTAATTTGTTATTTACCAAGAGGCCAACATGACACGTGGTTGTTGTTGTGTTGAATAAATGTCGTTTTAGTGATATTTGTAGCCAAAATAATAAATTCTACCTCCGGGAAACATCAGCATCCGTGCGTCGTAGAGGTCAAGTTATTCCGTTTAAAATCTGCCAAGTAAATCTCTTTGGTTTTTGGCTTCAGGCGTTATTAAATTATTGGCATCAGCTGACCTCTCTGAACAGAAACAGCTGCTCACAGAGTACAAGGATGTTTTTTAGGCTACAATTACACGTAGCCGGGTATGTTGAGAAACAAATATTTCCCTCCCTCCGTTTTCCAAAATAACATTGCGCACATAGCATCGTTTTCCAAAAAGTTTTCGTTTACATCAACCCGCATAAATACAGTGTAGGAAGAAGGAGAACACTCTACAAGCCAATCAGAATAATGCTTCCATGATCAACGTCATAGCAAAAAGTAAACATTGGTCGCACTTCTGGCGCATCAGCTGGCTGAAACTACCTAAAACCTAAAACTACACGCAAACGCGAAACCGTAGGGAGGCGAATTCACCGTTTGCGTGTAAAAGATACAAACGAAGGGAAATGTCTCCATTTTTAAAAATACCTGTGTACGTGTAAACGGGGCCTTAGAGATATGACACTAATCCACCCCAAACCAGTCGTTGGAAATTCATCTTCATTGTAGTTTTAGAGGTTTGAAGGTTAAATTTGTGACACTCAAAGACGATATCTCTGTCGCCACCTCCACCACAACAGCCCCTTCCTCTTTTCCTGTTCTTTTCTTTCTCTATAGTCCCCCCCCCAACCTCTTTGATCCTCTATCGCTCTCTCAGGTGTAGTCTTCAACATCTTCCCCCCCGTCTGCCTCAGACGGTCTTTCATGTCTTTGACGTTAAGTCTCTGCTTTTCTCTGCTCTCCTCCCTCTTCAGACGAGTCTCCCGGCCTTGCTGATCAAGGTGAAAGTGTCTGCCTGTCTTTTGTCTCTCGTCGTTTGTTTGGTTTCTTCTCTTCCTCGGCTGGTAGATGAGTCGAGTGATAGCTGGAGATTATGGCGGCGTGTTTGGATTAGAGGGACCGGGACGTGTGTTCAGGGACTGGGCGGGGTTGCTGGTAGTATTGTTCAAGAGTTCAGAGGACTTTTCTGCTGGGACCCGAACATAGAACAAAAAAAAAATATCTGGGGTGCTACACTTCACTCTGTGATCTTTAAAACATCAAATAACAAGGTTTTTTTTATACAATCCTCCACTGTGTTATGTCTAAGAGAGGATTGGTGTTGACCCCTGTGGGACCCAGAAAACCAAATGGGGGTGGCTTGAATTAAGAGGACAAAAGAGGGGGATTCCCAAATCGTTGTCGAGCAATGACCAACGGGTCTTGCGTTTGCCGCGAGGCTGTTCTCCCCCCCTCGATGCTGCGGGAAACAAACCCAAAACAGCATGTTACTGGAACCATCGGCCAACTCTGACGTCTGTTGGAACTGTTTTTTCGAACCAGGTGCGTTATTGAGCAAGGTTTTGGTAGGATAAAAAATCTAAAGCGTGAATGATGACGCTGCCCACACATGACACACGTGTGTTGACAGATGATTCTCGTAAGCAATTGTTTTCATTTTTTTTTTCCTCTCTCAGGTTTTAACAGAGGTGAGCCAAATTATGAAAATCCCCCGCAATGATCATCGCCTGTGAATAATCAGAGGAAACCCCCCACCCCAATCTCAAAAACCCACACACACACACACTCAACCCCACCCTTACTCCCCCCATCTCACTTACATCTGTGGTACAGCCCACTCACCATGGGCAGGTTTACCCATGCAGGCTTCATCGGGAGCCAATACAGTTTGTACCGATCAAACGGCACAGCTCACTTCAGAGACTGGAGGGGGAAGGTGCAGGTTTCAGTGGCTGTTTTGATAAAGCAGATAATGGATTATGGTTCATATGCGCAGGCGTGTGAGAGATACACGCCAGACAGGGAAAATTCAGAATGGCTAGAAAGCCTACTCGGCGCCAATGATATGAAATGTGGTCAGCAGAGATGTTTTTGTTTTCTAAATCTCTCCGCACAACTTTACTGTAAAAAGATTGCAACGCCTCCGAACGTTTTGGTAAATTTCAAACATTTCTTGTATACTTTGGAATCCGTGGAAAGATTGAAACATGTCTTCATTCATAACATGACGTGCTGGTATCACTGCTGTTAATATTTTGTTACAGTATTTATTATATCAGAAACATCTTTTGTGTCTATAGTAGCAGATTACAAGATTTTTAGGATTTTTTACCAGGTCAAGGTTGTTTTAGAAGATTTTATACCAGGTACATCGTACAACTCCATCTTAGTTAATATATGTAATAATTAATAGTTAATACACTTACATGAAACTTTTAAGTTAAGTATCAAATTATTAAGTATCAAAAAACAGCCGAGTCGAGTGTACAGTGCGAGAACTTCCCTCGTCAAAGGTTTCATGTCGCAGGTATCGGAACATTTCAAACACTGTACAGTACAGACACGCAATCGTAACAGTAGTAGAATTACAATATGAAGAGACAGAAATACAATATTATTAACTTTTAAAATGAACTATAATACCAATACCAAGTTATAGACAAAGTGTAAATGCCAGTATTTTGGTATTATACAACTTAGTTGGTTAGGAAGTAAGTTAATTACCTAATTAATCTAAATATTATCCAAAAAAAATGTAATAAGTGCCAAGCACGACATCTAAAGCTGCAATATTTTAGAGAACATCTTCATAATGAAGTATTGTGGCTTAGAAATCCTGTTCAGATCCCAATACATTTCACATAATTATGTTATTTTAATATAATTTTTATTTGATTTTGATACAAAAATGATCATTCCCACTAATGGTGAATCACAGGGGTCTTCAACCAGGGGTCCACGATCCCTAGGCGGTCCTCAGAAGTGCTGCTTGGGGAGGCGGTCGGTAGCGTAGTGGGCTAAGCGGCTGCCCCATGTGTGGAGGGTATAGTCCTCAGCTCTAATTTACGGACGGCTAATTTACGTGTCACTCCCCCTCTCTCTGCTTCCTGTCTATCTTCAGCTGTACTATCAATAAAGGCATAAAAGGTCAAAAATAAAAATAATAATCTAGAAGTGCTGTTGGGGGTCCGCCAGTTTTTGTCATAATAATTGACAGTTACCCTCAAAAAACAGTGACTGTGAGGGTGAACTTGGAATCAATCATAAACACATACAGGCTAAAATCCCAGTATATAAGTGGGTTAATAAGATGAAATGAAAGTTGAGTAGTAAGTAAGTAAATATAGACTATATTATTTATATATTATATATATTAATTATCCCTGGTGAATCATATCTGTCAAAATAATCGCAATATTCCCAAAAAACGAGGAGAAATCTGACAAGTTATCTGCCCTCTAGTAAAAAATAACGGTACACCACCACCTTTAGCTTCCCCTCACACATGATTAATAAGTTTGAAATTATCGGAGTGACCCACCTGCACCTTGTTTTTTTCTGTGTGGTTTTTTTAGTGGTTATTTTTATGTTGTGAAGGGCTGTAGCTCTGTCTGCACAGGATGTGGCCAGCGTCTCTTCATCCAACCAACACGAACTAAATCTCAAGTGCAGCTTCGTTTGTTTGGAGACGTCACCTCGGGCTCTCGATCGCATCCAGTTTACATTTTGTTGACTCATGAGATAAATCAATTATCAAAAGAATCGGCGCTTGCATTTCAGTTTTCTACTGCTACTTGGAACTGACACCAGTCAGTTGTTCAGTCAGTAGCCAGTCATTAGTCAGTCAGTCAGTCAGTCTGACCAGATGCCAGTCGTGCAGTCAGACTGTGTGTTTGGCTGCGAGGAGAGCGTAGCGTTGTGGTCTTTCTAAATAGTGGTTGGCTTCGCTCAGCTGACAAAACATGCCGCTTTGGCCGGCGGTCGTGTACTACTCAACCACAGAGTGTGTGTGTGTGTATGTGTGTGGACAAATTATCCCATTTTTATTCCATCGGCGGTGGCTGCTATTCCGCAGTGCCAGGCGACTTATCGATAATTTGATTGTGGTTGCGGAAGAAGAGCATTTCCACTTCACTCTGAATCAAACTACTGCTTCGCTGGCTGCTCTGTTGGGAAACCAACTAACTTTCAATCAGATTTTTAAAATGCATGCACAGTAAACCCAGTCGAGGAAGTGTTGTTTATTTCTCTTCTGGGTAATAATCAGAGTTATTTAACTTTTCACGGTCACGGTAACAGCGTTGCAGGTGCAGTAAAGAATCCTTGCGAGCCTTCTAGTGATGTGTGATTATTGGAAACTGAAGTTATTGATACACTCAGCAGTCATTGGATCTTCTTATAGCTTATAATAAATAATAATCTCTCCCAGAGATGTTCTGCCTGTTGACACTCGTTTGTTGGCCTTGTTTGGAGTCGTTCCGGATGATCAAAGCGGACGCTTTAATGAATGACAGGACTGAGCGTTAGTCAAACTGGGGAAACACCATGGCAAATATTCCTGTATGTCATACCTCACCATTGACAGATCGCCACATGACGAATCTGCTGACGGTTGTTTTTGTTGGAGAATGGTCAAAGGTTACTGTTCTTATTTTTGTATTATTCAAACTTCTGACAGTTTTTGTTAACTCTTTATTTGGGGATTTTAGGCTTTAATTAGGCGTCTAATATCAGTGAAGCCTGGCACACTGTGGCCTGTTCAATTTGGAGATTTGTTTAAATTTGCAGCATTGGCAAAAAGACAGATTATCATCTGATCACAGATTACTTCATGAGTTTTGCATATATATATGCTCCTAATCCTACTCTCTGATTGTTAGTCATAGTTGCATCAATCAAAACTTATCGTTCAAACTCCGATGTGAGATGAGTTAGTCGAAATTTACAGAATACAACTTCATTGAACCACCAGGATCATGTTTTATCAATGTTTCACATTCATGAATAAAGTCTGCTTAAAGTGACAGATATAATTAGCCAAGTGATTAACGTCAGACAATAGATTTTCTGTCGAAGAAATGATGAAACCGATCAGAGAATTTAAGGATTCACTGTGAGAAGAGCAGGGGTGGTTTCAGGGGCGGTCGGTAGCGTAGTGGGTTAAGCGGCCGCCCCGTGTGTGGAGGTTATAGTCCTCGCTGCGGCTAATTTACTGAGTGTCACTCCCTCTCTCTGCCCCCTGCTTTCTGTCTATCTTCAGCTGTACTATCAATAAAGACATAAAAGGCCAAAAAAAATAATCTTTAAAATTGCATTTCTAAAATGTTTAGGGACGTGAAATAAACAGATCCAAGTTGTTTTAAACAGCAGCGATCAGAGATCTACTGACTTTTATTTGCCTCACGCTCATAAATTAGTAGATCCTACATTTCTTTAAAATTTCAACCTCCCAACATTACAACTTAAAACTAAACATTATAATAAACGTTAAACGTTGAGTCTCCAAGCCCAGGTGGAAATAACCCTCATGACATCACGCAGACATGAAGTTAAGTCGAGTAACCTGAACTCGATGAGTGAACTCCGGGAGGTGCTGCAGAGTATCAGAGGTCTTTGATTGAAGGCAGTGACCCTGATGTTCGAAAGGTCACTCTTTAACTTTACTGGAAATGTTACAGCAGCTTCTTCTCAGGAAACACGAAAGTACCGTCTGGCTGTTTTTTTGTTTTGGTTTTTTTTATTGGGCGGGGGAAAAAAATGTAACTTTTTTTTTTTCTCTGCTCGAGACAGCTGAGACTTGTTAAGCTTTAAAATTCCAGTCACAGCCACTAACAGCGTGTTTATTGCAGGAATTCATACGGGTGATGACTACCAAAATCTTATAAATCATGCACGGTTTCAACCCGTTCAGACGTACATCTGTTCTTCCCGCATTTTTCCTCCATTCAGCAGCAAATCGAGTGGGTGTGCGTGGGTTTCAGCGTGAGACTGTATGTGTTATTCATTTTAGATGCAGGTGGCTAATGTGATGATCCACAGTAGTGTGTGTGTGTGTGTGTGTGTGTGTGTGTGTGTGTGTGTGTGTGTGTGTGTGTGTGTGTGTGTGTGTGTGTTGGGGGTGTGGCTCATTGTGAATTTCCCCGATTTCTCAAAGTGAGACTGTAAGTGTACACCTACTACGCCCACATCTTACCAGGCACAGCCCGGGGCTCAAGGTTAGAGATGGGTAAGAAACCGCTCCCAGCAATGGACTGGTGTGTGTGTGTGTGTGTGTGTGTGTGTGTGTGTGTGTGTGTGTGTGTGTGTGTGTGTGTGTGTGTGTGTGTGTGTACGTGTGTGTGTGTACGTGTGTGTGTGTACGTGTGTGTGTGTGTGTGTGTGTGTGTGTGTGTGTGTGTGTGTGTGTGTGTGTGTGTGCGTGTGAACCAGAGAAAGTGTGTTCTCACTATTGCTCGTCACATCGATCACACCTTTTACTTTCGGTGTTTCTGAGCAAAAATGAACATTAGCTGGAGCCGCACGCAGTGACCTCTGAGTTAATCTGCTCGTTTGACTTTATCGTGTGTTAACACCTTCACACACGATAAGAAGTGCTGCTGCTGCTGCAAAGATTCATTAATTAAAAACTTGATAATACCTTGAATATTTTTAAATGAGGCATATTTATGTCCAGAATTCAAAACCAAGAGAAGAAAGCGGCTCCGAATCCACGAAACATGATGCAGTGTTGATTCGTTTGAGGGAGAATCTGCAGCTCATTTTAAAAATTTTAATATTTCTGCTGTTTGTGCTTTGATTTTAAAACATTTAATTCATTTATTTATTTACACCCGATCTTACATTACAAAATTACAAATTACCAAACCAAAAATTATCTAATTTTTTAAAGAAAATATAGATACAGTAAAATAAAATCTGTTTAACACCAACAGCCGCCTCAATTTCAGTGATAATAACATAAATAATACCCGTTTAACATTTATTAATTGCCCAATACTGTCAGACTCATGTTCCTTCATTTCTCTCATCATTTCCTCCACGTGCTTTTCATCTATCGATGCAGCGTTCAGAATCCACGCTCTCTTTCCTCAAACTCTCCACAACCTTTATCTTAAATGAGGTCATACGGCTGCAGAACGCGCAGCGTCAAAAGGAAGTCGCACTGGTACACTTTATTTCTTGATTTGTTTGTTTGTGGCTCCGTGGTTTTTAGTGCAGTAAGCCAACACTGCAAACACGCACTCCGCCTTCAACGGCTCTTAGTTTAAAAATAAGTCGAGCGGTAGAAATTAATGACGGCGTCGTCGTTTATCGTTGTTTTTAAATCACGTCGCCTCACAGCAACGAGAACGCCACATGCTCACACGTTTATTACATTTATCGTGTTTCAAATCAGCTCATTTCTAACATTAATAAATAATATTACCTAATAAACCTCCAACCCTGAAATCACAGGCAAAGTTTCCTTTCTTCACCTTCTCTTTACACCTCTGCAGACTGTATTCACCAAACTTCCTGCTCTCACCAAACTTCCGTTAGATTAGATTTTCTTTTTCTTTTTTTTTTAAATCATCCTGCCGATACCGCTCCATGCTTCACCTCTGAGCTTCATCTGTGATCTGCATTCGAATATGGATTTAGCTGTGAAATATTACACATTGTTTTGGAATCTAGGCCTCTGCACTGAAGCCTGTGAAGGCCGAAACACGTCAAAATATAATATACATTTAATTATATATAAGTTTAACTATGTAATAGTATAAAACTAATTAAATACTTGATACAGCTGGTAAATTAGGAAGATTAACTTCATTTTTTTCATGATAGTAGCCACCTACAGAGACGTCCCACCTCCTGACGCCCACCTCTGGCCTAATTATGCACATCTGTAATCTTCAGACCTTTGCCGAGCAACATCGTTTCCTGACATTAGTGTCTCGCACTGTTTGGTAGCCAGTAAAACAGGTGTAGGGTGGAGCCGCTTCTCAGACCGTCGGTTAACGCTCTGTCTCAACCGCCCTCCTGATATTACGTGGAGCTAAAATGTCATGTGCCGGTGAGTGAATGCCGACGACCTGTGTGCACGCTTGTGTGCGTACGTGAGGTCAGGAGTGATAGACGGGAAAAGGCCCGACGCTCGTCTCTGTCACGCACACACACAGAACATCTGTCAGACTGGGGATGACGGATGTTCGTAATTAGTCAGAAGCTGAAATGCTTTTTATAAAATGCTTTAATTTTGATTTAATATATAAAGTAATTACTTGAAAATAAATAATTGTTGGTAAACTCAAACCTTCAATAAAACACAATACAACATGTCTATACACCAACCAAACTGAAGACGGTTAATGCATTAACGGTTTTTATGTTCACTGCAAAAGGGCCAAAGTATTTGTTGATGATATAACAGGTGAGTGAAGTGCAAACAAATAAAATGTGACTTCACCTTAATTATTTATGTAGAATTTAAATTACACAGGAGGAAAAAATGAAAAGGAATTAACATCGAAAGCTCAATAATAGAAATAAATGTTTTTAAAAAAATAACTACATTGTAAAATAAGTCGATTTTATAGTGAAAAACTGCCAAACCATGACGGTAAAAGACGTAAAATAGGCCATGAAATATTACTGTGTTTTACAGTACACAGAACCTGTATTTCTACACAGTTCTAAGGGAACTAATACAGAATAAAGTGGTATTTTATATTAGGGACTGTTAAATATACAGTAAAACACTGTAATATTTATAGTAGTAGTAAAATAGTATTTTACCATGAAATCTACAGACATTTAAACATTTGAAAGTATACAATAAAATGGCCTTATACATGAAATTAACAGTACTAATATAATTTAATAATATATTATTAGAAAAAGTTCTATTTGTTTATTTTTGTTTATTTTTTCATGTGCATGTAGGATGTGAAAACTTTTGGCCTTTAATTTAATTTGACCTGAAATCGTCATGAACTCAGTTTGAGCATGAAATCCTGTTTTTAATTCATTCCAGGAGCTCCTCGTAAAATAATCTGCACACTAGTCCATAATTATAATAAACAATAATTAGAACAAACAATGTCGATGTAATTTGAAAATATGGATAGAAATATAAAATGGAAAATAAAATGTGTGAAATTAATTAATCATGGTTACAAGTATCATTTTATCATCAAATTAATTTATTTATTTGAATTAATAAAGCTTTTGATTCCAGTCATGTCGAATTCTGCATCGCTACTATTTTCTAATCCATTTTGAATTGTATTGAATTAATTAATTTATTATTATTCATCCATTTCCGGGTTAATTTCAAACCTTTATTAGGTGGTGATAGTGGATTGATGATTGGAAACAAGGCCTGAATTATTAACATTGAATGTTACTCCAGCATTTTATGGCTACACGAACACAAAGTTCAAACACACACTGGATCCTACATATAGTGTCTACATTGTGTGGTTTTTTTTTAACATGTTGTAACCAGTGAAATTTAATGATGGTTATATTCGAGTTTGTTGAAAATAAATTATAAATGTAATATTTGATTTGAATGAAAGGTCCAAACATTCTCAATCTACCGCATCACCACATCAGACTCCTTTCTCAGATTTAACGTTTCTTTTCTTACAGTGTAGACTCACCCAAAATAAATTATTCATAAAATTAAGAAAGGAAGTAAGAGCTTTTATTAATTGCATTAATAGCATACGAGGCTTTCTAAATGACCATGTCACAGTGTTTAAAATTAACACCATCCACCGGCTGGTAGATGAGCTCCACCCAAAGTCAAACTGTGATCTGTTGGCTGGTCGGTGTAACGTGAACATTCACGAGCCGAACACAGATCTGTTCACAATGTTTTATCATTAGAGGGAATTAAGGCGAGAGGTTAATGAGTCAGAAACTCGTTCATGTTCTAAAACAATCTCTGATCGTAACCTAATCATCATCAGAGATCTCCTCTCTGCAGATCACACGGCGCCGGAAGGTGGAGAAAGCTTGAGAAAGTCTCTGCTCGATAACGGCCGTTTTGCGGTCGTGGCCCTTTTTCTTTTCTTTTTTTTTACGCTGGGCGGGGTCAGTCACGGGAAGCCCATCCATCGCAAAAACCTGACAGAGACGGAGACAGAGAGATTCACACACACAGTGTGTGAAACTACAAACTGTCAGAGCGAGAGTTAAAAATTCGAATCCTGTCAACGACGAACACAAAAACAATCAACTGTCACTCGTCCTCTTCATAACTGAACACACTCGTACTTTCTCTCTCTCTCTCACCACACCGGCGGTATTACTGTAGCGTCTGATGTGGTCTCTCTCACCTCATGCAACCATCTCTTTTCCTCTTTTCTCTGCACCGGCTTTGCCTTTTTATCTTCTCTTTCTTCTTGCTTTTTCTCACCTCGTGTCTCTTTTCTATTTTATATTCATTGATTTTCATTGATTTTTACACCCCCCTCCTTTTTCCTCACTTCCTTTTTGCTGTTTTTGAACTTACTCATTTCCTCCTTTCATCTCTACCTTTACTGATCTCTCTCTCTCCTCTGCTCGTCGTTCTAATGACCTCTTTTCCTCTTCCTTTTTGTTTTCTCCCGTTTTAAAATTTGTCTGTGTCTCCCTCCAGGTGAGCCGAAGCGTTACCAGGTGGTGATCCACGGCATCGAGCCTCTGCTGGAGACTCCTCTGCAGTGGCTCAGCGAACACCTCAGCCACCCTGACAACTTCCTGCACATCTGTATCATCCCGACCCCCACCGACTGAGGCCGGGCCGACCGCACCACCCCCGCGCCTCACCGTCAGCGTGACCGACCAAACTAACCGAC
The DNA here is from genome assembly GCA_004119915.2 of Collichthys lucidus. Taxonomy (NCBI): domain Eukaryota; kingdom Metazoa; phylum Chordata; class Actinopteri; family Sciaenidae; genus Collichthys; species Collichthys lucidus. The sequence goes on from CM014091.1 coordinate 30,796,867, forward strand.
CAACCAGCTGACCAACCCCCCACCCGGCCCGGCCGGGGTGACTGCAGAAAACGGTAGCGCTCGACGGTGGAAACTGTGAACTAACCAGACTCTTTAACAGGAAGAGGAGAGTTTTAAATAAATGAAGATGAACTAAAGATTTGAAGGAGGTGTTTAACAAACCTCCTTTTCCATCTATTTATATTTCTACTCCTCCTAAAGCTACTGCTCCTTATTTCCTCTCTGAAAAACTTTAAAAGGGTGCGAGGATGAAAAGACTTTTCTTTCGGTGGTCGGAGGATCTCTCCTTTTTCTACTCCTTTTCCTCCTCCTCTCTGAAACTAACATCTCCACAGGAGGAGAGGAGGTGAACCGGTGATTCCTCGTTTTTTTCCATCCTGCCATACGTCTAAGATAAAAAACTGTCCTGCTGACAGGGACTTTAGGTGGAGGTGGGGGAGGCGTATACCGGTCCTGCTGAAGTTGCCTTAGTTACCACGTTCATGCGTTTATCTAAATCTGAGTTTACATCACAGCCTGCAAACATCGTCGAACCTCTGCTGGTTTGGTTTGGACAGATTGTGTTTGGGTGAGGTTGCTTGCTTCATACGAAGAGGACGAGACGTTCCAGAGCTCTGAGGGACTCTGACCGATCCCCGGCACACTTTGGGTCCGGTTTGGACGGAGCGTCCGGTGCCGGAGTTCTTCTGTAGAAGCAATGAAGTGTATTTTCTAATCATTTTTCATCTTAACGATAAATTAAAGTTTCATATAACTCGGGTCTGTGTTAATGGTGAATGCTCCTCTGCGGGTGATTGAATGAACGGTCTGCACTGTGTCTCGATCTTTCGAGCCAAGTCCACACGTGTTTCCAATAGCAGGTGTTGATTTCTCTGCATCAATAGGACACAGTTTAGCGGTTTTACTGTCTGTTTTTGTCCCATTCTGGCTCGAGCCTCTTTGTCTGCTGCCAATCTTAAACGAGCATCTGGTTTTGTTTCATTTTAAGAACTCGGCGTAGATAATGAGGCAGCAGGCGTGATTAGCATTAAGTCTGCAGGGCACGAGTTATTTGACGTGTCCTGCCTCAGATTTTAGTTTGTGGACAGAAACAAAAGCGTACATGGTTTTTGACAGAGCACTAACTTTAGTCGACGCCTGCTCAGATTAGATTATTTGCTGGATGTTGAGACCATAAATTCATTAATAACTTTTTTTGTTTTAAGCAGTTTGTACCGTGTGTCAGCATCTTTTTTTCTTACATGTGTTCATACTAAAATAAAATGACACTTAAAGCATTTAACCGTCATCCCGGATGACTTCAAATAAAAGTGAGTTGATTCAAATATCGGATGTCTTGTCTTATTTGTTTTGTTTTTTACTTTCCAGGTAAAGTTCTCATTTAAATATTCCTGCGACAGTCTGCGTCAGATAAAACCTCAGCCAGCTTCACTTTCCAGCAAGGTGAAGGCGAAAATGAAATTGAAAATGTCACCTTCCTTATTTATTAAAAAGTTTTCACTTCTGGTAACAATGCGTTCACCTGAGTTTCAGTACCGATACAAAAAACACAATCCAACGCTGATGTCATCGCACCCTTTGGCAAAAATAACAATAACAGTTTCTCAGAAGCAGCCACAAGAGGATTTATACGTAAACGCAACTTTCCATATTAAAACACACCAGCGTGATTACAGAACACTGAATCAGCTGCATCACACGAGAGACGGAAAGTACTGAGACAGACTAACACAGAAAGCAGGTTTCCATCCAGATGCAGTACAAACTTTAAATACATTTGAAAATCTGCACACAAAACAACAATTTGAAATATGTAAATAACAAAAGTTGGTTTCTTTGAGATAAGTAGTGGTTGGTGCTACAACTTGACGTAGTTAAAAGTGTCGTTAAACCCTCAAATGATAGAAAAGAAATTATGGAAATAAGACGTTTCTGTTTTTTTCCAGCTCCTCATTTCCTCGCCAAAGATCGGGTGCATGTTTACGTCACATGCTTCATGTATGTCGTGATTTATTCCCTGGATCCGTCTCCGTTGCACAAACTTCTCCACCTCAGCCAAATGTTTTGGGATATTTTATTTCTTCTTACTGCAACATTATGTAACTGTGAGCTCTGATTACCAGGGGAGTGGAGCCGGTGTCGTGCCAGAACAGGAGCTGGGCGAGCGGGCAATGAAACCGCGCTCAGCAGCATTTTACAAGAGTAAATCTGGGACTGACTTTGAGCTCGGTGGAATAAAAAGCTGACAGACAGACAGACAGATGCCGAGCTGGGCTGATGCTGTTGGACTAGTCAGTGATATCAGCTGCTGTTTTTTTGATCAGAAGTAATGTAATCAGAATAAATACTCGAGTACAGCTGAACATAGGGAGGCGTTGCGTCGCAAAAAAATACCAATTTCTACGTACTTTAAGAGGAACTCATCATCATAAAGTGTTTTCCTGTCGTTTCCGTGCACGTTATTGTTTTACCCCCTGAGGGCGGCGGTGCAGTCTGGCGCTCGGCTTAGTGGGTGAAAGTCGTTGACTGGTTTCTGGGTTTGAAGCGGCAGACGAGACACAAAAAAAAAAAAAAAAAAAAGCAGAGGTCGGCTTCCTTCCCCTCTGGTGTTTTATCGTCTTTTCACTTTATCCACCTCATAAAGAACATCTCTCTCTCTCTCTCTCTTCTGTGTTTTACTGCTGACACTCGCCCTCCCCTCGCTCTCTTCATCTCTCCTGGTTAATTATCTGTTGGCATTCCACCCGCTGCTAATGAGACCACTAAACTGTCTTGACAGACAGGCCTCAGGGCTGCTCTGTCACTCTGTGTGTGTGTGTGTGTGTGTGTGTGTGTGTGTGTGTGTGTGTGTGTGTGTGTGTGTGTGTGTGTGTGTGTGTGTGTGTGTGTGTGTGTGTGTCTCTCGATGTGAGCAAGCCCCGGCTTCGCGGAATTAAACTCTGCAGTGTGTGATTTGTGTGTGTACATAATTACAGACATCATTTATGACCCCCCGCAGGTGTGCGCTTGTCTTCTCACACACACACACACACACATCTTGTCTCTTGTCATGCTGCCAGTCTGCTAATTTAAAGTGTGTGTGCTGTGCGAGTGATGTCACACATCATGTCATCACGTCAGGCTTCCTCACTGCTGATGTTGCTGCCAAGCATGATGGGACGGCGGCTTTTTATGGTGTTGAGTCAGGACCCGGGGGCTCGACGTGGGGTACAGTAAGTGTTTGTTTGTGTGTGTGTGTGTGTGTGTGTGTATACACACACTGCACCTCGAGACACAGTGATGAAGAGTCTCGTCTCGCTCTATCATCTCGCTGACACACACTCCTTTATGGGATTTCCCGAGCCGCAGTCCGACCCCTGTACTGTACGACACACACCGAGCGGAGAGCGGCGGTTTGTGGTGGGAGACGAGGAAAATTAGAGACAGGGCAGTGAGATGCTCGGTGAGGTGTTTGGATGGAATGAGTCCACGGTAAATTGTTTGCAGAGGTGCATTTACAACTCTGAGTGGAAAAGTTTACTTGTGTTGTTGTATGTTTCTGTCTTTAGTTCACACTGACCAGTTTCTAACCCCAAAACTACAATTTATCATCCGTGTCCAAAGCCGGATTCATCCGTGTGTCCAAAGTGTCCCCAAAGAACACACACTACTCCTGCTGAGGTAATGTTTGCTACAGGTACAAGTAGGGAAGTCAGGAATTATTGAGACGGACTGCCACAATCCAGCAAACTTTTAAAAATGTATGCACGTTTCTGTCCACTACGGTTATGTAAGTGTGAATATTAGGAGTTGGTTTAGTTGAGATAAGCGATGGACGGTGCTAATGCTCCACTTAGAGTTCATTAAACCATCGTAGAAGAAGAAGAAGAAAGCACAACAAGATTGTAACGGTTTTTAGGGGGAACTATTTTATTCCATTTTTAGTTTTTTGGGGTTTCAATCAGGACTTAGCCTGACAATTTAAAAACTAGTTACCTCTCACAAAATCCACATAAATCCAAAACACAATTCATACAACCCAAAACTGAAATACCACTTTTCTTTTCGTTTCGCTAAATATATTAACACAACAGAAATCCCATAAACAGCAGCCTAGTTAAAGAGAAATGTCTAAAACATGATGGAAGCAGGATGTGGATGAGGACTGAGTGCCTTGCTCATGGGTTAGGGCGCCTCAGTGGTGGTAATGAGGGATGGGAAGGTGACCTGATCCACCCGTCTGGTGTTTGAACCGGTAATTTCCAATCCCACAATCGCTGATTTTGTGTGAAACAGGAGAAAAAGTTTCGTACTTCTGCCAACTGTGGCTGCTGTTAGCTCAGTTTGTTAGCCGAGCTGTAAGCCCAGAGCGTCAGTGTGAGTGTGACGGTGGTGCTGAAGAGGGGGCGGGGGGGGTGGCGACCAGAACCAGAGCCAGAACAGAAGAGGACGTGGACGGCGGAGGCCAAGAATAGAAAATGATACCATGTGATCGTGGTCTTGAGTCACTTCGATGAAATGAAAAGAGAGAGTGAGCGAGCGAGCGAGAGGCCGCCAGACTGCAGAGTGAACCCGGGACAGACAGACAGACAGACAGACAGACAGACAGACAGACAGACAGACAGACAGACAGACAGACAGACAGACAGACAGACAGACAGACAGACAGACAGACAGTTCAGGTCTTAATAACGAACGTGTCAGTCAGGCTGAGAGCGCGGGGCAGATGTTCAGCGTGATAATTGGTTTCAGGACGTTTTTCCATCATCAACAGTTTGTTTGGGTCTCCATACCAACTGCATACGTTTGTGTGTTTGTTCCAATAATAGACTCAAAACTTTACCGGACAACAGTTTCCAGCAGATTCCGCGAAACCATTCTCACGCACGCGCACACACACACACACACACACACACACACACTTTTACCATCAGCGCTGACCACAAAATATGCGTTCTCAAGTCCCCTACTGTCCTGCCTGATTCGGTGAAACCACAGTCTCTCCCTCACTCTCTCTCCCACACACACACACACACACACACACACACACACACAGACACACACAC
>CM014091.1:30806911-30809468 GCA_004119915.2 Collichthys lucidus
GCCGAGGACTTGCCTGGTAGTTTCCTTTTCTTGTTTGCGTCGTCGTCTGATGAACTGAGATGACACAGATGTAGGAGTGTGTGTATGGAATCGTTTCATTTTGCATACGTGTGTGTGGGCATGTGCTATGGTGTGTGTGTGTGTGTGTGTGTGTGTGTGTAAGCGTGTTTTTAATAATATCCATACAGTGCGTGTGTGTTAAAAGGTGGCAGGGGGGTGTATTAAATTAATAACTTATGGTTTTTTTATGAGCCACATGTTAGAGGAATATCTTAAGATCTATTACACACACACACACACACACACACACACACACACACACACACACACACTTCCTGTCTTATACTGTAGGACATGCCTGCACACATGCTCTAAGTTCACGCCTAATGTTTTACCACATAACAAAGCTCAGTGGAACTATCGCCATGGCAACATCAAAATCATCATATATATTTATATTTATCTGCAGTATTGAAGTGCCTCAAGATGATGTTTGATCTGGATCGGTATCGGTGCCAATACTGACCCCAGGTTAGAGTTTTATTTATTTTTTATTTTAACCATCGTCCATTGTTTTGAAATTAACACCATTAATAAATGGGTTCATGGATTCATAAATGGATGAATACTTTTAAATTTATTTATTTATTTTTTTTAAATACTCCTAAGAGCTTTAGCTGCTAATTAAACATTTCATGTCCCTAGAGAAATATCTGAGGTTACGTAGAGATTCACCAATAAAACCCTTTAGGTAAAATAAAACTTTAAAAAAGACAAATAATACAATGTCAGGGTAAAGTTCAATGAATGCTACGTGATTGCACTGATGAAGAACTGACGGCATTTGACTCCTAACACCATCAGTGTGAGTTAAAAACTCATTTTGTCATCGATAACATCGAGCAACCATTAGAACGATACACTGCCCATTGAGCCTTTCTGTAAAACACCTCAAACTGCAAACACAGTCGACTGTGACTTTTTCTATTATGAATCTTTCATCCATGGAGGTTTTATATTTGTGAAACACACCGTGAGTTGAGGAAAGAGCTTTAAAAATCGTCGCAATGTGAAGTACAGTGGTCCCTTGTTTATCGCGGGGGATACGTTCTAAAAATAATCCGCAATAAAGGAAATCCGTGAAGTGAGTTTTACAATTATTCTACATGTTTTAAGGCCGTAAAACCCCTAACTACACACTTTTACACGCATTTTGTACAGTACTCCCTTAGTTAATCAGGACCAGCGCCGGTCCCTGGGTGAACCCGCCTGCTTGTGCACCCTAGATGCGCCATGCGCCCTTTCCGTCTGGGATCAGTCTGTCCGCCGCCACCCTGCGCCCCTCACGGAGACTGCGCCCTGGGCGGTCGCCCACATTGGCCATAGCTGAGACCGGCCCTGATCAGGACGCAGAACACATGTGCGGTTCTCCCGTAGCCAGTTTAGGACGCAGAACACAAAGCACGTTCATACACTAAAAAAATCTGCGAAACAGCGAGTCCACGAAAAGTGAACCGCGGTATAGCGAGGGACGACTGTATATGTGTCAGGCAGGAACTATCGAGGCCGGAGCCAGCAGGAGAAACACTACCACGCATATACAGTGAACCACGTTACCCCGGCGAGTAAACCTGGAAACTAGACAACTTTGAGAATTCTCATTGGATTGACCCGACGCCGTCTTGGCATTTGGTATCTAGTTCTTATATACTGTATCTATGAAAAAAAAAATCATGGCCAAGAGTCTGCAGTCTTTTTTTTTGAGGCATACCAGGAATGCTAACATACTGATGTTCACATACTGATGTTCACATACTGATGTTCACATACTGATGTTCACCATATTCACAGTCTCAGTACAGCTGGAAACAATGGAAATGTTGTTAATGTTGCAGGCGAAACCAAAACACTGAAACAATTCCAGTTTTGAGCTGATGATGGCGCTAGATGAAAAGTCAGAAGCACAATTCAACGTGTGGAAGCTCGAATATCTGTGTCAAATTTCAAATCCCTCTAATAGTTGCCAAGAAACAAACTGATCAGGATTGAACCTCTGGGGACGACGAATGTCAGCGTGAAATTCAGTTCAATCCGTCCAATAGCTGTTGAGATATTTCAGTTGTGGGGGGGAGCAGCAGACTGACATTCATAGGAAGCACGGCTGGCTAAAAATACAACATATGGCGTGAATGGCTGCCGACCAAAGAAAAGAAAATCATGTCCAACATCTTTATTCTCTTCAGTAAAGACGAAGAGGAAACCATTAGCCGAGGAAGCACGGCTCTTATTGGTGACAGGCAGCGACGAGATTTATGGGGAAATGTGTTTTTAATCTGGAGGAACACTCGGCTCCCAAGTGTCTCCATCATGCTCTCATTTATTTAGAAGATTTTTGAAGAGGCACTTCAGTCAATTTGATAATGACGTATCGATGTTTGATCGTGTAACTTCCACATCTTTAAACTTTAACAGCCCGTGACTGCGACGAGCCAGCCAATCAAAGATTCAGCAACTCTGTCCACGACCGCAGAAGGCTGTCACTTCCTGTCGCTGACTT